>VZTG01009201.1:124466-172549 GCA_013397845.1 Melanocharis versteri | reverse complement strand
AGGGAGGGAGGGAGGAAGGAAGGAAGGAAGGAAGGAAGGAAGGAAGGAAGGAAGGAAGGAAGGGTGGGTCCTGGTGCAATAAAACAAACAGGAGTGAGTAGGATAAAATACCTTTATCTGGGCAAGTGAAAAACGGGTCGGTAAATAAAGGAAACCAAGGCTATGAATAGATAATTTCACAGCTGATTCCTTTTCTCCCAACTCTTTTTCTTATTGTGTTCCAATAATTAAAAATAAAATGGTGGCTATTCAGTGCAGGAAAGCTGTAAAAGTACAAACTATACACATCCAGCTATGAACAGTGATTTAAAAGGAGAAAAGCAGATAAGAGGCAGTTTAGAAGAAATTCCTGCCGGGAAGGCAAATGGTGGCAGGATCTAATGGCATGTTTTGGGAAAAGGGTGTGTCTGAGCTGCCTTGGAGGTGATGGTCTCGCATTGTGGCACAGTGTCCGTGGGGCCTCATATGGGAATTAACAGCAGGTCTGACAGCCTGTCTAATTCCGACATTGAGCTTAACACAGTTTGTTTTTACCCGTGAGAAACTTAGTGCAAGGAATCCAAACAAGAGGGAGAGAAAACAGCAACAAGCTGCACCTGCTGGTTTTCTGAGTTCCTGAACGCTTATGCTATAAAAGACCAGTAATGGTATGTTGTGGTCAGGTAATAGCCAATAGATGTATTGTAATAGTTAAAGACCCAATGAACACGTAGCCTGATTGATAAACAGACAAAAGTGTATAAATTACACTGGTTTTTGCAATAAATGGCTTTTTCTGCCCAAACTGTGAGTAAGTCCTTCATGTCGCGCCCGCCTCAACAGCGACAGCCTCACAGCAACGTGACTCCCCTAAAGTCCTTTGCTGGACCCCAACACCTTCCAGCCTGGACCAGCCACAAGCACCACAGTGTCTTGGAACACAGACAGCTGTGAACGTGAAAGCTGAAGATAAAAATAGACACGAGTCCTCCTCTTCCATCATAAGCTCAACTGAAACATAACACAGTCCCAAGCACAGAGGAGATAATCTTGGATGTGGCTGCCAGCCTGTTTACTCACTTATTGTCAGATGATAAATGCTGGCAAGTCCTCATCTCCTATTTCACCCTTGAAAATGTTGTTTTCCGCAGTTTCTCCTGTCAGAGCCATGCTGAAGTGGACATCAGCTAGGGTGGGAGCACAAAGCCAAGCTGTGCACTGCTAGTGGTGGCAAGGCTGCTCCAGCACCATGCCCCCAGGCTGCCGTGAGGCTCAGCATGAGTTCCTCACACTTCCCTTTCGTGCTCAGGGTAATTATATTTCCCGAGGAAGGGGAAATACACTCTGGCAGCCAAGGTGTATCTTCAGCGTCGTGAACAGGCCGGGCTTGAACGCAGACATCACAGCTTTCGCCTCTAGACAGGGCAGTCACAAATGAAATTGAAACGTTAGAACCCTTAAATGCTAAGTGTGTGTGTCTGGCAACAAATTACTATATGCCAGCTGCTGTACCAATTAGCAACACAGGTCTTCTGTGCCTTTACTCAGATCTGAAAGATAAGAAATACCAGTTCCTGGGAGTAGAATGTAGAAGAGCATCATCCAGCATCACTAACGATGATCAACTGCTTAATCAATTGCTTACCTACAGCACTGGACAAGGAAGAATTTGCTTCTCAAAATACTCTTTTGTCTCTCTTTTAGGAAGGATTTTTTGCTCATTTGACTGACTCAGACCAGCCCATGCCTCAACTGAGCAAAACACCCCTGGGAACTAAAAAGTTTGTTGTGAAACAGGGCTGGGAATATTAAACCAAAACACAGTGTTTGGATGCTGCTTAATCAATGTTTCATCTCAGAAATACCAACGTGGTCTGTCTGACAACAAAGCAAACAATTTCTCTGCAAGAACACTATTTATCTAAATAAAATCTAAAGCAGAAAAAGGTTAAAAGGATTAAATAGTCCCAAAATGAAAAATCTCTTTTTAGTTTAAATAAAGCATTTGAGTTTCACTAAAGAACCCTTTAAAATACCATTCTTGGTTCAGCATCAGATGAACATTTTTCCATTCTTTTGCTCCAATTGCCATTCTGACTAAACTAATATTCACCTCTCTCTTGCACAGCACAAATTCAAAGCAGGAATACCCCTATCTTCCCAGACAATCCTGCGTGCTTTCCTAAGAAGGATTTCTTTTGAAGTTGAGATGTCTTGAGCAAAAAACCTATGAATAGATACTGAGGAAGGTGACTTGGGACAGCTGTGAGTTGTATAAAGGGCAATTTCCCTACTCAGTGAGAGCAGCAAAATTGGATTCAACTCATAGCCACTTACCTAGATGTCTGTAATTTTTTTGTCTGTAAAATTACCTTCCCACAATAAGTAGGAAAGGTCCTGTAGGTCAAGGCTTAGAAATATTCACAGAAGGAAAACATTATTGCCACTTTAGTAGCTGTAGCTTTGCTACTGAGTTGTTTGTGGTAAGTCTATCTGAACATCCAGGTATGATGGAAAATGACAGATTTTTAAATCAATCCTCTCACTTATTATCAAGAGCAAAAGCAGCTTTATTTTATATATGTAAAGAGCTTCCACTTATACATCATTCCCACACTGTAATTTCAAATAAGCAACATTTAAAACTGCAGCTAACAAGACTTAGAGTTAAAAGCCTGATGATTAGTCCATCACTTCACCTGTCTTCCCAAATTATACATGTTTAGCCAAATAAAGTATTAACATTCTGCATTTTACATACAGCTGCACAAGGTAAAATAATCTACTCTGACAAATATTTCCAGAGGAGGGGAAAAGAGATTTGCAAACTGTTGAGAAAACAGACGTAATGCACAAGAAGCCCTTGGAGATTTCATAAGCAAAAAGGCTGAGCTTTCTGAACACCTCACACCTATTTTCTGAATGCACTCGTGCTGAATTACACCACCGTGGGTTCGCTGCTATTGTTCCTGGCAAGGGAGAGGAGGGAGAACCACTGGATGGTTCCTGCGCCTTTCCCCACTGCCAACAGTCTCACATCACGCTGAAAAAAGACAAAGCTGGAGATGGGAGAGGTGAGAGCTAAGAAGTAGGAGAGCTGCAGACCAGGCTCCATCCAGCAGCACGCTGGGGATGGCAGAGGCTGCCCGGCAGCTCCTCACAAAAGCAGCCTGAGATTGTGCAGAGACTGACTCAGAGCAGACCAGGAGCGAGCGCATTAAAAAAGCAATGCCAGCTTGAGAAACACAACCAGAATAGCACAGAGTGCTGTGACACACAGGCAGGGAAACAGGCTCATTACCTCATGCATATGTTTGGAAACTGTTTTCGAGGGAGCTTTTCTGGTGGTAGGTACAGCTTGTTCCTCGTACTCATTTAGCTAGGTAACATTTTCACTCATTAGGGAGAAACACAAACGAGTCAGAGCAAGGCTGTGACACATCCTGGCTCATGTCTAGGCTTGAGCTGGGAGGCTGAAACTATGTCACCAAACCTGTGAGCTCTTTGTGGGGTGTCGGATGTGACGGAGTCAGGCTGCCCACTGAGGAGGACCTGAAACGACAGGAAAACCAAGACATATTTTTAACACATTTATACAGCACGTCTTGAGCTTCTGTATCAATATAACATCTTTAAACCTGGGAGGGATGGTGCACAAGCATGTAACAGAAAGGCACCAAGGGAAAGAGGGTGTTTGTTGAGGGAAGGCTGCTGTTTGGGCTATAACTCATTCCTTGGCCCTGCTTATGCTTTTTGCTTACTGTCATGATGTAATGCTTCAGAAGAGCCCAGTTTTTTACTGATTTTCCTCCAATGATGCCATCTATGAATGTCCTGTTAGCAAGCCCTGTCGCCAGCACATTTTGGTGGTATTAGACAGTGTTTTAGGAAATGGGTGGAGTGCCCCATGTTCTGGCTACTCCTCAGCAGAGTCCTTCTCCACAGATGGGGCTCTTGCCACCTTGGAGAACTCTTTAACTGAACACTGCAACCTCAGAGGCAAAAAGTCTGGTAACATTTCAGCCTGTGAATGGCCAAGGCACCAGTAATCCAGTTTTCCAGTTTATTCTGGCATCAGTATTTCGAGTCTGTTACACGGCTTAGTGATTTCAGAGCCCCAGTTTTAGTGCCAACAAGACACAGAGTTTACACTGCAGAATGTGCCGGAGGTGCTGCCATTGTGTTTTAGTGCTCTTGATGGAAATTTTTTTCCATTCATTTATCCAAGCACCTTTCAAGCCCCAGGTAAGATTTCAGCATCCTGCAGCTAGTCCCACCACTCCGAGAGGTGCTGAATATCTCCTCAGCCTTTCTGAACCTGCCAATTGTCCTTTTTCATGCATTGCTCCCCTCCGTGCCTTGGACCCTGAGGAATCCCTGGCTCGCTGTCAGATTTCCGTGGGCTGTCACCTGGCATGTCCCCGCCCCAGAACCACATGTTTCCATGGAAAGTGAGAGTGGCAGTGGCTTTCCCACCAGGCCCTTTCAAAAACTTCAGCCTTTCTCAGGCGTGTTTGTTTTGGCTGTTCCAAAGTTTCCTCTCCCTTTAATAGATGGCAAATGCATTATCCAGCACAAACAGGGAGCGCATATGAAGGGGTGGAGGGACAAAACAGATGGCACATGAGTCACTCCCATTCGCAAAGTCGGCGATGAAAACACGCTCCTGCTTTAGCATCCTGCTGGAGGCTTCTTGCAAAAGACAATTGAGGAGCTGTGCTTGGCACTGAGTCCCCTGTACCTTCCAGGTGAGAGAGGGGTTGCTGCTAAAGCCCTTTCTTTGTGCTTCCAAAGCAGCCCAGGAAAGGGCTGGGGACTGTGGCAAGCCCCTGGTAAAAACACTGCTCAACAACAGCCAACTCCCCTGCCTGGTGTGAGGGCACAGAACCATCCCCAGGGCCACAAGCTCTCTGTGCTTCTGCAGGGTGTTAAACTTCCTTGTCACATTTTTTCCACCTGCTCTGCCATTTGCTTTAATTCCCCGTGCCTGGCAGCAATAGGAATGCTCCCTGTTTTCTTTTCTCTTTTCTTCTTCCCCCCTCCCACAGTCCTTCTACGGGTAATGGATTCTATATGCTAACTCACATCACTGAAATACCATGAATTACACAAGTAGGAGTAGAAGGCATTGGTTATGCTCTTGCCAGGAAAGATCCTCAACCTATTGGAAATAATGATTATTTGCACAGTATAAATTGGATTTCTGCCATGAACAATATTAGAAGGAAAAGGCAGTGAGCAGTATTACTCTGCTGCTGAGTATTCATTGTGTTAAAACAAAAATAGACATAATATCAGATAGCTACCACCTGGAAACTGCATTATATATTTGGGTGAGAATACAATCCCAGTCTGCAAACACATTTGCACATGATTACTTTTACATACTGCAAGAAATTTCCTTGAAATTCAGTGCGTGTAATATTAATAGCCTTTATTCATATTTGCAAAAGACAGCTTACAGAAAGTGGCACGAGATAGTTCTTTCTATCAAGAAGGTTTAATTAATTTTCTCTCATAATTCAGGGAAGGAGGATTGTTGGAATCAAAGACATATAATCAATGAACACATTATTAGTTACTTCTAACTTAACTGTCCAAATGTAGAATTCTTTAGACATCAAAAGACATTTCACTTCATATCTAGAAGGGATTCTTTTTTCCTAAAACCAAGCAAGACTTATTCTCAGAACTCTCTGAAAATTAAAATTTGTATTTCAAAGAAAAATTGCTATTATTGTAAATCAGAATCTCTCACCCTTCAAATGTGAAACCTGACAAATTCAAGACACATAGAGAGAGATTTTCTCCTTTTTTTCCTGTTTCCTTTTCACACTGATACTGTAAAATCGATAACACCAAAATTGTTCTGGTTTTGCTTTTCATTTTCCTTTTTATTGCCTTCAATAATTTTGAAATTTCCTCATCTTTGAAAGAGAAAAATGAATCAGTCCCATGTTTGTGTCACACTTCAAGCACTAGAAAGACTTTTCAAAGTTCCAATAGCAACCAGCAGCAGAAACATTTGAAAATGCAAAAAAAATTGTTTGTGTGGGCAGAGGTGCCTGTTCAGCTTTCATTTCACTGTCCCCAGCTTCGAAGAAATATTTGACACTGTTAAAATTCCAAAGCAATCAGACTTCGGTGTTTCAAAGCTTTACAAGAATTCCTTCTGAAAAACTGTGTAGTGTCAGACAGAACAATGTTCAGAAAAAACCCTGATGGTGGCAGGTACTGGTTATTTGCATTGGAGTCCCAACAGCAAAGAGCATCAGTAGAAACCACCTTTCCCAAATACTCAGAGCAGCAATGCTCTAATAAAAGAAAACAATTTAAACAAACCCCATCATTTGTCTCTTACAATGTCTCCTCCTAATTGAGGAGATCTGGTAAGGAGAAATACATTTGTAAGTGGTCACTGATTCTGCATGAACTCATCTCTAGATATCTCACATGTGGAACTTTACAGGGCTCTGATTTTCACACATCGTGCAAAATCAGACCTTTCGAATGTGTTTCAAGTCCAAAGCCTTGAACACAGCACATTTCTTGGCCCATGCAATGCAGTACATGCAAATTACAGCGTGATACAGACACATCTGCACACAATTCCATAGACACAGAATAAAAAAAAATACAAGAATTCATAAACTGAGAGAATAAATAGTATGAATGGAATGTCATAGATATACAAAAAAAATGGTCCAAAACCAAAGCATCTTCTTTTTAAATTGCAAATTATGCAATCTGATTTTGCACCAGTAAATTGGCTTTGATCTTTGTCTGTGTTACCCTCCTGTGCAGACAACTACAACAGCTGATCTCTGCTGTGGCAGCAGTGATTCCCACTACGAGAGGGAGAGGGGAGGGTTCCTGGCTTCTCAGGCTTGGGCTGGTGCCTGATCATGGATCTGCTGCCAGCCTCTGCTGGGAGAGGGGTCTGCAGGAGTCACACACAGCCCCTGCACAAGGACTGTACCTGCACAGTCCGGGGAACTCAGGTAGAACTGAAGGCACTTTCTCAGCTCTCATATACTTTATGCCCAGTCAAGAGATGGCCTGAGCCTTACAAGCTATGCTGAATAAGCAAAAGAGTGCAATTTTAGAGTGGAAAATGTGAAATAAATCCTCCTTTGTGTCACATGTGGGCAGGTGAAGGTGCCTGTAGGACAGAAAGGTCACCAAAATCAGAAAATATCCCAGATTTAAATATCCCAGCTCATCTCAGGACAGCACTATAAGTGCTGAATCTAAGCAAAGCTTTTTTAAAAAATGGAAATTAGACAAAAGTGTAACTGAGAAGCTCACACATAGGTAGATATCAGTATGGATGTACCCTAAACCCACCATGTCTTTCTGCAAGTAGCACAAAATAACACTCTAAGAGACACAAATAACCTTAATGTATCCTCTTCAATATATGCAACTAAGGCATTGACACCGTATCAGTAGTTTCAGACTTAATGAGATGTCAATGCCTTTGTTGCATATATTGATCTGCTCACCAGACCACAAAAAAAAGGACATGTGACTACATGGTGAACATCTGCACTGGCTTTTTGGATGACTTTTCCACCTTGACTCTGGCACGGGGAAAACTCGGTATTCATACCATCATTAACATTTCCTCCATCTGATCTATGTATTAAGGAATCACAAGTTGCCACGTTATTAATTTTTTTCCTTGGAGATTGTTTTATGGACAATAAATCTTACTTCCTTTTTCATGTTGCTCCACGTAAAGAACACTTTCTAGGCAAAAATTGCACGGCTTTTTTTAAATGAATTTGAAGCAATGAAGTGTCTGCACATGTAATCCCTGGGTCCTGAAACTTTAGCACCTCAGTTTGAAGGTGAAGAAATGCAGTCCCAAGCTGCATGTTCAGGAGAGTGGAGACTCCCTGTTAAGGTCCGAATAAATTTGAGATGCATAAATTATATCTCCTATTCCGAAAGCATCTCTCACCAATAGGTTAATGCAGCATTCAATCTGCATGCCCAGTGCTTGGCTTGGCTTTATAGCTGCCTTTCACTGTATGGTCAAAACCCACATGGAAGGTTTTAACTCAGTCAAACGTCTGTTGTCATCAGGATTTACTCAGCTCTCTTCATCTCTAAAGCAGGGAACAGATCGAAGGATCACCGAAGTCAGGACAAGTCTCTCACTGACTCAAACCACCTGGCAAAAGTGATTTCCTTGAGTCCGGGGCATGCATCCCACAAATGGCTATAAACTACTAAAAATGTACAGCCTGCAGGAACAGAATGAAATACAACAGTGAACTCAAGCTGTTGGATGAGCAGCATGGCCAGCCGCTCCCCAGGACGGCTCGTTGATTAGTCAACACCAGTGCAGAAGAGCTCCACGTGGATAATTTATGGTTCACATAAATATCATATTATTATAGCGTTTTCCTGTTCACTCAAAGATAATAAGAGACATACTCCAAATCAATATTTATTATTTTAGCTTGCCTTCCTCCCTGCTGTTAAGCTTGACATCCTTCTCCTCCCCCATTTATAGCCTGCCATTGCTAACTGAACCCCTCCACAACCTCTGAGATAGGTATCTGGAGGAGATCCATATATCATGATAGCAATACACCAATCCTTCCAGACACATTTAACCATAATGCAATACTGTCAAGATCTGAAGACAAGTTGTTCCCTGAGGAGAGGAACTACTGAACCTTGATTTCCTGCAGTTCAATGTTCCAGAGCTTTCCCTTTTAACCCCAAACAACACCTCTCTGCTTCCAGCATTGTAAGTTCAGCACATGTCCCCTCGGTCCTGTATGTGTCCCTGAAATATTTTGCCTTGCAGTTATCTCCAGCTGCCTTCATATCTCTCAGGCTTCCTGGTGACTCCACTCATTTCTCCTTCTTGCCCTTGCTGCTCTTTTCTGTCTTGCACTTGGGCAGGAGACAGTGGGATTGGGGTAGAAAAACAGATTGGAGAGTTGGTCTGCCCCCTGGCCAGCTGTGGGGCTGCCAAACCCAGCACAGAGCACTGATTTGTTCAGACAAGTAATGAAGAAAATCTGTCCTTTACCCCCCTGCCAGGTGGGATTGATGAATTAGGATGGCTGGAAAAACTTCCTCTTCTCGGGTTTGGTTTGAAGTGCCCAAGAAGGTCACAAGTTCCCAGAGGGCAGTCAGACAGGTGACAGAAAACCCCCACCTTCTTCTCCCAGTACCACAAAGCCAAAAACTTGCTGACCCAGCCCACACTCTGCTTTTCAGTCAGTAGTCAACTGACTGACACAACTGCTCATGATCTTCACCAGACTGACCAAACTCTTCTTGAGGCAGATTTACATGGCACCAATCACCAATTTTTTTTGATGTCTAGTGCTAAATTTACATGAAATGTATCTGTTGCTTATTATTGTCAGTGTTGTCAGTCCAAACCTACAAGAATGTCAAACTTGGTTATGCTGCCGATGTTTTGCTCTCTCTGAGGTGGAGCATTTCCTTCACTCTTGTGTTATTTACACAATTTCCTTGTTCAAAAAGAAGGGAAAAAAAACCCACCAAAAATTACTTGGAGTACAGGTAAAGCCTCAAATTGCACAGCTAAGACAAAGCTGCAGTATGCACATTTATTTGTGCAACTCTTATAAACAAAGTTTAGCTGCCTGAATCCTGGTGATTTATACACTATGGGCAAATATTGAGCTAATATGTGATTCACATCCCCAGGCACACTCCAAAGCTGCACTGTGTTCCCTCCACTGTGTTTTAGATGTGTGCAACAGAATGTTACTGTTTGATCCAAAACGTGTTATGACTTGCTTCCTTTTCCTTTGGCATATTAGCAGAGGTTTTTGGCAAGCCTGACTCCTTCTCAGAGGTTATCAGAATAAAAGGGTCAGATTATAATTTTATTGACTTGGAGGAAACTGAGAGAGTGGGAAAAATACATTTTATGTCCCTCTGTGAGCCAATAGCTGTCCCTATGGGCAGTCTCTGACCCAGCCTTTTCTTCCACGACTGAAGTTTCACCTTCAAGTCCTGGCTTTCACCAGGAAGAAGTGAGAACATATCCTGAAAGACACTTTGACACCAGTTAATCATTTGGCTCACCTAAGACTATCATTTATATGCTAACAGCATGTTCAAGGCTGCCATCCAGCTGCCAGCAAGTCCCCAAACACGTTCTGAAGTTTTCTTGGGTCACCTCAGACTTAGCAGTGACCCAAGACTGACAGATCAGGCAGAGCTCCTGCTGCAGTTGGGCTTCTGGGAGGTGAAATGCAGGCTGGGCTCACTGGCCAGCTGCAGGGCAGCAACCCAGCTTGGAGGGTGACAAACAGCATCCTTCTGCCACCCCAGCGTGATGGACTCCCTGCTCAGGGTAGCCCTTCCCTGAGAGGGGCAGCCCCATTCTGCTTTTCCTTCTGCTTCCCTACTCCCAGCAGAGTCTCTGTGGCCATCGAAAGCTGCTCAAGAACGACAGGAGACACGGTGCCAGTGGCTGATGAGTTAATTGCTGGAGTGAGATTAGGGAGGAAAAATGGCTGAGGCCACGGTCTCACGGGTGGTGACAGATCGACTTCGCCCAGCTAAAATCGCTCCCACTGCTGCGCCCACGGCGGCACAGCTGTGTGGTCACACTGGGAGACACGTCACGGAACAGATCCAGATGGGAACAGCTAGTTCAGATCATTTTTCAGATCATTAGACATTTTTGTTGGCAGCCAGACAGAGGGTGACAGGGAGACAGAAGGGACAAAGGAGGGTCAGCAGGGAGGAGTGAAAATGATGCTTAAATGGCATCATGCTCAGACAAGGGCACACAGGCCAGCAAAGCCTAAACATTATCTTTAAGTCACATGGCATTCCCCAGATATCACTGGAAGAGGGGATCTGGATTTCACAGGAACACAGGATTTTTCTTTAATATTGCCCAGAGTCCACATCCCTACATTATTGTCATTTCATTTCAGCTTTTGGCCTGGGAGCACATAGAATGTATATATATATATATATATATATATTTATATATGTATATATATTCATGTACAAGATGAGCAATGAAGGTAGAATACAGACAGGGTCAGACTGAAGTTTGCATCTTCTGTGGGTTTCTTCAATAAATCTATCAATTTTTCTGGTAGGGACAATCCTTAGTTGACTGCAGTTCACACCACAGTACTACCGTATGGCAGATGTTTGACTAATGTTTGAGCAAGCTATAAAATACATGGGATTGTCACTTATTCTTTGTTGAAAAACATCCCTACATCACCAAGAAGAGAGAAACAGGAGAAGGAGGAATCTACATTTCCCCTGACATTGTGTAGTGCATTTGAACTGTGAGTATTCCTCATGTCTTGTAAAGTGAATTTTTAAGGATTCCAGTTATTGAACAGCATATAAAATCCTTTCTTTAGCTTTAAATAAAAACAAATCCAAGCCCCACTCTCTGCAGAACAAAATGTGAGAGAACACATATTGTGCAGACACATATTGTTCAGTGCTGCCAACAGCTGTTGCCATAATTAAAAAGAGTAGTATTTGAAACAGTAATAAAAATTAGAAAACAGTATGGAAAATGTGACTTTTCACTGGTTTCATTCTGGCAGGCAGCCTCATGTGACATGCCTGAGGAGTAAGAGGCTGTTGCTTATCTTTCAGCACTGAAGTTCTGGCATTCTGAGCTTCAGCAGCGCTCGTTATCTTCGTCTTCAGACTTCCACTATGCCTTATATTTATATGTTTTAGAAGTAGATGAAATTACTATCACACCAACATGCCTTTATTTTCTGATAAAACAGCATTGCGTCCATGCTAGATAACATATGTTATCTAGCTGATGCATCCTAGTAAGCACTTATTCTTCTATGTATGATTTTAGGAAAAAGAATATATTTTCAGTTATTGGATTTGTATGTTGATTAAGTTTGTCAGAATAAAATAACAGCAGTGACTTACATTAACAAATGAAAGATCCAGCAAGTCCCCACAGGCATTCAGTTTAGACTGATTGTGGATATTTTGCTGGCATAAGATCACATGAAAATTTTTGCTGCTGTAATGATTATCACCACATAAAATCTCAGATAATCGTGCCTAGAAAGCAAAATTACAGACTGAATTTCTTATTCAGCCTATAATCTGAAATTAACTGGCATTCTGTTATTGTTTATGGACTACATTGTCCCATTGGTCTGAATGGCAGTTTACAAATATAAACATGAAAGTCTTTGTCCCATTGGTCTGAATGGCAGTTTACAAATATAAACATGAAAGTCTTTGTCCCAAGGAATTTGCAGTCTGCTAGAGGAGTTATCTTAGAAATTATGAAATAACACAACCAGCAAGAGGTTTGGTTTTTCTTATTCTTGTTTTTTAGCAATAAAACATCACTGTATCACTAATAGGAATTTGCTAAATTTTCATCACTACCAGGCAAACACTTCACTAGAGCATCTGAGAAATGGCTACCATTAAAAAAAAAGATATCTGGTAATTAAAGGCAATGATTAGCTCAAAAAG
The DNA here is from genome assembly GCA_013397845.1 of Melanocharis versteri. Lineage (NCBI taxonomy): Eukaryota > Metazoa > Chordata > Aves > Passeriformes > Melanocharitidae > Melanocharis > Melanocharis versteri. The sequence goes on along the minus strand of VZTG01009201.1, from coordinate 160,069 downwards.
TTGAATATGACATTGTCAGCCAGCACTGTCTGGATTTAGGATTATTCATTTTAGATGCCATAGTTTTCATATGTAATGTTCTCAGTTACCAAGGGATAATAGACTCTTCATTGAAAATCTACTCAAATTTTCCCTCCTGGGAGTTCTAAATGAATCTAGACACAGTTTGTACCTTGTTTATATCGGCCAATATGTATTATTCAACTAGAACCAAGGGCAATTCTCCCGTGCCTGAGAGTTAAGGAGACTTAACATGTCAATTTTTCTAACTCAGTGCTTTAAAATACAATCCCATTGTCATATAAATCACTGATAAATAATAACCTCCTTAACACTATCTTCACTTTCCATTAACCAAAATGTTCTTAACTTTAAACTGCAAAATTAAATAAAGGAATATTGCTCTATCCAGCATTACCTGCACTGTTCATCATTTTACTATTCAATAAAATAGAATGTAACAACAGGATTCAACCTGTAGGTTCACTTTTAGGGAATTCTAATCAACTTCTATGTTGAATTATTTCAGCTGGAAGCAGGAAAGTCTACAGAAAAAATTTATATTTAAAAATACTTCTAGGTACAACCACAATTTTATTTGGCTAATCATTTGGGAAATGCAGTTACTCTGTAGAAGTGTAAATCAGTAGTAGCTGTCTTTCTTTTTACATGATTGCTGTTGACACTTCTGTTACTTTTAGTAACTCTGCATCGATTTCACATATGCCAATTATATATAATGTGGGCATATTTGCAATGAATTATAACAAAAATGTCACGAAACAGCCTAGCAAAAATAAGGCAAATAACACAACTCCAACAACAAAAATACACATAAAAACCTTCAAACAGGCCCACCGCAAAAAAAAAACTAATGGCTAAAGAGCATATGTTCAGGCCTCCCTCAAAGGCCAGCAAACTCAACTTTTGGTGACAGAAAGGATGCACTATTTAGTTGTGAAGCAAGGTGAGAAACTTTCACCGTTGCCACTACTTGTCATGAAAAATAATAAAGATGTGTTTTGGTGGCAAGTTTCTTAGTAGATTTCATCTATATATAACCTTTTCTAAGTGGCAACTTACCCATGGTGAGAATACACCTAATGGCAGCAGCCCTTCATTTGATTTTTTTTTTTAGTTTTCAATTGTATAGCTCAAAGGAAATTCTTAAAAGACATAAGTACCCCATAAAATTCATTGCTTACATATGCAAAACCCCCCCACATATTTCACTTAATTTCCACTCTCTATTTTTTTCCTTCTACATCTTCAGTGAAGTTATTCTGAGCTCCATCTCCCTCTTGATAATTTGTATTTCAATTGCATCCTCAAGTTTGCAGCTTCTGCACTTTTTTTTTCACTTCAGTTCATAATGAAGGTACAAAAAGTCCTTGCCTTGGCAGCCAAGGGTGCACCTGTATTTGTTAAGAGTCACAGTAGCTGTGGATGCTGTAGCCCAGGCATTCCCAGCTGCAGCTCTCCCTGGCACCGTTTATCCAGCCATTCAGTGATAAGATAGGTGACAGCAGCTCACCTGTTGCAAGGTCCATTTCCAGCCTCGTGCTTGGCGGAGCATTATCAGCGCACGCTGCAGTAAATATCCTCCACGTGGCAGAAGATCGCCAGAGCCTGTTTCACCCCATTTGTCACAGCAGAGTTGCAAACAGCAGTTGCTGGTATCTGCTGGTGCAGCTTCAGGGGTGCACAGATGACTCAAGAATCCCTGCAGATTTTGAAAGCTGTGGCGAAATCTCCTGTGTTTGCTCGAGATCAGCAAAATTCTGTTAAATATAATCCCTTTGCACGGGTTTTAAATCCCCAGAATTCCTCTGTCTTCAAAAATATCAACAGTGTTGCCTCTCTAAAAGGCACACAGACAAATGGTGGCTTGTCTATGTGCAAGTACCAAGCCAAAATATACTTTAGTATTCTAAGTGAATCCTTCCCAGGTCTACATTTCGGTTTTCCAGCGCACTGGCAAGAAATAGATTTGCAGAACTCCAAAAAAGATCACTGTTTTCAGCAGTGACTATAACTGTTTTAATCCATCCCAGAGCTGGAGGACAAGCACAATAATTTTCTCACCTGCCTCCTCACTGCAAAGTTTGAGAAGTTGAGTTCGTCACAGTGATTTCTGCTTGGCTGGGAGCAGAGACATGTGCCTGAGCTCTAGAGAGTGATGTCATCTCTTTTATCTTCCAAAAGCATTTTCCTCTGTCTTTGAAAAAGAATTGGATGAGGAGTGACTGATTCCATTTTTCTCCCCTCCTGAGCCTTGCAACCCATATCTGCAAGCCCAGACTGTGTGTTTGTACTGGATGCACCAAGGTATTCCTCACCAGCCTCTGTGCTCCTGGCACTCTCAGTCATTTTTAAAATGGCTTTGGTAACTGACTGGCTAACGAGTAGATCTGTCTTCCAAAATAGTTTATTATACGAAAGAGTCCAGATAATCAAAGTAGTGATGGAATTTTAAAATCACATCTGGCCTGCTTCTCTAGACAACCTCATTCATCCCAATATAAAGTCTATGACATGAATGTAAGAAATGCAAAACATTGTTAGGTTTTCATTTTCAACACCTTTTCATTATCTGTATTATACTCTAAACTGATGCATGATTTATAAAAACGAGTAAAAGTGAGTAAAAGACTCAGTCAAAATGCTCTTGGCAGATACTATCACAAGCATTGTTGATCCATTCAAGCATCACTTCCAAGCGGGCAACATCAAATATAACTATTCTGTAGCCAAGAAAGGAATTAATTCCACACTAATCTAAAGAAGTGCTTCATCTCTAACTGTGTCAAGTCTGGCAACACAGGTATTATGCTGTCCCTTCAGCAGCTGCTGGATAAAGCCTCAAGCCATGGTGCCAAATTCTACACATACTCCTCACAAATGTGTCTCCTGGAAATGTTTGACAATAGTAAACAGAAGATTGCAAATGGTTTTGAAGTCACCTCCCCGGGAATATTTCCGTGCATCCCATGAGTTTATGCACATGGCGTTTGCATAGAGTTTGATCAAAAACATTTATATTGGCAGATTCAATACTTCCAGAGATGTTGGTACCTAACATCCCTGCCTATTCCAGGGGAGATGGCAGAGTGGTTTGCACAGTGGTGATTTACTGCTGGACTGCTTTTAATATGACAACCAATTAATGTCTTTGCCAGGTCGTCTCTTGCACGCACGACATCCCTGGTGTGCTCTGCTGCTCTGTAACCTGAGAGGACACATCCCATCCCTAACCCTGCAGGTTGTCTCTGACGTTGAGTGTCCCCTGCTTACATCTTACAGCAATAAATTGCAAGTTTTTCTGTGTGGAGTCTTAAATTTTCTGGACATAGTCTTTCGAAGAGCAACAGAAAAACAACTCCACTTGCACAGTATCAGGTATTCTCCCAACCACCTCCTGAAGGCTACAGCATTCCCACACACACTGTTCTGGCACAGAGGGAAGCAGCAGCACAACGCCTTACTGAGAAGTCGATGGCAGAAGTTGCCTTCCTCTCCTGATACTGAATGAGGCACCCGATGGCCCCGTCTGTTCAGTGTTTAAATGCTGATCACATTCCTCATTAACCTCATAATGTGACTTCCTAAAAAGCAGCAGTAAATGTGCTCTAGGAGATGACTTTTTCCACATGTTACTGTAAAAACTGTAGTGACTGAAGAAACTGAAGTCTGTCAAATGAGCACAGAAGACTTGGAGTCACACGATTTCTCAAGATCAAACTTCAGATCTGCTGACAATGGTGTCAGCTCAGGGATTACCCTTCTGAGAGCCATCCACATTTACAGTGGTGGGAACTGTTAGCTGATGTGATGAAGGGCTAATCACCACAAGCACAGTACCAAGCAGAGGAAGCCCTACAGCACCTGGTCCTGGGTACTCCCAGGGACCTCAGCACAGGACAGCCTGACCATCGTTTGGGTGTTGGAGGAGTCTGCAGGAGCTGCTGTCACCAGACAGCCTTGCAGACTGAGCAGGGTTATTGCCTCCAGGTGTTCAGGACTCATTGTGGGGTGGGCATTTGGGAAATGGTGTAAAATTCACTGCAGGATGTCTTAAAGGAGTCAGTGGGAATGTGTGAGACCTATGAGGTTTTAAGGGTAAAGACCAAAGGCAAGAACAGGAGGGTGAAGGTTGCTTGTGGAGGAACAAGCATGGAAAATACAGAGATAAGTGGATAAAAAGAGCCAGTTGCATGTGAACAGGCTGCTGGTCATGATGCTTGCTTGGTCGTGGCCTGATTTTCTTCTTAAATTGCATTTCTAACTGCTTTCCTGGATGAGGGACCACATTCTGTGTGCATGTGCATGTGTGTGTGTGTATGTGTGTGTGTGTGTGTGTGCAGCAGCTGGAGTCAAGCCATGGAGCAGAGGGCCTGAGTGTCTGGGTGCCAATACCTGGAGAAACCAGTGTGTTTGTGTGCTTTCCCCTAGAGAACACGGTGCCTGGGAGAGTCCATGTAGGATAAGGTGTGGTAGCCAGCCATGGGGGCAGCTGGATACCAGAGAGACACCAGAGGTCTGGCAGTCAGATACTGGCACAGCAATAGGTCTGCACAAGCTCCCAGGGGGACCAGAGTGTGCACGTTTATACGTGTGTGAGTGTGAGAGTGTCTGGCTGCAGCAACCAGCCTGGAGCTGCAGACCCACCCCTGCAATCACAGGAGCGTCCTGGCCCCCGAAAGATCAGCCAGGAATACATCAGTGGCAGAGAGGCAGAGGTCGGGCAGAGCACGGAACAGTGCCACGTGTGACTCCAGGACTGGCACCCACCCTTTCCCAGGCACCAGCTCAAACCACCCCTGTGAGCCAGGCAGAGGGGGCTGCGGGCTGGTGGCCTGGCAGGGCTGCACCCAGGGGGTTGTCACAGCTCCAGGTCACAAGGAGCACAGTCGCTGCCGGGGGAATTCTTGCTCTCCCAAGACAGAAGGAGCGAGGTCCTGAAGCAGCGGTGGCCACGCGAGAGCAGCCCTGGGGTGGAAGGCACACGTGGGAGCTCAAGTGCTTTGCAGTATTGCACTGCCCAGAGACAGTCAATACTGCAGGGCACCCATGGGACAGTCACAACCTGCCTGTCAGACAGTCTGGGGGACAGTCTGGAAGTGGCACAGCCTCTGCCAGGTGGACCATGCTGTGTCCCGAGGCTGTGGGTTGCAGTGGTGATTTGGCTCCTGCCCCACAGGACACTGCACAGCTACGGGCCGAGGCTGTCCTCCCATCTCTGGCTGTAGTGGCACATCGGTCTCCTGGTTCAGGGGACCAGCAGGGCCAGCTCTCCTCACCCCACGGGTTGTTGGCACAGAACAGGACAGTGGGGACACGGGCCCTCAGGCTGCCCTGCTGCAGCTGCTCCTGTGCCATTATAGCAGAGCCGTGTACTTGCATTCACTGATAGCTGGGGCACTGGTGCTGAATTCTTCATAAACCAGACTCTGATAGGTTGCAACTGAGATGCAAACAGATGGCAGAAGGCTTTGAGCTCAGCCGATGTGAAGAGCTGTCAGAAGGAGCTGGGAAGTGCTTTCCCTTTTCAGGGTGGTGGGACAGGGTGGCTCCGGGCGATGCCACACATCCTTGCCAAAGGCATCGCACCTTCCCACTGGTGCATCTGCAGCTCTGGGTTCCCAGGGAGCTTCCTTGGAAGCCAGCGAGGGGTATCTTTTAATGCATGGAAGGTGAAGGGCAGAAGAATCCCTTCCTTTAGCAATTGGCCTCACTCCAGAACTGCAGTCTGACCCAGGACTCTGTTTCCAGCTCAGGAGTAGAGGAGGATTATAACGGCCCTGAATTTTGTGTTAAATGGAGCATGTTAGAAAATCCTGTACACATCTGAGAAACCACAAGTCTAGGCATTAAAAAAACATGCTTCCCTAAAACTTACAAAAGTAAGAATGTTCACCTTTGAGCTCTCAATTACAAGCATTCAGGGGACAATAGAGCTGTGCAAAGAACAGGCAATTTGTAATTGATGTGATTTATTAGGTTGTTTTTCTGCCCTGTGAATATCTATAAACCTGCTGCAACTGTTACATGCATTTGTTTATTCAAATACATTTGACTAACAGTGTTCAGAAGCTTTGACGAGGTGGACTGATCATAAGTAATCAAAATCTGAATACTGTTGCACAGCTGTAATTTGCTAGGGGAATAAAAGAAATGGTTTAACCAACCTGGAAAGCACAGAAGTACTTGTAGGTAGTAGAAGTTGCTTTCAACGTTTGTTTTTTGTGGTTTCAAAACTGACTCCCAAAACTCATGCCAGGATAACAATTGCTCCTATAGACACAGCATGCAAACCTTGAAGTCGGTAAGCATGTTCACTCAAACTGAATTCATCTAAAAACTCAGCCACTGTTTGCATACTTTTAATTACATATAAAGAACTGGTAGTGCAAGTAACAGAAAATGTACAAAAAAAAATGCAAAGAGAAAAGTCATGCCTTAAAAATTAAGCTCCTTGTTCAAGCCCCAGTAGACAACATCAGAGCTGGCCCTGAAGAATAAAGAGCAGAAAAAAGAAAAACAGAAAACAGTTCTCATTTTTCCCAACTTACCAAGTTGCATCCAATGAACTTTCTTTGCTTTGCTCTCGCTTTGTGCAGACCACTACTGTGATAGCAAAGCCATTTTCTTTGCCTGGAAAATGTGAATGTTCCCTCTGAAGAGCACTTGAAGCACAGCAGGAAGAAATACTGCGGGGAAGAGAGGTTTCTCTGAAACTAACCATAATGGATTCCTTTTCATTCCTGCGCTGAGGGACTTGCTTCAGAGCAGAGGAGTAGCCTGGCTCCTTCAGAGATAATGTTCCCTGTATCAAATGAAGACTGAAAGGGGAAATATTTTTTCCTTGGGGCACCTGTCTCTGGTCCTCAAGGGCTCTGCATTGTATAGGGCCTAGGTGGGTGAAGGATTTGTGGTCTGAGTTAAAGCAAAGAGAGATAGGACCCCTGGATTACAGCCTTTGCTGTGACATAGAGGTAAATAGTCACTTACGTTCAAATAAAAACTTCCCCTTTGAATTATTTTTTCCATTCCCTACCAATCCCAGCTTATTTCCCCAAAATGGTCTTCGCTTCTAAAATCAATTTATAACCGATCAGACAGCTAGAATAGCTTCTTACAGTAGGTGTCTCTAGTCAATGACTGATTTGCATTAAGAAAGATATGACAGCCAAGTGTGAAGAGAAAAGAATGATAGTTTAATTTTAGAAAAATTCCACATTCATCTGAGAAATGATTACTAAGCACTGTGTATGTTCATACATAAATTACTTCTAAAAATGTGAAAAAAAAATATTAAAACGCTAAATATTTTCTCGCAGTGGGAGCAGGAAGGCTCCAGATCAGATGCCGTGGCCTTTTTGCAGGAAGGGACGGAGGAGAATCACATCCAGTGGCCCTGGCTGTGGCACTGAGCAAGGGCAAGGGGAGCAGATGAGGGGAATGGGAGCAGAGGGACACAGGAGGAGAGGGAGGCTGAGAGACAGAGGCCAAAGCATCTCCCAGCTCGGTGAGAAGCCTCGTGCTCTGTGTGTGTGAGCACTGGGTCACCCCTCCTGCCAGCCCTGGGGACAGCAGGGACATGTCATTATGGGAATAAAGAGCGAGGCTCTCACCCAGGCAGGCTGGGAGTGCCAGGTCCTCTCCAGCTCCAGCCTCTGCGGAGCCAAGGCAGCTCCGAGGAGCGTGACACAGGCGTCAGGGGGACGTGCCAGGAGCCAGGTGCCAGCTCCCAAAATAAAGCCCCACAGCTTGTCAACAGAGCTCTGTCATCTCTATCCAGAAAAAGACTAATAGTGGGCTGATGCCTGGCACTGACAAATTACCAGGTTGCTAGAACTGGCGTTTGGATTGGCTGCTGAGGTTCGTTTCGATTTTTTAAGGGTGTCTTTATTTTACCAGGAAAGGTTTCGGGTTTTTTTTTGTCTGCTCGTGGTCCAAGCTGGCAAAAAGCAGCCTGGGATCTCCCACAGAGGAAGCCCAGACCCTGCCAGGGCCTGTGCACAGGCGTTCAGAGGCAGCAGAGACCTGACTGCAAGATAAATTGTAGGCTCAGAGCCTACACGGGAAGAGAGAGAAAGAGTAGAGAGGTGAGAAAGGTTTGTGAGGAGACAGAAAGACAAGGAGAAGGTCACTGCAAGACCATTAGAGCATATATTATGTTTTTTACTAGATGTGTCTCATTTTTCAGTGTCAAGAAGACAGTGTGCACGCAGTGTTTGTCCCATGCTAACACACCCTGAGAGAACAGACATCAGTCACCGGCGGTGTCACGTTTTTATTAGCTAAGTTTCACAGAATCATCCCTCCAAGTAGGGAATAACTCCATGCATCACAGCTCAGGTTTGACAGGAACATTAAAGGCAATATGTACTTTGATATATCAATCCAAATTTGTGGGCAGCAGAGGCCAGACTTGATGTAAAAAATTATTAAGATTATTTCTTATTAAAAAGTTAAGTTTATGGCCCTCTAATGAAGATCTCACTATCTTACATAAAGGTCTGTTTCAAACAACCCAAACTTGTGTTATCTGACATTTTAATTAGTTTCATTTCATTGCCTTGGAATCATCCTGTCTTCTTGCATTATAAGTCCTAGAGCATTTGACACTCTAATGTATAAGATCATTTTAGAAAGACAGCAAACTTTTATTAATGTTGACTTGGTTTCTACACACTAGAACTCTGTTATTTGACATATCTGCTCTGCACATCACTTAACTTCCCTGAAATGTAATGGGAAACTCTTTCCTGGCTTCATGCAGGAGAAGAAAATTACTGTATAGGCAAATCACATGGAGAGCCAGGTCTTTTAAGGATTTTTGCTCTTAGGAGACAACACAGGACAAGAACTTCTCTTCCCAGAACACGAGTACCAGCAGAATGGCTCCAAGTTCCCTCACCCAGACTTCTCAATGCATTTCCTACCAGAGGCAAGGATAAAGTAATTTTTTCATATGTGGACTGGTCCGAAGACTGAAAGGCAACAGGAATCTCCTCAGCAGACTTGAAAGCTCAGCTCATGGAGAGCAGCATGATTCCATCATCCCAGTACAACTGAGCACAATTTTTGGTGTTCTTTTGCAGATATAGCATTGTTTAAGGGACTTCTTTGACCCATGAAAATAATTTAATTAGCCCTTGAAAAAATTACACCATTGTAGCATGACACTGAACAATTTCAGTGCTTTCAAAAGCACTTTGAAACTATGCAGAACTCAAGCGTTTCCCACCCAAGAGACTAAAGAGTAAGTTGCTTTATTTTTCATAATTTCCTTTCAAAATTTTTAGAACATTTGTCCAAAGCAGGCAAATATCAGTGTTAAGCGAAGCATTTTAGACAACAATTTCGCACACTCACAGAGCAGTCAAAATACTATATAACAGAATGATTCCGTGGTAAAAGGATTATGCTGGCTTACACCAAAAGCTCTATGTCTAATTTAGGACTTAGGCATTCTGAGCAATAAATTTTAAAAATGGTGGGAAATTAAATTTTTTCATCAGCAGTGCCAAAGGTTTACAGATGAGTTTGAGTCAAGTGACTGAAATTGGAGTTGAAAAGCAGCATCCCCTATCCAGCAATGGCTCCAATTTTCCAACGTTCAGGGCAGAGCCAGATTCCAGGAATTCAGCTCTCCAGACTCACATTTGTTAAATCTGTGTTCTTAGACACAATGTATGGATTTTCACCCAGGAATGCTGTGCAACAGAACACCCTCACTGCCTCTGTTTCTGTTGATCCATTATTGCTGAAATTGCATTCCAGTGCTTCTGGAACAGCTCAGCTGGCTGAAACCTGACAGGAGCCACATGCCAGAAAATTCCTCCAAGATTTTTTTTTTTCCTCTCTGGATGAAGCTAACAAAAAGAATACTTTTCCTCTCTTCCCCAGGTAGAAGCTTCTTCATTCACCACGAGGAAAGGAAATTAAATGATGCCTTTTCATTTTAGATGGTTTGCTCTTTTTTCAGGGCTTCAGGAGGAGTAGTTTGCTCTGGATCCCTGGCCACATTTTTTGCAGCAAGTTGACAGTGCTGATATGATGGGCTATGTTCCTGTGGGAAACAAAGGAGCATCCCTGGGGTGGATTCTTCCCACCAGGAGTCTCAGAGAAGGGCTCTCAGGCAGGAGAACTGATCCACTTGTCTCCACGTAAGTGCCCCAGGATGTTAAAATGCTTTCACTCTTCAGTCTTCTGCTGCTGGTCCGAAGGGCCTGTGTAAAAAATACAGAACCTGCCTTAAAGATCTGGGTGATTAATTTTTGTTCTTCATCTGAGAACACACAAATACGGCCTAAACCCCACCGAAGAGTCCCCAGAGGTTTCTACAGGACACACACAGAGCAGGACTGGCTGCAGGCTCAGGGAGGGCATCTCCACCACCTTCAAAGAGTAGTCCTGCAAAGACATGGAAATACAACGCATTTCTTGCTCTATTGCACGTGTTCATATCTAGGGACAGACAAAGTCCCCTGCCATGGCGTGGTCCCTGCTGGAAGCCCAGTGGAGTCCCTGCTTTGGAAGCCTCCTCCTCCCCTCCCTGGGGCTGCACTCTCACAGTCAGTGTAGAGGCTGAAAATCCAGCCCTGAACACCCCCCCAATAACCTTAAATGACTGTCTGGTGCAGTCAAACAAACTTTTCCTTTCCAGGCACATCTGAGCAAAGCTCTGGACTTTTCTGATGCAAGGTGAAGGTGACATTCTGTTATTAATATGTGACTCCAGGAGCCAAAGCCCTGCAGGGCCCCACTGTGACCACGAATGGCACCTGGCTGCATGAAAGTAGCACTGCTCTCCCATTTACCCAGCTAAAGCCCAAATATTTACTCCCAAATTGAGCTGAGCTGCAGCTCGTCAGTACCAGCTGGTTATCCCATTGAGCAAAGAAAGGAGGGAAATGGATTTCTTCCTGTTTTCCTTGCTGGTCAAAAGATTAAAAGCAATATAGTTGTGTTGGTCCCTAGGTATTGTCTGATTAATATCCTGCTAGCCTGCTGGCAAATTGCCAGAATCACTTCTCTTTAAATGAGCGAGTGTTCCGTGAGCTTAAATGGATTTTATTAGCATAACACTAATAATTCAACACTTAAAACCCAGAGAAAATATTATAAGTAAATATAGGCATGCACTGCCTACTAAGGTTCCTTCCTGCTTGCTTTCCAGGTGGGAAAAGAACTACAGCGCATCAGATATTTCACCACTACAGTCAGGTCAGAAGGGTCTAACTTTTACAGGAAGGGGGTTAGGAAGCTGAAAGGAGAGCAGCCTTGAAAAATTAATTTTTTCCCAGCAGCATCTAGAAACTTGTCCCTCCTGGTATTTAATGGTGTTGATCAGGTAAGATGCTACACAGAGAAGTCTTCTTCCCTACCTTTAAGTTTCTTGGCCACTACCTGGACTTTCCCAGCTGAATCTTGTCTGCTGACCCATATAACACCTATTTCTCTGACTCTTCCAGCGTGTTTCACATTAATGACCATTCTGAATTCTGCAGCTGGTCATTTCCTTTAGTCTTCTTTGTGGCAGAGGTTTGTAGCCAAGCTCAGTTTAGAAACCACCAGCACGAGGCTGGAGTCAGCAGCCCGTAAGGCACCTGAGATTGCTGCATTTATTCAGTGTTATTCATATGTTTGGGAAGGCAGCTATGGCAAGCCTACCTTTTGCCTACTGCCTGCATCAGCCACTCATGTCACCGGGGATTTCAGAGGAGATAACTCCTCCCTGTCACCTCTAGCAATGGCTGCTTCCCAAATAGTGCTCCCCGAGGGACTGCCATGCCATAGACGAAGATAAATGTTCTGAGGACACTCACTAAAAATACCATGTGTTAATCCCCCAATTAAAAGTCTCTGGAGGAGAATAATGAGTGATCTGTTAGCAGTTTCTGTAGGTTTGCAGTTGTCTGATATCCCACATCTGGGAGCTACTGCCCTCGGGTAGCAGCTAATTGGCCCCAGTTACCACAGTGCCTCGCAGCCCTTAATATATGTATCATCACTCCTGCTCAGTAAAGCAAAAAAGGACTGATTTCAGCTCGACAGACTTGGAGCTGCATTTCAGAGAAAGCAGGGAACTCACTTCACAGTATAATACTCCATGTATAAATCACAGAGCGAGGCAAAATCCGGATCCTGACAAGTGCTTTCTACCCAAGGGAGAAACTGGCTACAGAAGATGTTTCTTTGGGTCAAATACATTTATTTACGAGGACTGCAAAAGTGCTGCATCGCTGTCAAAATCAAACAACCAGCACGTTCTTCACCTAGCCCCTCTTGGCCAACTCTGTAACCAAAAAAAAGCTGTTGCAAGGCCTTTTCTTGAGCAAAGATCCAGTGATTGCTCTGTCTCCTCGGTTTTGTGTTACTTTCTGCCTCTGTCTCTGCAGAAGTCCTGCTCCCCCTCTGGCAGGCACACAAAGATCATTACCTCTCCTCCAGGCCTTGCTCTTTTATTCCCACAGGCCTGTGTAATTCAGCCTTCGTGGGAGCGTAAGAACTTGCTCCCATGGTTTTGGAGACTTGGTACAACCAGAGAGCCCTGATATTTGTAAGGCTTATCTCTGAGCCCACTCACCACCCCCTGCAATGCACCCAGGCTGTAACAGTGCTGAGATACCTCAAGAAATATTTTATTTTTTTCAGAGGCTCCATCAGCATTGATTTCAATAGGAGCTGGATGCCTAATCTGCTTACACACTTCTGAAAATCCTATTAAGTGCCTCTTTACTGCTCTAGGTGCCTAAATATACTCTTCCTAATTTGGCTCTAAGTGATTCGCATCCGTCATCGAGATTTTCGAGAGCGCAGCTCAAGGGGAGAGGCCTCCCTGTCCCAGCCCCTCCGTGATGCTGTCACTTGCTCAGATACCTAAACTGGGAGCTGAGCTCCTGCGAAGATGCCGTGGCAGTGTGGAATATGTCTATTAAACTGTGAACACTCCTGGTGCTGCTGCACCCTTGCCTCTCCTGGGCTGAGCGCACGTGTCCCCTCCCACCAGAGCCCTCACCATGGGCTTGGCACGGCCTCGTCTCCCCTTCCACCACTGCCCCAGACACAAACAGTGTCCTGCAGCAGGTCCCAGCTGCAGGTGGAGACACAGCTGCTCGGTGAGAGTGGGGAAATGCATTTTGGGAGGGAGGAAGGGATGGTTTGGCTGCTTGGGGGGCAGCAGCCAGGACAGCAGCAGTGTTTCACCTGGCCATCCTTGAGAATTCAGTGCCTGTGGCTCAGAAATGCCTTTGCTCAGCTGTTTTCATCTTCCTTGGCTTGCATTTCCTAAAAGGAAGTCACAGGCAAGAAAAACCGTGATAGGACATAGATCTGAGAGGCTCAAAGGAGCAGAAGTTCAGTTCTAGGGTTTGTGCTAAGCACTTCTCAATTTGAAGGAAGGGCACTAAAAAGGGTCTGTGCCTTTAGAACCAACGCTGGGTGCAGTAACTGCTTCTGCACTCACTGGACATTGAGCTGGGGCCAGGAAGAAAGGAAAGGGGCCATGGCCAGGCTGGTACCCACCTATGGACAGCTTGGGAAAGATGGGCCCTGCTGGCATCCTCAGCAGCTCTGCCCCTGCCCCACTGCAAGCCTCGTCAGAAAGGAGGAAAGAGGAAATTAGCACCTCGAGAATTACAGTTTAAACAGTCCTCAGAGCACCTTCAGCTGTTCTAAAGATGAAAAGAAACTTTGAAAGGGGGATTAAAGGTAGGATTGGTCTGGTTTTGATACAGAAGAACAACTATTTTAAAAGACCAATGAAAAATGGGAACATATTTCAAGATCTAAGCGTATGTTCAGAGAGATCTAGAAGAGTGCAAATATGGAAATGCTCTGAATTTGGTCAGATCTTTCTCCTCTTACAGGCCCTGTGCTGCAGCCCAGAAAGCCTTGATAAACCAGAGCCTAAAATCCCACTTGTCCTTTGCCAGTGATTTCTCCCTGCATTAATTCTGTTTGCTGCTAATCTCAGGCAGCACCTGAAGTGCACCAGCACTCACAGCAGCCCCGTTAAGGACCCAGCAGTGCAGGATCCAGCCTGTGAGCTTCAGTCAGCAACTCCTGAGCTCTGGGGTCTTTCCTTGCAGAGTGTCAGCTTGGGCAGGCCTTGCAACACATCTGTGCTCCAGTCCCTTGTCTGCAATGCTGCAGTAATAATAACAGTGGCCCCATGCAATTCTTATGGATTGTTTAGTTACCATTTGCAGTGGACACTCACAGCTCTACTGAGGATAAATCACCTTTCTGCAAAGAGCGAATTAGATGTCCACGTAAAAAATCCAACCAGTTACAACTTGCTGATAACACATCGAACAGGCAGGCAGTCCAAATCCAGAAAAAAAAATTTAAAAGAATAAAAAATATTTGCTCATCCTCCCATTGCAACTGTGCAATGAGCAGAGAGAGGAAGAAAAGGTTACCCTTGTTCTTGGCAGAAAGTGATGAGAATATTCTTGCCCTTGGATCTGTCAAGCTTTCAAGGAAGATCCCGGAGCTGGATATCCTCAAGGAGCAAATGTTAACTAACGAAGAGAGAGTTGGACAGGCTCTCTTTCCTGGGAGAGGAGCAGGGCTTCCCTCAATGCCTCTTCGCATGAGACCTAGAGCCAGCAGCCAGAGCATAACCTAATTAGGCCAGAAAGGGTGATTAGCTGTTTATTTTGAGGATGTTCAAACCATGCATTCACATTATACACTGCCCTGGGAGAAAAAGGATGCTGTTTATAGTTCCAGGCCTACGGGATCAGCAAAGTTTATTTTCCCCTACAAATGAAGGCCTGTTCTACTTACATTCTTTCAACTCAGATTGGATCTGTTTATTTTCACTCATCTGCAGGAAATGGGGATATTTCATTTTGAGTCCGGGGAAGCAGTTTGTATTGCTTAACCATGGGCAAAGGCAAATTAGTCACAGCCTTCACATGCTACCTCAAAATGTTTGTTTAATAGTAATACTATTAGTGGAAAAAGGATTTACAAAACCCCATAGTGCAAATTCTGCTCCTTGAACCTTTTCTGGAAGGCATGAGAAACTTTGTTAAACCCCCCAGATGACTGGTACCCCATTGTGGGATATGGACTTGATCAAGTTGTCCCTGTTCCCAGCAGGCATTCCATGTAGTGATGCTGAGCTGAGGGGTTTAATGAAATATTTTAAAGAAGCTCACTGCTTCTTTATTGAATTTAGCTCTTGATTGTCTTGAAGCAGAGCACTGAGAAAGGGAAATGCTGGTGGGAGAGAAGGGAGCTGGAGTGATGGTCCACACATGTGGCTTCTGGTCAGAGCTGTGGCAACAGGACAAAAATGTCTTCATAATATATAAAGCACACCCTGCCAAAAGCTACAATGGGATCCTTCTTCAGTGTTTCCAAATATTTGTTTGAGTTGGCTTCATGTTTAGTTATAAAACAATCCCCATTCCCTAGAGTTTGTTAACAGGATTTGTTTGCATGCTTTGATCTTCTATTTTTAATCATCTCTCATGTCCATGAAGCCTTTGGTAAGATTCTCCGTCGATAAAAGTGCTCAAATTATAACAAATGGACTGTGAGGTGACAATATATCTTACAGAGGGTTTTAATTCCTTTGAAGATAAGCTTTTTGATGGTCAATTAAATTATTTTAATTGTAACTTACTTATTTTAAACTTAAATCAAGATTCTTTTTCAACTGCTGGAATTTAAAAATTCTGCAGAAGCCAGGCAGCTGCAAGTGCTGTGAATGTAAATTTTATCTGTTGCCTGCATTCAGCAGAAGAAACAATCAAAAAGGCACCAAATACTGTGATGAAAACAGAAATTACTGGCAACCAATTATAAAGATACGGAGCAGCAGAAGGTACAGTGTGTTACATACATTATGGGGCTGCCAGAATAGGCTACTTTGGGATGTACAATAATAATTTAGATTGTTGATCATAATAATCTCATGCTGGCCATAACTGTCTGGCTGTTACTTTATGCTTCCCCAGCCTGTTTGCTGATTTCTGCACTTGTTTATAGTTTGCAAATTGTTTGAGGCGAAGTGAATTCTGCTGTTTGTTTGTTTTGCTGGCTCTCGAGAAAGGGAACGGGAACCTCCGTGATCTCCTTCGCTGAAAATAATTAAAAAATCCCTAATGGATGCTGTAAAAATTCTTCTCTAGGAAAAACAAACTCAGCTGAACTCTAGCTAAATTAACTGATATCCCTCATGATCCACCAATTTTCATGACGGATTACGGGAAGCTTTATGAAGTTCAGAAATAGCATCGTGTTCCTCCCTCCTCCTCCTCCTCCTCCTCATGGCAGGGTCCTGCCGGCTGCCAGACGATCGATCAGCAGCGAGCAGAACTTCCCCACTGCACTGAACATAATCCTGTTCACTGCTTTAAGGGAGCCTAGAAGGATCACTTTTCAGAGTAATGAGGGTTAGATGCTTCCCCAGATAGCCAGACAGCCTCCATGGGTTTTGAAGATGAGTCAGTGCATGAGAAGTTACAGAGTGCCTGCTTTACCTGGGTGTTTTTTCCCTTTTCTTGCTCTGAGACATCCACCTTCCTGGGAGCAAGTTTCTCATGCAGACCCCTGAAAAAAACCTTCCTTGAGGTGCACAGGTTTTTCTTGTTTGTTTTCTTCCACATAGTTTCCCTTTTGTCCTGTTATTGTAAAAAAAAAAAAATTATATCTGTTCCATTTTCAAACGTTCCCTGTGATTGCCAGGACAACGAAACATACCAGGGTAGGATCAATTGATTTGCAGGGGTTTCATACAGCTTTCTTGTAGAGTTTTGGTTGTTCCTTGTATATGATCACGAGGTCCAACACA
The DNA here is from genome assembly GCA_013397845.1 of Melanocharis versteri. Taxonomy (NCBI): domain Eukaryota; kingdom Metazoa; phylum Chordata; class Aves; order Passeriformes; family Melanocharitidae; genus Melanocharis; species Melanocharis versteri. The sequence continues at coordinate 143,247 of VZTG01009201.1, read as the reverse complement.
GACAGTAATTTAACCAAAAACTTGGTGTCAGCTTTTCTGGGGTAGAAATATTTCAATATTTCAGATTGTTCTATTGTTCATAAGAAAAAAAGTAGTTAAAATCTGATTAGCTAGTTAATTCTCCTGCAATACATGACTGACAAGCATTCATAATATTTACTTCTGATTATTAAGTCATTTCTAGCCTTGTTAAAAATTTTCAACATTTCTGTGGATTTTACTTGTAGGTTTTCTGAGGCATTTTGACAAAATCCATTGGAGTATAACTGTTTTCTCCCAATACACATAGGAATTTATGCTAAATTGGATAACAAAGCTGCTTGGGTTGGAAAACAAATTAATCCACCCAGTCATATATGAAATGCCCAGAAGAAACAGAAGAATAACAGCTTCTCTACATTTTACTTCTGTGAAGAGAGAAGGAAACATTCTTGTCTCCAGGGATCTTCGAGTCCCCACTCCCATCCTTCAAGTTTTATCTTCCCTCCCCAGATTCAGAATTTAAGGAGCAGAATTAAATGGTTTTATGAGAAGAGGTGATTGTGGCAAGAGGGAATACTGTCAATCAAGGAACAAGTCCATGGCCACGTGAACATCCAGGATAAAATGCTCAGTGCAGCCAGACAGGCGGTCCAGGGGCTGCTGGGGGAGAGCACGGCTGCGATCTGAAGGTCTGATAATCAATGGCAAGGTGATCAATACAGTGCTGTTCTTCGCAGGCAAATAGAGAAGCTTAAATGCAGGTGTTTCTCCCCAGTGACTTGGACCTCTTGCTCACATGAAAGTAACCACGCTTAGCAAAACAAATCCCACCCTCTCCTAAGGCTGCTTGTTCCCTGAATTGCTCAGGAGGGAACACTCTTGCCTTCCTCCCGCACTTGCAGCTGCCCAAGGGGAGCGTGGGTGCTCAAACTCTGTTTTGAAAGAGCAGTGCCTCTGATGGGGAGCGCTGGGGGAAGTGCTTGCCAGGATTAAAGGAGGAAGAAATCGCATGTGTTCAAGTAAAGAGTTTCTAGCAGAGTCCAACGGAGACACAAAGGTATCAGAAATTCACCTCAGGAGGAATCCCAGGCTGTATTTTCTCTGGAAAAAACACCTAAGCTCTACATCTCGGATGTGCCTGACAAAGGAATCTCACTAGCAAAGTTCATCCACGTCTGCTGTCTTTTAAGAAAGGGGTAGAAGTATATTTGATGCAGCGTTCAGTTATTTGCTCTTTGGAAATCCAGTTCCCAGGGAGTTATTCTCTCATTCTGCTTTATTGGTTTTCACTGTCTCCCAAGACCTGTGCAGTTCAGCTCCATGGTAACTCAGGAACTTCCTCACTCACTTACATATTGATGTATACAAGGAAAGCACAGTGCTAATACACTGTTTGAGCATCTCTAAGGTATATTTAAAATATCCAAGAAGTGTGGCAGAGTAGGATTTATAGAGGATACAAAAAAGTGCTGCCTTGCCGTAAGTGGGAGTGCTTGTCTCTTGGGAAGTTCTACCAAGTGACTCCTGGCTTTGCAACAACTAAAGTCATGCTAAACTCCTGTCCACACTGTTAAGCAACATTTGTTCTCCCTGTCCTCCAGAGACTACAATAAAAAAATACGAGGTGATTAAAAAAGGGAAGCAAAACAGAGGAAAAAGGACTTGCCCTACAGTAATTAGGCTTACTAGACAGGTGCTACTTATTTAACAGCTGGGACATGAGCCCTGTAATCCTCATTCTCTGCTGATCTACAGCCCACCACCACTCAGCTCAGCCTGCCAGGCCTGGGGTTTTTCACAGAGAACAGAAATGCCAGAGGGGCTGGTGCATGTCCACATTCTGCTCAGACATGTGCATGCATAATCAGAAAGCACTTCAGGCATTAGGAAACAGAAAAGCCATGACAATTCTCACAGACCTGAAATCAGATCCCTGGTTCCTAAGCTTTCATCCTGGTGCCCAGTCACCAGCTGGCTGCTCCTGTACATGACACAGGTTCAGTTACTGTGAATATCTGTGTGTTGGCTTTTACGAATTATGATGGGGTCCAGACAGCAAAATGCTTAGTGCAAGCTGCAGTTCTGGAGGTGCTGTGGGGATTCATTGGCTAACGCCACAAGGAGCTGGTGTGGAGCATTTAAAGCTTTAGCAGCATTCTGCACCTTCTCACTGTTGTTAGCTTGGAATATCCTTGGGATTAATTTTTAAAATACTTTAGAGAAGATGACAAGAAAAGTAGAAATTACTACCAGAGGGGGAAAAAAATATTCCCACATGTTTTGGGAGAGAAATAAAGCTGCATGTTACCCTTTAAATCTTGCACTGAGGACAGGAGAAGGATCACTTCCTACTATTTCTTGCAGCGAGGGGCCTGTGATATTTGTACAAACACAAGGGCAAGAAACTAAAGACCTGTATCAACATGTCCTGAGATCCTCTGGAATGGTTAATTTTTCGAGGAACTGTTCTACATTGAAAAGGCTGCCTTTGAAAATTGGCAATGAGTAACCAAGGATGTCAAACAAAAGGCCATTGCAGCTGGCTACACTATTGAACACGTCACAGCAACCACAGGATCCCCATTCCCTCCACTAACAGCAGGCAAGCACCACCCACTGGCTTCAGATCTGGAGATGGAGGTGTTCCCTGGAGAGTTTCACAGAGCTCCCAGCTGGTCTACATCATCCTCCTGCTCTGGAAGTGCTTCCATCTGAAAGACGATGCTGTACAATGCCAGGGTCATTTGAGGTGAGAGTCACTCGGTGGAATCCAACTTCCTGGATGGTGTATGTCCATCTGTAATCCCACAGCTAATTTCTGAAGCTGAAACAAAGCCGAATACAGAAAAAATGAAAATGGTTGAGGTTTTGTCCACATTATAAAGTCTGTATGGACCATTAGCATGAAGCTCTTTATTCTTACTGATACTGCTATTGTTATTATATTTTTCATTTTGAAGTGCCAAACAGTAAGAAAAGAGCTAGGAGTTCATAATTAGTTTGATTAAAAGAAGGGAAACTCACCGAACTATATATGATACATATATATGTATAACTATACTGCTACAGAAAATACATTTACATGGTCAGAATCCAGATCCAGCCTGTGTAGATAAAAATGCGGAAAGAAAAGCTGCTTTTCTTCTGGAGACATCTGTTGTCTGCTGCTAAGTAGGGAACTAACTTCTAATTAGATAGATCTTACAGAAGATGTTTGGCAATATTTGAAGCATCCTGCACGCTGCATCTTGTTTGAGCTACCTGACTCATCAACATTTTGCTTTTGCAGTTAAGTTTACCCACACGATGCTAAGGGAAAAATAAAGAGTCATCTGACCTGTAAGTAAATAATAAAACAGTCACAGGAGCTACCTATTATTTAAGGTTTCAGAACAATTTTGGCTTTAAAGTTCATTTCATTAGAATGCCTCAGCACATTCCTCCCTACACTGCTCCATGGTTAGATCCCAATCAGAGGAAAATATCTGAAAGTGGCAGGTTTTAGGAGGAGCTGCTCCTTCAGAACACAGAATCAGCAATTTGTGACTTTCCACACTAAAAGTTGTATGCCTTCATAATTCAAAATAGGCAAAATTCAACAGAAGTTTTCTCACTGGTCATGCTGACAATGAAGACATGGAATATTTTTTGCCAAGAACCTGGGGGAGAAATAGGTGTAAAAGTGATCTCCTCACCCAGTATAACCCCATGAGAAGTTTAGTAAAAGGGTGAAAGTACATCACCTGTCCTGTTCCTAATTCTATCCTACTTTGATGGCTGGAGATACATTATATATTATATATGTCTGGGGGATTATATCAATCAAATTTCCATAAAAGTCTCCTAGCTCTGCCCTTGTATCTATCTAATGGAAAGTGAAGGCCTCAGCCTCCAAAGATCATCTTGAAATTCACTTCTAGCCTATCTCCTTTTATGAATATTCTTGGCAGATGCTGGCAATGAATACACTCAAGCAGTCATTTAAATTCTGCTGCTTTCTCAGGAAGGGAATTCTTTACAAATTTTGTTTGGTAGCATCTACTAATTCATTCATGCTCTTTCAAATGCCAACTATAGCCTGATCCTGTATGAATGTTCATGTAAAAACCTTCTCCTTTAAGCATTGAGACTCTAAGACTCAGCAGTGAAAATACTTGAATTGCTGATTTTATTTTCTTTAAAAAAAATTATCCTGAAAACAGCACATTCCTAATGCGACGTTTCCACCTTGATTAAATTATACACTTCCCACTGGAAAAAAAATCCATTTTCCACTCTCTATTTATGGAAGCATCCGTCCACCTTCCTGAGGTTTCTCTGCAGTTCAGACAAGGGCAGTTTGCACTTTGCACCAATCAGCTGTTTGCTGCCTTGAAAAATTGGGCTTCTTTAGGATGAGTCACCAGGCACGGGAGATTCACAGATCAGTTCCTGGGTTCCAACTAAGGGAACACTTTAACTGTGCCTAATTTAATTGCTAAAGTATATTTAAATGCTTCTCTGCGTTGGAGTTCTCAGTTTAGACCACAACTTAACATTCAGTGGACAGCAGGTTTCGGTGAAAATGCCACTGTACAAAAAGCAAATGCACACTCTGGAGTGACATTTCACGTGACAGCTAATTAGGAGCTTCAGCTGATGGATGATGGACACGGGGTAAAACTAAGGACAATGCAGACTTTGCACTGCCTGCTTCTGGGATTTTTCATCCTTTTTTCATCTTTATTAAACAGCCTCATTATTTTGAAGAACAATAAACTGTTAGAATTAAATCTTCTTTACCATTATCTTGTTTGGGAACTTCTTTATGGATCATGGTCTTTCCTGAAATTACACTGTGCAAATATTATTACTTGTGGGATGAAATTAAGCTTAGTGAGTAAACCAAATAGATGCACAAATAAATAGACATTCTTCACTGGCAAACTTATTTCTGAATACTTTTGGACGTGTCCATTATTTTGGCCTTCTGCAGGCACTGAACAATAATTTCACCACCCCAATTCTGGACACTGAGGAGCAGAAGGCTTCAGCAGTCCTTAGGCATCTTTTTTAAACCATCCACATTTTTAAGCAGAACATGAAATATCCTCTAAGCAAACTTCTCATCACAGTTAATTGCATGCAATTGTTCAGAAACATCTATGTGGTTATCGTCTCGTAAACGCAGAGTAACAGGTAATAAAAATCATGAAAACTTACATTTTTGCATCTGCTGAATTCCTAAAATTACCCAATTGCTAAGCTAGTTATGAAATGAAGAGGGAGAAAGTTATAGAAAACTACAATAAACTCTGAAGTCAACACTGACGGAAACAAGGTGGCAGGTGTCAGATTAGATAAAATAACTTGTGATTGCACACCACAATGTGACTTCATTAAAGCTACAAACAAATTTAAGCCTGGGGTTATGGAATTGACTTTAATTTGCCTTCATAACAACATCTAAAACTTTTAGAAAATGCTGGCAGAAAAAGAAACTAAAGACAACTGTAAAGAAGGTCTATTTTTTTGTCAATATATAATCAAAATTGAAATAAGCCTTAGGTTGAAAATGAGAAGTAAGATCTCGTTTCTAATTAATTGGGTAAAATAATGTAATTAGGGAAAATTAATTCATGCTACTTTGAGCTTGAAAGAAAAAAAACAGTAAGTGAAGAAATGCATTTCACCTGCTGTGCTCAGTGGAGTTCACGTTGCTTATCTGTTCAAAGGTATTTATGTTTTTCAGGTGAACCATGTCAGTAAAGGGAAATCTCTACTTCTGAAAAAAGGTACCCACTGCTCCAGTGCAATCACTGATCACTGCTGATTGTTCATCCCAGTTAACTCCTAGGGCATTGCCTTGCAAGCTCTGTTTTGGGCTATTCCAGCCAGGCACTTCCAACACAGGATTGCTGCTGAGGCACCCGTTCTTAGCATGTTACACATTCAGGCCCTTCCACAGAGCTCAGCTGCAGAGTCCTCTTGGTCTCCTTCCACTGAGCCATCCAGGCATGGCCTGGGAAAGCTGTATTCCTGCTTTTTAAGGAGTTTTCTTCAAAGGGTTTTCTTCAAAGAGCGATCAGAGCAAGGCTTTGCTAACTCAGCCACAGCAGCAGAGATCCTGCAGCACAGGGATGCTGCCGCACCCTCAGCACAGGTATGGATCTGGAGGGTGTGGGGCATTTTGCTCCGGAAAGTAGAGACACATGGAAGCTCCCAGTGGTTTTGTTTTGCTTTATTTTGCTTTGTTTTAATCAAGTTAAGCTACAACAGCAAAGTCCAAGTTTCACGGTGGGATTTCTTCAGCTCGTTCCCATCCGTTGCACCATGCCACACTTTTGCTAACATGATTTTAAAAGCCAAAACTTTTCTTTCTGGCTGGCTTCCGTCTTAGACAAATTCCACACATCTGAATACATTCCAGTATAGTTTTAGATATGAGACTTCATTATTAAACATTACCGAGGTATTTAATCTCTGTTTGACAAACAAAGAATATTAAAAAAGATAAACTGGAGTATCTGAGCCACAGGAGGGTCTCAAAAGGTTCATTAGATAAAAAAACAACAGGAATTTAACTCCTAACCCCAAAAGATAACAGCAAATTGCTTCTGTTGGCATTTCAGCTGGATTTTTTTCAGATTTCTCTACAGGTTAAGAAAAAAAGACTTGGAAACAGTGACTCCTAAAACAAACTGAACAAAGATTTATATCTATTTGCAGAAATATTAGTTCTCAGTGGGTCTGTCTGCATTCAGCAGTTTCTATATTATTACATAGTTTCAGTGTTGCCAGAGTTTGCTCGGTTACTCTAAATTTCTTTTGCTCAAGTATATATTTTATCTGTTGATGGGAAAATCTGAGTCTGGGCTACAAATTCATAAGTGACAGTCAGACATGAACAAAATTTCTCTCTCTCTACAGTACCTCAATAAACAGAAACATGGAGATGATATTTTAAATGCGAGCAGAGAATACAGAGTAAAGTGTTGTTTCAAAAACTGCCGGAAGAGACAATGAAATTCACAGGTATTCAACACAGAAGACTGAGAAAGGAGACTAAATTAATCTATTTTCAGCCACAGAACATGACACACTTTAAGAGGCCAGCAAAACCAAGCTCATGAAATAGGATTCCTCTAGATGGAACTCTTGAATTTGAAAGATGACAGTCATGTAACAAAAGCATCAAAACTTAGGAAATTATTCTCTTCCTCCACTGATTATTTCTGCTTCTGAAACACCTCCTTAGGGGAAAATGAGTATATCTCACCTACTCAGCTCATGGCATGATGAGATACAGCTCTCCTGTGCAGAAGACTTGAATTCAAAGGGCTTGAATAATGCGGTAAAATAAATAAAATGATGACTACGATAGAGGTTTTGACAAGTGCAGAGAGCTCTTTATCTGTGTAGTTTTTTTCAGAGCAGCATTAAAGCTGCTAAACAAGGATTTTAGATTTTACTCAGCTCTTGCCATTGAACTTCCTATTAAGACTTGCAAACGTGTCTGGACTAGAAAAAAGATTTTTTTTTTTAATATTCTTTCAATTATTCTGTAAGTAACACAATTATATAAAGATACTTGTAAAGTTAATGGGCAACAAAAAATCAAATTCCCTTAAATAGAACACGATCTTTTTCAAGTAATACGAAGTACTCAAAAAGCCATAGAAGAATATTCTACGCCAATTTTGTACACAGCATCAGAACAGTTGTGCAATAATCTTTAAGACAAGGGTGATATCTTTTAAAACGAATCATTAAAAATATATTGGAGAAAAAGGAATATATCTACAGGTCTAAGTGGTATCCTTTTGCTTCAGAAAAACACAAAGGTGCCAGCAGTAACACCTAGACACCACAAATATGTTCAACGAGAACACAAGTGCAGATAAAGCAGAAGTGCTAAAACGACAAAGAGCTTTGCAGGATAACATGTCCCAGCTGAAGCACTTGCAAGGTAAAATAAAATACTGTGAGGCAGCTGCTCTTAAAGCCTCCACACTCACACCGAGGGCCCAGGTATCAGCTGGATGTCAGGCCCTTGAACCCTCCATCAACACTGCAAGGAACGGAGCTGCCACAACCAAGATCTCTGCACTCCAGCACGGCACACGCTGCGGAAATAACAGAGACACATGAGAAAGCACAACGTGAAAACAGGTAGTGAATGCTGACCTCTGCCAGTGACTGTGCAGTTTTTATTCTTCGCATTTTTAGCTTCACATCTTGCCTGCTGGAAAACATGTTTTCTTGAGGCTGCCTTTGAATCGTACGGTGAAATCTCACCTGGCAGAAAGCATAACGTGCGTGACCTCCTGGGGGGCACACGAGCGTGGCTGGGCTCTCTCCTCGCTGCCTGCTTGCTTCTGGCTGTTATTAGAGGTGCCAGCTGCCCTCCAAACCCCCTACTGCATATGGAACATGTTTATCTTCAAAAGATCGCTTCCCTCATGGAACCTCTCACGGCAGCAGCAGTGCTTTGGCTCCCTGTTCCTCTGGAGGCCTAGGACACATCTGGAAATGCCAGTAACCAGAGACTCCGGCACGGGCCACGGTCCAGGAGCTGCCTTTCCTCTCGCAGGGCTCCAAAGAGGATCCCAGCTCCTGCAGTCAGTGAAACATCCAGCTCGGATTTACCTCACAGCAAGAATTAAAAGCTTGGAATGCATGCACAGGACCATTTCAGAGACACCCCTGCACAGCACACACTGAGATCCCACCCCAGCCCTGAGCACAGAGGAGCAAAGCACCGCGTGTGGGGTCGTCGTTCCGATGCGGAACAAAAACACTGCACACGGGGGAAAACGGTGCCTCAGACACAAAATACATCAACTGATCTATTTCTGTTTCTGACCCGAGCACTAGGGAGGACCGAGGAGGACCAAAGCCGCCTATGTGGTGTAACAGAGACCTCTGTTACTGCTGCCAGGGGAAATGGTCCCTGCCCGTGGGGCCCATCGTGCACCCTGGCGCAGAAACTGGTCCCAGCTCTGGTGCGCAGTAACCCAGAGTTTTGGGTGGGCCCAGGGTGGCACTGGGTGCTCAGCAGGGGCTCCTGAGCCAGCAGGTGCCCATCCAACACACACCACGCCGGATCCTGGCTGCTGCTCCCCCATGGTGCCACGGTGGCCACGGGGGTGGGGATGGTTTCTCAGAAGACGTTTTGTGATTGCCCCCGTGAGCTGCATATACAGCAGCCAGATGCTTGGGGGGGAAGGAGCGGGGAGAGCTATAAATCTATAAATAAGTAATGGAGTGTTGGGCTATGAAATCCATAGATTAACCTGGGACAGGCTCTCTCAGCGGCTGCATTAATGCCAGCACAGCGTGCAGCTGTTTATCGCTCCCCAACAGCTCCTGCCTCGCGCCACAAAGGCTGCACGGGGCTTCTCTGGCCTCCTGGAGGCTCTTCTCACGTCCACCTCTGGCCATAAAGAATTAATTCATCACTGAAATGGTATAATCAGGATCTCAGGCTCCGCTAACACCTGCTTAAATAGGATGACTATGCCTCAAATAATATGACTATGCCTCATGTAACAGCAACCCCTCTGGTCTCAGACTGCAGCTTGGTCCTCACTGTCTGTCTGAGACGTTTTGGGGGAGCAAGAGACACAAGGGACCACCTCAAACCTATTTCTCCTCTCACGCTGAGCCCCTCCTTGTCATCAGACACCCCAAGGTCACAGCAACATCACACACACTCGAGACAAGTCTGTAAGAGGATTTATTGGTCTTGGAGAGCCCCTTGTCTTGGTTGAGCCACTCCTGGTTGTCAAGTAAGGACTGATCCAAACCTGCAGCCCCCCCATACATTCCTTTTTTCAGGGAGGAATTAAAAACTCCGTGAAGACACCACCAGCAGGGAGCTGCAGGCTCAGCAGGTGCTGGTGCTGTGCATCCTGGACCACCCAGCAGAGCCACATCCATCTTCCCAAAGATTCCTGCCCCACAGTCCCCTCTCCCCAGGGCACTGCTGGGATTGCTGGCACCCCTGGAGCAGCATCTCACCCCAGTGGGAAGCCCCAAGCCTGTTTCTAACCTCTATCAAGAGGGGACAATGCACCCTTCTCCTTGTCCTGCTGCCCAGCTCAGCACAAGACCTTCCCCCAGGTTTCCCTGCCGAGGGCAGAGTCCATGGAATGTGGGATCCTGCACTGTGCAGCAAAGGTGCCTCACTGTCCAGCACCCCAATCCTACAGCTTCTCTCCATCTACATTTATCCTGTCTCTTACCCACTTTTTAGCGCTTCTCTGACTGATTATCAACTTCTATCGTGAAAATATCCGTGTGCTTTGTAGTTAGTCACTTTACTCCTCTGCCAAGGGTGCTCTCAGGCTCCTGTCACTGGGAGCACCGTGTGTTCTCTTCATGCCACACATCTTTAAATGCAGTAGTTATACATTACTTAGGCTGCACATATTTATCCCTGAAATAACACAGGCGTCTCTGCAGACCTTCACTGGGCCTTTGATGCACTCCAGACATCTTGCTCTCCAGTCTATTATTCAGTAGCACAACTAAAATAATTGGTACTTTCCAAGCCTCCGCTGTGTTTTTTGATTCCTAACAGTGTGAGTGGTCAGGTGTGATACTGAGCTCAGAGGAAGCTGGAAGAAAAGAGAATAGATGAGTATGTGAGGAATTAAGCTAGTTCTTGCTGCTTGCCTCTATAGAGGGTATAAGGCCTGCTGAGGAGAAAATCATAAGTAAGTACCATTCTGAAAGCAAGTGAAGAAGGTGAATGAATGACTTGGGGTTAAATGTTTATTAATAAAATAGAAGAAAGTCAATACATACCTTTTTAATGCAGTCAAGATTTGAAGTATTCTAACTTAAAGAGAAAAATTAGAGCATTGAAGAGAAAAAGCACAAAATATCTGCTGAAAAAAGACCCAGGGTCTGAAACAGGAGGTACTGGTTGCAAACATATTCCATTAATTAGCTGCACCAAGGAAGCTGCCATGAGATATGCTCCTTACATGGTCCATTCTGTGCCAGGCTTAAGGAATCAGGACTGCAAACAGAGTTGGAAGAAGAGATCCAACTTCATCCAAGGCTGTCAGATAAATGAGGTCAGGAAGTTTTTTTTGCTGAAGTTGGGTAAGGGGAGCTGGGTAAGGCCATAGGATTGCTCCTCAAGCAAAGTGTAGCACATGGTAATATCTGAAGCAGAAAATACTCCTTCCTAAAAAAAAAAAAAAGAGAGAGAGAGAGAGAGAGAATAACTCTGGAGGCAGGCTCTTGTTTTATTAGGTGTAAATCAGATGTGATATTAAATCCATATGGTAAAGGTTAACATGTAAGAAGGATTGCATATTGATTGCAGCACTTTCGGATTGGAGCATTTTCCATTAACATTTTCTCAGCTTCACAATAGGCAGCAACAGTGATACAGAATGCCTAAGAATTAACCACAACAGTAAATGCTAATGCAAGTTTTATAAAGATAATAATGCCTCTCCTACGTTTGTGATGGAAACAAACAACAGAGATCCCTAATAGCAGCATCAATTCTGTCTCACAAAGAAACAAGGAAACAAGGAAAAGCTAAGAGCAGAAAAAGAAACTATATAGACCTACTAATAAAATCATAAAGCTGAAAGTAAAATGATCCAGCAGCAGAAGAAAATGCAAGATCAATATAAAATATACTAATTAGTGCCTTTTCCATTCTGTTACACATGTCCTACTCTGCTGCTTTCCTGCAAAAGCAGGAAAGAATGTGGTATCAGGACTCCAGACTCTAAAGCTCATCTTTCTGTGGCTGAGCAATTGTCCCTAAAGGCCACTAAATTAAACAGAGGGAGACAGAACGGTAACACTTTTTTTCCAAGGCCATCGGTGGATGGCAGGATTAGACATCTCCCTGGCACTCCCCTCAGTGGAACTGTAACACCCTGCTTCCCCCTTCTCTACAGGTTAATATCCCAAACCTTCCAAAATACCTCCCCGGTGGGTGGACTGGACTCCTCTCAAGCAGGAAGAGTTAGGTCAGACCCTGTTGCTGTGCATGTAAAGCTTGGATAAAATTCTCCTTTTGCCCTGCTTTCCACCCATCAGCACTGAATTTCACCTGCTGTTTCGCTATGTGGTCATGCAGTGTCAGCTCTGCAGACAGCTTTCATTTGCACTGCCCTCAGTAACTTGGTGCCATCAGCCAGAGATGAAGTTATTTTGGCAAGTTATCTGAAATGTCTTCTTCTCCCCACAAAATAAAATCATTCTGTCAAATAAACAGTCTCTCTTCTGTGAGCACACCACTCCAATTAATGGAGGTTAATTGTCTATAACAAACAACCATTCAATGTATTCATTACACTAATGAGATTTCCTTTTTAGAGGATTTATGAGTTGAAAAATACAGTTCTGTTCACTCAGCTTTTAACTGCAGGAAGGAAACCTGCTTGATTTTGGGAAAATCATTCACTCCAAGAGAAAAAGACAACCTGCTCTTAAGAAAAAATGGATATTCATCCACTAGTTGACAACTGGATACACCTGAGTAAAAAACCAAAAGAACTGCTTTCAAACACATTCATTTACTCTATTTTGTAATATAAACATGTGTGATACCGCAGTTGCACCCACTTGTTACAATGACTATAAAGATTTTTTTAAAGCATAACTGACCCTGATGAAGCAATCTGTCTTCTTGTGTCACTTTCAGATTGCCACCACAGAGCTAAAGTTACCTTGTTTTAACAGCAATGTGCTGGAAAGGCAGTGGAAAGTAACAGCTATGATGCTTTCAGTTCTCTTTCTTTAATGTTTCCACAGTTAAAATAATTTGCCTGATTAAACACTGTCCATTAAAATTAAAAGGCGAATATCATCAGAGACAATTACACTGGGTTTGGCACTGCTACAGCCAGACCACTACATCTTGTTAATTTACAATTAGGCTGTGGATTGCTGCTCTGCTCTCCACTCACACCCATGTCTGCAATGCAGACTATACCCCAAACCAGAATCCAGTGCTTCCAAGATTAATAAGGGTATATTGAAGATAGTCCAGAAGAAAAAAATAAGGTATTTTTGTACAGGGGTATTAGCAAGCCCTTAATGAAGGAAAGTAAATGCATCAATTATCATTTTTGTATCAGCAATGGTGTGGCCAGCAGGACCAGGGCAGTGATTGTCCCCCTGTACTGGGCACTGGTGAGGCCACACCTCAAATTCTGTGTCCAGTTTTGGGCCCTTTAATTCAGGAAGGACACTGAGGTGCTGGAGCGTGTCCAGAGAAGGACAACGGAGCTGGGAAGGGTCTGGAGCACAAATCTCGTGAGGAGCAGCTGAGGGAGCGGGGGGTGTTTGGCCTGGAGAAAAGGAGGCTCAGGGGTGACCTCATTGCTCTCCACAGCTCCCTGACAGGAGGATGTAGCCAGATGGGGGTTGGACTCTTCTCCCGAGTAATCAGCAACGGGAGGAGAGAAAATGGCCTCAAGTTGTGCCAGATCAAGACTGAATATTGGGAAAAAATTTCTTCACAGAAAGGGTGGTCAAGCACTGGAACAGGCTGCCCAGGGAAGTGGTGGAATCAGTCCCTGGAAGTGTTCAAAAAGACACATAGGTGGGGTGCTTGGAGACAATTTAGTGGTGAACCTGACCGGTTAGTGGCTGGACTTGATGACCTCAGAGGTTTATTTCCAACCTCGATGATTCTCTGGTTCTATGATTCTTTGCACAAATGTTTTTACTGACCCCTCTGCATCAGTGTGTGCCACATACTGAGCCACTCTCACCAACAAGGCTCCAGGCTAAGCAAGGCTGGGTGTTTGTTCTGCAGAGGCCTATAAAGACACTTCATCCCAAGAAATTTGAAACGAAGAAATTTGAAAAGTGACCACAGTGGTAACAACTTTTAGTCTCAGGCACATGACTTTATGGTATTTACCTGCCACTGGATTAGATTGCGCTTGGCCTCACATTTGAGTCAAACTCCACCTTGAAGGGAAGTGCCTCCAGTGAGGTCATCCACATGGAAGTGGACATGCAGTCATCACTTGTTAAAGATGTGTAAAAGCTACATGACAGTGTATGAGGGAGCTGCTCTACAGTACTGAAAGCAATTTCAATTTGATGACAAAGAAAGATGTTTATAGCATGGTGAATATGAAGAGAAATGGGGAAGGGAAAAGTACGAGAAGCCCCACCAAAAAGACAGATTAAAAGCCTCAGGTATTTCACTATGCCAGAAGTCAACTCATTCTGAGTCACTTCCACAGGGCCAGTTCCACTTGTCTTTTCAAAATAATCTGTTTTTAACTTTCAAGAAGGGCTTGGCTGTGGAGACTGAAAAATAGCATGGGCCACAGGGCAAAGAATGGTGCATGAATGCTTATAAGTGTGTCTACTTAAAAGTAAAAACTCACTTTCATTGTATGTGTAGGTTCATTTCTCACTCCAGCTATATGTGAAGAATAGATCATTAAGAGCACAGGCATGAGAGATGAAAATATTTGACTGCAACTAATAAGATGTTAAACTGAATGAGATGTGATGGGGAACACATCTCTGGGCATGGATTCCACCACTGCTCCATTTGGACTGAAGGACGCAAATACCACCTTAAAATCAATTGTTTTAGCCCAGCAAAAACTGCTGTGGCCTTATTTATTATGTTCAATTGTCCTTCTCTTCACATCTCACAGATAGCTCCTCCTCCATGAATGGAGAGAAGAGCCAGATGCCCTCTGTCAATTGAATGATACCATGGTATTTTTACCAAATACAAGTTCCAATATGCTCTTCCAGACAATGCTGATGCAGAAATAGTTCTAAATATAATCCACTCCTCTCAGCTCCCCTTTCCAAAGTCTCCCCACTAGTCCTAAAGCAGTCAGTAAAATAAATATGAAATATTACCACATCCAAACTCATACTGAGATTACATCCTGAGGGTCTGCTGCCACCCTAGATCGTTTCTCAGATCTACCACTTCCAAACCAAACCTTTATGATGTGCCTTGGATATGTGATACCTTACAGGTGAATGGAATTTGGAACATCTAAATTTTATTAATGCCAGTGAAACAGCAAGAGTAGAAAAGGCATAAGATGTTCAAAAATGAAATATTTAGTAAGAGTAAATAAAAAGAAAATAGTGTAAAAAAAAAAGAACTCCTCACTATCACTTGATGAGGTGGTACCACTCTAATCAGCAAATTGCAATCTTGTTTCAGACTGAAGATTGTTGCTATGAAGAGCATAAGAACAAACTAAATCATCTAACACTTATTTAAAATGCTGCAACACCAGCAAGCTTATTGCAATATAATACAGTAGTAAAGCAATTACGCTCTGAGATTAATATTTATAGAACATAATCAAGTTTTCCTTATCTAAAATTTTATTCAATAATTCGTGTGCCTTAAAAGCATTTTCAAAGTCGAAGTAGGGTTTGAAAAAAGTCTTTAAGGAAAGGTACCAAAACCCTGACAGGAGTCTGGAACAGTGTTCACTGCCCCTGGGAGGCCACATGTGGTGTGGCCCCTGCAAGTCTTGCACTTCAGGAGCAAGGATGTCCCTTTGTGAATTGAAGGAATAACCGCAAGAGAGATCAGGGAATGGGTTGAAAACGGCATGGATTAGGTGATGCGAAAGGAATTTGCAACATGGGGCAATGGCCATTCTGTGACAAGAAACACAAAAAACCAACAGAAGTCAGATGCAAAACCTCACCCGAAGGAGGGATGGGAGGGTATTTTTCGAATCCAAAAGACTGTGACAGTGACACACCAGCCAGAGCTTCAGAAAATTAAGTGTGGACCTCTAGTATGACTGGCTAGTGATACAAGGACACAGTGACACAAGGACACAGTGACACAGTTCTCCAGGTTTCTTTCCTCCTGGCTGGCTCCTTTCTCAAGCAGGAGCTGCTGGTCACTGGGTACACAGTGCACAAAGCTGTGACCAGCCAGGGCAAAGGTCTCTGTGGGCTGTTGCAACACAAACTGTGTGCAATAGTGACTATAATTTATGGAATATAGTTAAAACTACCATCGGAGCACTAAAACTGTTTACTTTCAGTGTGAGAAAGGTGTATGCCATGATGTCCTCATTTGAGTCAGAGCAAGAACAGTGCCCAGATTAGAGAAAGGGAGATGGAGCTACCAGGTAACAAATCCCTCACACCCACAGCACAGGGGATCAGTGTCTGCTTTCTGTCAGCAGGAACTGACAGTATTTTAAGATTCTAATTGTCAGTACTGCCAATTCTGAACTAAATGTCTTCTGCTGCAACAAGCCCTGCTTCAAATTCCAAAATGCACATACACTTTATAACAGGGTGTGGGAGGGTTGTTAATTGCTTAACTGCACTCTTCAGGAAAGCATTTCTTACAGTTGAGTGTGTATAAATCCTGACCATTTTATTTTGTTATCTTGTAATTCTCAGTTCTTTTTACTATATAGTGAATTCCCAAAGTGCCTTATAAACTTGATATTTAATGCAACAGATCAAGATATGACTTTGCTTTACGAGCATGTGGGGAGAGTCCTTCAGTTTCCTTGTCTTCAAGGCACGTCCTGCTTATAGACAGGACAAAATATCACCTGGTTCTGGGGTGCTCAGCATCCAGTTTCTCTGGTATTAATAGAGATTCTCAAGTCCCACTCCTGGGACATCTCAGCCACACTCAGCACCCAAGTACTGCTTGTCACTGTTCAGGGAAACACGAGTTCAGTCCAACACCCCCCTCAGATCAGCCTGGTGAAAACCCCCTCCTCTTGTCTCTGGAAATGGTCTGTGGCAGCAGAGGAGCAGAAGACAGAGGAGCAGAAAGTGCCACCAAGCATCTTCATTGGGTATAATGATAGGTCACAGCCGACACAGAAATTGAGAAAACAGAACACTTGAGATTAAATGAATTAACTTCATTGCTGGCACAGCTTCTGGCTTCAGCAAACTTGTGTTTCCACATCTCACCAAACACACAGCTCCCAAACTTCCCTTTTTTGTCTTCAAATCATAAGGCAAAATTTCTCGTTTGTACTATCTGGTCAGCTTCCTGGCAGTGGCTGTCAGCAGTGGACTGCTCTTGACACCAAGTGACTAATGGGGACAACTTGCAAAGTACCAGTGCAATTCAGAGCAAAAAAGTCTTTCTGATTTCATTTTAGGAATAGAATGTAGCATCCACCACGTAATTCTCCTGTACAGTCTCTGTTAACTGCTCAGAGGTACTCAGTACTTCGGAAATCATTGAAATGAAAGGGCATTTTCCCCCTGGGACTTGATCCAGACAAGCCCAGGCTGACTGGGGTTGTTGGTGGAACTGAAAACAGTTTTGCCCTCTGCCTTTTTTAAAACAGCAGCCAACCGTGTTAATCCAGCACTGTTTGTGACACGAGTAGAAGCTACAACTGAGCCACTTCTATTGTTTGGCATTTTTTTAAATTTCCCTCCATCAAGCAGTACTTTATTTCCTTTCACCTTCATATCTTGCCTAGCAATCCAGTGATTCACAAATGTATCTTTTCCATATCTTTAGCAAATATATTCTTGTAAAACTAGGTGACGTAGGTGAACAATGCCAAAGTGTACTTCCAAGTGCTAAGTCTGAATTGAAAATCAGGAATTTGCTTTGATATTCACAGCACCTTTGGTCTCTGTAAATATTCCTATAAAGGTTTTATTTCTCTACAAAGGCAAACAATATGTTTGCAAGTTCATGCGAAGATACTGGCACTTTTACAAACAATTACTACAGAACAAAATAAATGGCAGGGGACTAAAGTGGCTATTCCAGCGTTGGAAAGAGTACAGCACAAATGGATGACAATATAAATATTAACAGACGCAGGAGAATAAGAGTGTGACTTGTCCTCACGTCCGTCAATACATTAATCCATATCTCACATGTATGGGTGAAACCAGAGAGGACCTGGTAATTCTGTTTTCAGAAAATGGACCAGACTGTGCTGGATCACTGATTCTGCACCAGGGCTCACCATTTCATACAATCACGGAATACCTCAAGTTGGAAGGGGCCCATAGGAATCACCAAGCCATTCTCCCTGCTGCTGTCAGAACTGCCTAGAACTAAACCATATGAGTAAGGCTGTCGTCCAGATGCTCTCGTACTCTGATACTCTGGCAGGCTTGGTGCCATGATCATTTCCCTGGGGAGCCTGTTCCTGTGACCAACAACCCTCTCCTAATGTCCAACCTGAAGTTCCCTGACACATATTTAGTTCCATGTATCTGCAAGCTTTCTTTTTAACTTTTAGGTTAAATTGTTTCTCTTTTTTCTCCTTCTTTTTTTTTTATTTTTTTTTCTTCCCCTGTCTGAAATAATCACTTGTGTTTTGCATGTGAACCTGGAGGGTGCATCAGCCAGAGCATATTCATTTAGCAGTTTGGCTGGAAAAGTGCATTCTTGAACGTAGACTCATTGCAGAATGTCAGCTCCCAGTGCCTTGTGGAAGGTAGGGAGAACACGTCATGGTTTGTGACTTGCATCTCGAAGGGAGAGCACTCGCAGCGCCTGACGCGTTGCACTCCCAAGAAAATCGTTCCAGATCACAGAGCCAGGAGGAGCCTAAACTTGAGTTCTTCACTTGAGGTGCAGGAAGCAGGCAAGCAGAACAAAGCAGCACTTGGCAGTGCTGCTGCAGGCTGCTCAGGGTGTCTGTCTCCTCTTCCTCCTCCCGTTCCACAGCTCAGTGATGAGCCGGCTGCTTCAACAGTGAGGACAATGGGACTGATTTGTGACTTTTTTTTGCTGCCTGTGAAAGGCTTTGCGTGAAGCCTTTTTGACAGGTAGAAACTCCTGTGCATGCCAAAGCTTTCTCTCCTCTTTTTT
>VZTG01009201.1:96508-124372 GCA_013397845.1 Melanocharis versteri | reverse complement strand
GGAGAAAGGTTACATGGTGTCAATCTCAGATGTGCTGTAGAAGGAACTCGCACTGAAAAGACTGCAGGCAAATTAACGCACGCTGTCAATCCAAACTCACTGTTGCCAGGCATTTATAGCCTGTATCTAAATTATATTAATTTTTGACTGTCCATACTGCCAGCCTGACAGATGCCTGGTTCGTCTAATTGTTGTGTTTTCTTCTCATTAAAAGATGCAAAAGCACCTCTAAGCAAATACACAAGCTGCACAAGAAGAAAGCGGTGTTTTTCTAGCAACCTTTGCACTGCACATTTCTGACAGGTTTTTGCACCATATTCCACATCAATAATGCTACAGCAACCAAAAGGCCATGTAGGCATTTAATCTCTGAGTGCTGAGGGCACACAGCTACTGGCCCAACACTCTGCAAACATTCTCCAAAATGTGCTTCCACTCCAGGGAGCTGCCATTGGAGACTCCTCAAAGTCTAAGTTAGATTAATTTTAAAATGAAGCACTTTTTGACACTAAATATAACAAACTCCTGGCTTTATTGAATTACATGCAGTGCTAGAGAAAGAAGAAGAAAAATTATGCCTTTAAACCATATTCTTGTGTCATCTGAAAACAGCTACCAGGAGGAGAACTAAAACTTCCAAGTGATCGCAGGTAAAATACCCTTTGTCCAATTTATAATTTGTACATATCTACATAAATGCAAATATCATCTATCTTACTGCACCCAACAGAGCCACATAACACAGGTCAGCAGGGGAGAAGGAGCAACAAGAGATAGTGTGGAGAAAGGGAGCAGGGCTACGGAATGAAGAGAGTAAGGGACAGAGAGACAGACTCCATATCCTCTCTCATCCAAGGAGAATGAAGCAATAGAAATTATTTTCTCCAATGGTGTCTCCCAGACACAGCTGAAGGTGCTTTGTTTGACCTTGCCCTATGCTTTGAGATTGTTCACTTCATTAGACCAACACACAAATACAGAAAGCAATTATTTTTGTGAAACGTGCCTCAAAGAGTGAAATATTATTGACTATAGCTTGTATCCATTCTATACACATTGCCAAAGTGCAATTAATCATAGGCAGACATTGTAAACACCACAGTTGTCAACATTTAAAATCTATATAAATGCTTTTCCAGGTAATTAATATTAGGAAAGCATTCCCTCAGTTAAGGAAAGAAAACACCTAAGGAATAGTATGGTAAACTTACTTTCTCTCAAAGTCAAAATTGTAAAGATTTTAGTGGTGACACTGTCTGAGTAATAAACGTAGGCTGCCTGAGCTGAACAGAGGAGAATACATATATATACATATACATATACATACATATATATAGATATAGCATGAACTTTTAAATAAAAGTTAGATTGTTGCCCTCAGAAAAATAAGGGGGGATTTCTCCTTTTTTTTGTTTCTTTTGGCACTTCCTGACTCCTGAATACCATGAAGTTGAAAAAGCAATTAATAGTAAAAATTACTGTCATTACATAGCAAATAATATAATATATAATGCCTCTGACACTAAATCCTTGATAAAAATCCAGTCCACAAGAGGACCTTATTGGAAGTGTTATTGTGCAACTGCAAAAAGACACACACACAACCCTTGGTTTTTCTTCTCAGTCCCAGGAGCAGAAATAAAAATAGAAACTCCAGGGGGAGCAGGGCCAAGACAGCTCAGAGGGCGAGGAACTGGGCAGCCTTCAGCTCTTCCCTCTCACAATGTCACAGTCATCTGCTCCTGCCGTGATCCTGAGGATATTGCCACTGGAAGGTCCTTTTGAAAAAAACACTGTGGTTTCCCAGAGGGAAAAGATACTGAGAGTAATGAAGTGAAAGGATAGTCCTTCCTACCCATGTATACGTATCCTTATAATTTATGTGTGGTATTTCTACAACACCCAAGAACTTAGTCTTTGCATGTTCTTTGAAGAAAGAAGTGTACATAAACATATGGCAAACGTGCTCCCAGAAAGAAAGGCAGCTGCTAATAAACGAGCACCGAATGAGGTGACAAATAAACGAATTAGGTGAATTAGTCACTGAATTAGGTGACAAATGCACTGCAGGGGGAAGCACTGGAGAGATCAAGGTGCAGCCCCACTGCAGCCCATGACGGAGGGAGCTGGAATTGCTCCTGGAAGCGCAGCAGTGCAGCTCTGGCTCTGTGCTCGGGTGGGCTTGGCAGCCTCAGCCACACTCAGAGCTGATGCCACCGAGCTGCAGCAGCAGCTGTGAGAGTTGATTTGAAACTGGCTTGAGCATCCTTCCAGCACAGTGCTGCAAGAGCACTGACTCCAGTTACTATTAAAAAGCATAATAGCATTATATAAAAAATAATGATTCATGTACAGCAGGTAGATGGATGTTCCTTAATCACTTTTTCACATAAGCCAGCACTAGGACAGTGTCATTAAAATAGAAAACAAACACATTCAGACTTGCACGCGAGGCATAGTTACTGATAGAATTCACATTGGTAGGCCCAACAAAACAAAATAATTCCACAAAAGGGTAGAAGTTTGTATAACTTGAAAGAATAGAGTAAAAGTGACAAATCACAAGCATTGAAAAACACTAATGCACAGCAGACAGCAAAAACTCCCTTTTAACTCTCAGGATTTAGGAAGACTACACACAATATATTTCATTGCTGTTTTCTACTCCATTGTCTAAATTGTTTGGCTTGGGCTGGTCTCAGAAACTGCCAGTGTACTGGAATAGGGGACTTTCCACCAAGGGATGTGATAAAGGAAATGCCAATGATGCTGGGAATGATCACCACAGTTGCTCAGCGAGAATTCCCGATGCAAAGCGAGTCTACAGATGCTGCTTGTGAGCACAGTTCTCCTGTTGTGCAGCGATACACTCCACAGCTCACTCTTTTACTGTACTGTTTTTATAGTCTTTAAAGGCCTGAATATGACTTTCCATCTTTCCGGCAGTGCTTTTTCTCTATTGCTTGCATGAGTTGTTCCACTTCATTATCCAGTGGCATAGTAGATCTTCCTTGTTTTGACAGGGACTGTTCTGTTACAATTACCTGCTGTCGTTGCGGTTCAAGTGAAGGTGCTGCCAGCTGGACAGAGCTGTAAAGCAACATGAGTGAATTTCCCAACATAAAAGATTTTTTTGAAAATCCAGGAAGCAATTAGCCACTGCTATATTTAGAAGCCTGCCTGTATTGTAACGAGACACTGACAGCCAGAGTTTGGGGGCAGACGGAACCTTGATGCCTCCCAAACTTCAGAGATGTTTGTTTGACTTTTGCATCACATTTAAAAACTCTTCCTCTCATCTGGAAAATGTTTAGCATATAGGAACATGTGACACTTTGCCACAAAACCACATGGGGATAAACTGCACCAAATCTCTCAAGAACGATGTTCCACGCAAGGGGGAACAACAAGTTCATGGCAGCCATGATCCTACACGTGGGAGAGCAGTCTTGAAGGAAAGGAGGAATTTCAACTCTAACATGATAACTGAAGCTAATCAAAATCTGGTACAGCTGTCTCAGTTCTTTTTTCCAAATGAACCTTAATTATATAAATGATCTTTATTTGCCTCAATAAGGCTTAAGAATGTTTTTCGACATTTTTGCAACTAGTTCCTATTGAGCTACTAAGTACAGAAAAAATCGTTACTATCTGAAAAATGAAAATTAACCTAACCTACTAGTTCCCTCTAAAAGTTCATCTGTTAATCATAATTACAATATTCTTTCCTTTTTGCAGAATATACTAGGAAATATTTTCCTTCTCCATAGCAGCTTTGGTTTCATGGAAACCTAGAGAGATTTCTGTAATTTTCCAACTATTACGGTCCCCAAACACTTTATTGTTGAACACGATTATTAGATCCACCAGTTTTGTCTTTCATCTGTGTGTTCCTAACAGATGAGCTGGTTTTGTGCCCCATCATAAACTTACAAATTAAATTCCTACATGCTTTCCTGCTTCTTAATTTGGTGCTTTGGGACAGCACTGCTGTTAGCTCTCTTAAGAACAAAACCATTATTCAGATGAGCTACAGCAACTCGTCTTGAAACAGTAAACTGCAACTTACAAAACAAAATTGGATTACACTCAGCATTTAGCTTCAACATTCAGCATCACACAACACAAGCTTCAGAACATTCAATTTAACAATACACGGAAGAAATTCTTTCCAGAGAAGAAAAGTGACATTTCCAGCAGAAGTCTGAGGTAATCTTGTGTTAGTGAAAATGTTTCTGATGGGTCTTTCACAGTCAGGTTTGTCACTGCCTGCCCCTTGCAGCACCAAATATGGGCAAATATTCGCAGGAGCAGCATGTAATTGTCACTTCATACAGCATAAATAATTGCTTAGGCAGCAAAAAAATCATAGTGAGCTGTGTTTTCCCTAGACTTTAAACTGGACTATTCGGTTTTGTTTCAACCTAGAGAGACATACTGCAGCCTCCCACTGGAGTGTGATCTAGTAATGAGGTATAAGAATAAGGAGACAAGTTAATCCATAACTCCTAAAGGCAATTAGGGTACCTAAAAGTGCCAACTGCCAGGATGCTTCCAGCGGTGTTCCAGTGATGCTCAGTCAATAGAAAATTCAGGGATAGCAAGAACTGTATCTTTATAAGCTCCTGTATGCTCCAGGCCCAAAGCCACCAGCCTATTTGGGGAAAAATACAGTGGTATTGGTGTCCTTGGTTACATGACAGTGAGAGTGTGCAGGGTCAGGCTGAACCTTGCACTTTCCCTAACCCTGCACGCTTGTTACGTGTGGTCAGTAACTGGTCTGAAATATTTGGCTCCATTTTCTAACACTTGCATGACTGCAAAAGCCAATAATTATTGACACTGCAGCATCTGCTGTGCTTCCAGAGGGGTTCATGTGCCATGGGGAGGGAAGCTGTGCTGGAAAAGGTTTGGTCCTTCAGTTTCATCCCAGAGATAAGACCAGGCATGCAACAGTCTAACGCGGGTCTACAAACTCAGAGACAGAAGAAAATTTGATCTCCTTGTGGTGAGGTTCAGAGATTAAACTAAGCAGGGCAGCCAGGATGTGAATGTGATGTTACCTGAATAAAGCCTCCATTTCTTTAAATAAGATTGTTTTCCTTTCAGGAGACCAAGCTCAGGTCATTCCTGAGACCCAGTGGAGAAGAATCTTCCCCACTTCTGATGAATAAACTCATCTGTCTTGTGTCCTACCAGGATGGCTTCTGGACAAATCCCAAGGCACAGGGGCCAGAACAACACAAGGCTACTGAAAGAAGTACAGTAATGAAAGAAACAAAAAAAACCCCCACAAACAAACAAAAAACCCACCAAAACAAAAACCAGACAACAACAACACCAACAACTAAAACAAAACAAAAACAAAACAAAATCCCCAAAACAAAACCAACAAAATCCCAAAAAACAAACAAAACAAAAACCCCAAACAAACAAACAAAAAACCCCAAACAACCAACCTGGCATTTGTTAAAAACTCCAGAGGTAAAAAGTGGAACTTTGATTATAGAAGCTAAAATCTTACTGTTTCAAATGCTTCTTAGTAGGAATACAGGGAACTACATGGAGTTTTTATAAACAAAACAGCACTGCATTTATAAGGGCTTATGATGCAGCGATGCCATTTTAATAATAATAATAATAGTCATTATTATCATTTTAGTTTTGTAAAAAATATCTCAATATGATTTGTAACTCAGCAAAGAAGCCTCTTGTCTAGATTGCAATTTAATTTTTCAAAAGAAATTACCAACCGTTATAGAATTTGAATCAGTCACTATTGAAATATACACAGTGCTTTAAGCACATCATTTTTCACAGGATTTAGTTTCATATGCATATGTATCCTAGGGGAAAAAAATGTCAACTTTGTCTCTTTGGACCAGTAGGTGATGGGTATGGCTCCCTGCATCCTCATCTAGGTGAAATCAGGTAATAAAATCACTGTACCACAAGGGGTCTGGGTACTTGTGGTGGGTTGATCCTGCTGTCTCCCTGATGTCCCCCTGGTGTCCCCTCTTCCACCTCTCATCTCTGTGAATCATATATTTAAGAATTAACATTAAAATCCACATTCATTACACAACCTTCGTTTACATCAACAAACCCAACGGAAAAAAAACAACAAAAAAATTCCCCCCACAAAAAACCACAAAATATCATCACAACACAGAAAAAAAAAGAGGGAAATTCACACAAAATCCACCCCTTGTCCTTTCACCACAATCACAACAAAAGTTGCCCATGATCTTTCTACTCTCTAACATTGTTCAATCCATGTTTTGCCTAACCTCTCCCAGTTACCATCCTTATCTCAAAATCATCATGATCCCGGGTTTCAGCACCAAAAACACTGGGGTGTGTTTACCCTGGCTGGATGCCAGACACCCACCAAAGCCACTCTGTCACTCCCCTCCTCAAATTGACAGGAGTGAGAAAATACAGCAAAGGGTTCATGAGTCGAGATAAGGACAGGGAGAGATCACTCATCAAATACCACCACAGGCAAAACAGACTCAACTTCGGCAAATCAATTGAATTTATTAGTAACAAAATCAGAGCAGGATAATGAGAAGTAAAACTAAATTGTAAAAACAACTTCCTCTCACCCCTCCCTCCTTCCCAGCTCCCCCTCCTCCCCGCAGTGGCACAGGGAGATGGGGAATGGGGGTTTTGGGCAGCTCCTCACACGTTGTTCCTGCCGCTGCTCGGGGAGAGGAGTCCTTCCCCTGCTCCAGCATGGGATCCCTCCCACGGGAGACAGTTCTCCATGCATTTCTCCAACGTGAGTCCATGCCACAGGCACCAGTTCTCCACAAATTGCTCCAGTGTGAGTTATTCTTCCACAGGGTCAGTCCTTCAGGCCCAGCCTGCTCCAGCCTGGGTCCCCCACAGGGTCACAAGTCCTGCCAGGACACCTGCTCCAGGGTGGGCTCCTCTCTCCAGGGGTCTGCAGGTCCCTGCCAGGACCCTGCTCCAGGGTGGGCTCCTCTCTCCAGGGGTCTGCAGGTCCCTGCCAGGACCCTGCTCCAGCACGGGCCTCCCATGGGCTCACAGCCTCCTCTCAGCATCCCCTGCTCCATTCCGGGTCTCCTGCAGGGGCTGCAGGTGCATCTCTGCATCCCTGTGCCCTCCACGGGCTGCAGGGCACAGCTGCCTCACCGCAGCCTCACCGGGGGCTGCAGGGGAATCGCAGCTCCAGCGCCTGGAGCAGCTCCTGCCCCTCCTTCTGCCCCGGCCTTGGTGTCTGCAGGGCTGTTCCTCTCACGTATTCTCACTCTGCTCTTCTCTGGCTGCAGTTACATCTGCACTATAACTTTTTTCCTTCTCGAATTTGTTATCCCAGAGGTGTTACCACCATTGCTACCCGGCCCAGCCCTGGCCAGCAGCGGCTCTGTCCTGGAGCTGTCAGGGATCGGCTCTGCCGGACATGGGGGAAGCTTCCAGCAGCTTCTCACAGAAACCACCCCTGCAGCCCCCCTGCTGCCAAAACCTGGCCATGCAAACCCAGTACAGTGCCCAGCCAAGTAAACAACATCATCTCAAACTGATGCCACGAAACACAGCACGGTTACTTCATTGTACTGGAAGGCACAAGATATTTGAGAAAGCACACTCACACCGTGATTTTTGTTCATAGATGTACATCTCCTTGCCCTGGCTTAATCTCTACTGCCCTTGGTTCCAGGAGACCCACTTCTACCCATCCCTAAATTAACAAGTTGTTATATTTGATGCATCTTTCTCCCTCCCCACCTCCTTCTCTTTCTCTTTCTCAGCTTCTATTTGCTGTAAACCCACTTCTTATTCCGGGGATGAGAATTTGTGAGGTCAAAGAATTCTTTTTTATTTCAAGTCCTGGGAAGAGTAAACACTCCTAGCCTGGATGAAGCCAGGCATATGGGTCTGGGTTTTTTAACTCACTCCGCTATTTTTCCTTAGGGAATAATATTTTCCCTTTTGTTACATCTCCCATGTAATTTCCTTTTATTGCCCTCTTCTGATTTAGCACTTGGGTATTAGGCAGGTTAATAGCGAATAGATAACCTGCAAGTTGTCCAATATTGTAAATATATTGTAAACACCACTGGCAGTCACCTCACTCTGCCCATTAGCAATGCTCACCATTATATCTTCAGTGATAGCATACACATAAAACACCACCAAGGCTGCTAGACAAAAGAACCCCCAAGTAGAGTGGATAAATCAGGAAAATTTAAACAATATAAACAGGAACTTCCATACCTTCTACAAAGTTCCATTACTGCCAGCAATACATTTTTGAGATGATGTCATAACGCATACATCACAAATACCCAGATAAGCAAGGCTTGTAGCAATCTTCCTCCCAAACAGCCAGTCAGCATACATATTTGAATATCTTTTTGACAGTACTTGGGCTGGAGGAAAAAAACCAACATTTTTTCCAGCCTCATCAAAAAGCAATTGACTTTTAAGCACAGGGTTTCATCCATGGCTGTTTATTTAGGGGACTTTATTGGGTTTAGTATTTTGCCATTTCACATTGATACAAACAACTTATACTATGTATATTTCAATTTTTTCCTTTGCTCATTATGAAATTAAATAGCCTGGTATGAAATTTGAAATTACATGCTTTTATTTCTGTGTAAACAGCATCTCCCAATAAAGTAACCTGTAATACAGTTATGGAAGGAAATTATTTTAGAAATGGCAATTCTCAGTTGAATTTGTCTGCTTCCTTTATAGACTGACTTACCAAATCTTTATAGACAAATGTTAGTCTTTACTACATTTTGCTTTGCACGTACTGTGTACACTCCTGGGAGCCTAAACTGGGGTGTCTTTATCAATCATTGGACTTCAAGAATGTCACTGAAACTCATTAACCACGTCCCCAGCTCAGAAATGCTGCTGCTGGTCATTCACAAGCTATAGAGGAGCACGATCTTCACTTGCAGGATATATTTGCTGAGTTGGTGTCTCACAAAACAACACATCTGACACACGAACAACAGGCAGGCTTCTGGAGCCCCCTGTCCCGTTTTACAACCTTGTCCCAGTTTAGAGCTGCGGAGCCCTAACAGCAATTTTGGCCAGGGGTTTCTTGAGTGCGCAGCAAGTTGGTAACATCCCTTGGTTTGGATCACAAGAGCAGGGCTGAATGAAGGCTGACCCGCCCAGGAACGGGAAACTTGGGGCCTGAGTCTTGGGAATTCTTATCAAACCAGCCGGATTTCTGGGAGGGGATTGTCTGAAGCCAGCCCAGACAGACAAACAGGAGATGCTTCCCTAGTCTGCCAGACAACCTTTAAAGCAGCTGCTTTAACCTTGCTGAACCAGATCTAATCAGAGCAGGTGAGACTCATCTCCTAATCACTCAGTCATAAAAAAGCCTTTGTGGCACCATGGGGGAAACTCTCCTGTGAGCACAGAGGACGGGCAAAGGGAGAGGCAAGGGGGCACTGAACAGCACAAAAAGAAGCTGAAAGGCCCTTACTACACCCTCACATCAGGTGACTGCCTAATCGTCGTGGGCTGTGACCTCTTGCTCGTGGCATTTGGCCCTGGCACTGCCAGGCAGCTGCACCGAGCCACAGCAATGATCTAAGCCGAACCAGAGGTAGGGATGTAATTGCACGCACCCCACTGGCACCCTGAAAAAACTCCTACACTGTGGGCTGGAGTGTTTCCAGGGCCCCAGGCAGCGTCTCGCTGACAATACTTCTCATGTTTAGAAACCACTCTCCTTTAATAGCCAAGTTAAGATTCTGTGTATTATTCTTACAGCTTTCACTCTCTGACTTTTTAATGGCTCGGCTATTAAAACCAGTGGAGTTTAAATGCAACAAAGGTAGAGTTTAAAAAGAATCCCCAAAGCCCTACTATTGGTAAGTGGTAATGGCTGAGTTAAAAGGGGTGGTATTTCTCGGAAAAGAGTGCTGGAAGGGAAATTAGGAAATTCTGGAAACCTGAACTGTCCATTAAAGAGAAGGTCCTGGCAGTGGGAGGGAAGTGTGACAAGACAGGCACTGGCTGAGGGAGGTTCATGCAGGCTGTGGGATAAACTGAACAGAGAGAGAAGGGATTGTAGGGAGATATGAGAAAAATGTAAGAAATTAGGTAAAAATGAGAATGAGGCACACAGACAAATATGGGAATATCCTCTAGAAAAGGTTTCAAAGTTCACAGGTGTACCTTTGATCAGGATTGATATGGACAGAGCATCACACACACCAGGATTAAGAGAAAAATGTTTTTACTTACAGGTAAAAGTAAAGAACAAAGTTATGCCTTTTTGGACCAAAGAGAGGTCAAAGGGAGCTTAGGAATACTAAAAAACTGAAATTAACTCTGAAGAACTGTAAGTATTGGTTTTAAGTACAGAACTAAGAAAAGGCTGGGTATAACTATAAGCCTTGCTTCCATAACAGGAGACCAAGCTCTCAGAGCAGAATCCCTTCATATTTAAGGAGCTCAGCTGTGAACATCCCAAAATAAGGATTCACCAGCTTATGTCCAGTCAACTTCAAGTCTCAAGAGCAAGAGCTGTAACATGCCATAGGGGATGAAGGTGTTTCTAAATAAGCTTTAACACCTGAGGAGGTCCGGAACGACACTTTTATGGCTCCAGGGATGCTGTGGAAATACTAACTGGTGTTTTGGCAGAGGTAGAGTGCACTTACGGAGAACACTTCACACTGTGAGGTAGCAAATGGCTAAGCAGACACATGCTCATGTCTTCTCTGCCTAACATCTTTCTTTCTTCACTGGTGGAGTCTGAGCAAACTGCACTGCCTTTGGAGCACAGCAGTGCAGCATGATCAGCTGTGGCAGGAGAGCAAAGGGGTCCCAGTTGAGCTGCCAGGTGCAGCTGTCAGCTGAGTGCTCTTGCTTGGGAAGCTGTAAGGCTGGCACATCCTCAGCAGAAGTCCCTGCATACTAGATAATACAGCAGAAGATAGGAACCAGTTGTTTTTCAGGAAAAATGAAAAAAAAATAGATATGGACTGAAGAGCTACAGCAAGCTACTTAAATGCAATTCTTTAAGTGCTAATTGAGCTATGTTTTAAAAACAAACTATTCCTCATTATGAGAAAAATGCAAACTCTTCAAGGTTCTGCTGAAACACAGTTCTTTCATGGGGGCAAGGTGACTACTTTTAATAAGGTGTTTAAGTAATAGCAGGGTGGGGAGAAAGGCTTCTGTAGCACCTGGGTCAGGAAACTCGTGGTTATTTATACCCAGTCACACTCAGCTAGAGGCAGCCCCAGGCAAATGGGGGTTCACAGCTTGGCAGCCAGGGCAGCCACTTCTGCCAGTAACCTGAGGTGCTGCTGAGTTTTATGTGACCAAAAGGACTCAGGTCACCACACAGGTCCCTTTAGTTATGTATTCTGCCTGCCCAGCACCCATGACATGTGAATCTCTTTCTGAAGGGAATATACGCTAAAAAAATCACCTCTGTGCTGCTTAATTTTTGCCTCCATTCCAATTACATCAGAAAGTGAAAGCTGTCTTCCAGGAGATTTATGGCCTTTATTTCACATTGCATCGAGCCCATCAAAATTTAAGATCAATTGACAAGACACAGCTCATGCGACTTCTTAGTCTGTGGACATCCACACTATTAGGAAAATGGAAAAGACACAAACTCAACAGTACCAAAGGAGAAGACAATGAGCTGGGTCACACCTGAGGCATGTTATGTTGTTTTGTTCTGCAGGATGGAAAACCCAGCCACTGAAACAGAAAAGAAGAAAACAAAGATGGAGACAGGAGGCTCTGTGGGATAACCTGCTATTCTGCAAGTGATTGTTTATTTTTAATGGAAGTATTTCTGACCTCTGCTTTGCTCAGATAGCTACAGACATGGTCATGGTGCAACAGCAAAACCACTTTGTTCTGATCCTTGTTCTGATGTTTGTAAGACAGTTGAGGATTTGCGGTTATTAATAAATTGGCCTTAGCTGCATTTCCTTTCTTTTATGAAGTAGTTTAGTGAGGCAGATTTACCTTGGCGTAAGAGATGGGCAGATGGCAGGGTATATAGGTCATGTGCTCCTCAACACTGATAAAGGAACTGCTCTGTGCCTATACACTGTCTCCTGCTGACTGAGACTGAAAATAAGCGTAAAAGCATTCCTTATAAACAGAAATACCTGAATCGAAGGATAAACATACTGCCTAAACTAATTATTATGGTCAATTTTATATACGCCCTGTGAAAATAAATTCCCTGATTAAAAAGAATGACGCATCTGAGCATCCAAAATATAAAAGTGGCACAATCTGCTGTTTTTTCTATTGTTCATATTGATTCTTCTAATTAGCACCTTTGACTTCCAAATGGGTGGACTAAATGACACCAGCTCATCTAGGATCATGTCAGCAGCTGTTGACAGTCCCAGGTGCTTCAGATGAAGAAGACAAAATCCAATTTTTTAATGCAAAGATGAAATAGCCATTCCATTTCCTTATTTTAAGGTTTGCTTTTACTATTCTTTCTCTTCAGTTCTATGCATTGTGTAGTATGTTCTAATTGATGACATAAATATCTTTTAAATTCTTCCATCTGGTTCTACTGATGGTCTCTGGATTAGAGTAGAGTATTGCATCCATTGCTACCTACTATCCATTCTGTCTTCAGTTAAATATGATAAGTTTTATCTTTTTTGTTTGATATTTGGATTGTTTGAACATCTTTTTGCTCTTGTATCACAATTAAAAATACAAGAACATGAAATATCTTCCCTTAACTTTTTTAATGTGCACTCTGCAGCTACATATTCACTCCTTATTTAAATAATTCTAATTTCAACTTTATATGGAGATTTTTCCATGTCGTTCTTCCCAGTTGCTTCTAAACTCTTCTTTTCTGCTGCTCACTCTTTCCACGTGATAGCCAGAATTGAAATGTTCCAAGTAAACATACCGCAGATTTATTTCATATAAATCCATAAATTCTTCCATGCCACTCCTAGGTTTGCACCGACGTTTTCACGCAAAAATTTTTCTTTTTACTGATTGCCATTAACTTCGACCTCTGACAGCAGTTCAGGTAATTCTTCCAAAATGCAATACCCACATTAATTTTTATCTGATGCTCAGTGACCTAGCTTAACTATCTCAGTAGTGCTCTTTGGTCTTCTCTTGTTTTAATTATCCCAGACAATTTTGTCATATCGCAAACGTTGCCACCTCACTGATCATTCTTTTACAGATTGCAAATTACATTAATCACCGAGTACTGGTACTCAGCCTCGGGCCATTCTGCCACTTCTTCTGACATTTCTGTATCTCTCTCTCCGTGTTTCTATAACAACTTTCTCTTCCTCCACAACAACTAGCTTTTTTTCACAGGTTCCTACAAAGAATTTTTCAGAAATAAAATCTTTTCTTATTATTCATTTGAGTAGAAAATCTTGCGTTTTCCTTGATGGAAAAATGTTTGTTCCTACCACATTATATCCTCTTAGATGCCTCGTACTTATTCATAATTGTTTAATCCAATTTACGCAGCAGTTAAGCAAAGCTCACAAGGGCTGTAATCACAAGATTGTCCAGAGCGCTTACAATCTGTTCAGCTGTCTAATACCTTTGCAGTGTCTCTCATTTCCCATTTGAGCTGTAGCTCCCTGGAATAAAACCCAGCCAGATGATGCAGGCACAAGGCTCAGAATCAACACTGGATTCTCGCTCCGCCTCTGCCGGCTACTGGCAGTGTAACCTTCAGTAAGTTTCCTAACCTTTCCACTTCTCCCTCCTTTCTCCAGTGCTGGTGGTGCACAACAACGTCACAGATTTGCAGTGTCTCTGTTTGTGTCAGTGCTGATTCCTGGGGGTTTCTTCGATGCCTCCATCGGAGCGTCACCAGCCGGGGTGCGCGAATGCAGAGCAAGCAGCGTCTTGCTCCTCTGCACACCCCTGAACACTCGGACAGCTATCCAAGGATTTCCCTTCTGGGTGGAACAGGGAGCACCATGCAGAGGCACAGCTTCAAACCACCCGCCTGCAGGAGCAGACACATCTGGAAAAGCCACGCTTTAATTTTTTATGAAGCCTGATTATTAACGTTTTGTAAAATGCTTGGAGATCCTTGGTAGGAAAATTTTACCACCTGCTAAGTATTAGCCTTCTATAAATATTTCCAAGCATGGCACAGTTGACAAATGTTTAGGTTCAACTTTAACCATTCTAATGCTAGGCTGGGGGGAAATTCTCATGAGAAACCAAATATTCTTGCTGAACAAATGTTTCACACCACTCATTCTTTTCACTTCTGTCTCAATTGTCCCCACTGTTTCCTGCTCTAGCCTATCCCTTAAATGATCCTTGTAATCATGTGTATAAACACTTTTTGTCAAATGTGAATCTTCCTTCTCAAATCCAGAACTTGATAGTATTTAAGCACTGATATGCTGCAGATGTTAGTTTCAAGGCCTTAACATATGTAACATAATTAAAGACTCTGAACAGTTTGTTCCAGTATTGTCACTTTAGCACTGTATTGGTTTTTGACTACATGAAGTATTGCACAGTACCCCAACTGCAGAAGGTCTGAGATAAATGACACCACTTGAACTTTTAATGTATTTACTCAGGCAGTAGCTTGAAGGAAAGTTCATAGAAGCAATTCTATTAGGTAAATTAGAGTTGTAACTTTTTGGCAGCTTCATTTAAAATATTAGTCAAAATTAGTGAAGCAATTTAGTCCCATTCAAAATTATGCAAGACCAATATGCAAATGGAAGAGAGAGAGCTTTAGAAATGTAGAACAATTACTATATGAATACATATGTATTTAAATAAATACACCACAGAGAGACCAGCCAATGACAGTTGGTTATTCTACAGTGTAGGCTGCCTTTGATCTCCGTGTTCCTCGTATTTCTTTCCTTATTTCAGCAGAACTTTTGACTTTCTCTCTACCAAAGCACCACCTAAATGGCTGACTTTAGAGCAAACTTTCTTTTTCTTTTTCTTTTCTTTTTCTTTTCTTTTTCTTTTCTTTTTCTTTTTCTTTTTCTTTTTCTTTTTCTTTTCTTCTTTTCTTTTCTTTTCTTTTCTTTTCTTTTCTTTTCTTTTCTTTTCTTTTCTTTTCTTTTCCACATGCTGATACTTGAATCAGAAAATATTATTCTGATTTTGTGTTGTATTTGTATAGGACACAATTCTTCCTTACCTCGGTATGCTGTGTTAAAAACAGATTAGTAAAATTGTTTGATCATTCATGCTGAGTTCCTGGCAATAGCCTGTCATACTGTAAAGATAATTTTTCATTGAGTATCTTTCCCATAAGTGTATTGGGAAGATAGGAGAAAAAAACCACATAGAATTGTGTTTGGGAGTAATAATTTCTTCATGTTTATGTCCAGTCTACATGACCTGAAGGTCTACTCTAAAGACTTGGTGTTCAGCAGCAAGAAGAAGGAGCAAAGAAATTATCCAGGGCAGGCTATATGCTGGATTTGGTGGGGGATTCCTCAGTTAGTATTTCCCCTGCATTATCTCCTCCTTGGAGAAAGGTCTTTTTACTGTAGTGGTTGAAAATGAGCCAGGCATGCTTTCAGAGGGTACTTGAATTTAATTATCACCATCCAGAGGGCTGATTCAGGTAAACAGACAGCACCAAGTTTTCAGACACTTAAACACACACTTAGCCCTACATATTAGAGGTCCCAAGTTTAAGGAGCAGATTATAGACGTGATCTTTCATCATGCTACAGAATTGAACCCCGGGGGTTTAAGACTGTGTGAGAACAAGCTTTCTCTGTGCTATTTCTCCTCAAAATGTTTTCCAGAACATTGTGCCTATCTGTCGAAGAATGATAAAGGTGCTTAAAATTGACCTTGAGTCAAACAAAGAGGAAAAAAAGGAGATTTAATTTTTAGTCAAGAACCAAGTTTAATCAATTATTTTAATAAGATTAATTTAAGAGAGTCTCATGAGCAATCTTCTGCTATATTTAGGGCTACCGTGTCATTTGTGTAACATGGAAAATCAAAGAATAAAGAGGAAAAGGTAAAATAAAAAATCAGGCAAGTGCATAATCCAGTATCTAAGAAACAGGGCAAACAATGTTACCAGCTTCCTCTTATTTGAAGTGAGAGGTTAAACCTACAAGAAAACAAAAATCAGAAGTTCTATTGAAAACCTTTTTATTTCAAATGTAGTTCTAATAAAAGCAGGGTGTGCAGAGTAACAGCACAGTGGTCTGCTGAGGGTCACAGCTGCTGAAACCTGTGACGTTTTTGCATTGAAGATGGAAACCCTCAAGTGTCGAAATGGAAATTTTTTAATTACGATTACATTGCCAGCAGTTTTTTGCCTATCCACAGTAAATTATTGCTGTAAACATTTTCAGCATTGGGGAGAACGTTTCAGAGATGAGTGATTAGTTATGAGTGACATCCAGAGACTTCAAAGTTCAAGACCTGAACGTTTTCTGAGCCACAGCTACTGTGAGCTGACAGTAGCAGCTGTAAAGCAGCCAGGGCAGGGAACCACAGCTTTCCAGAGCTCTGGAAAAAGCCAAGAGCTGGTGCAGAGAGCCAGGTTGAACCATGGCAGTCAGAGAGATACCAGACAGGAATGAATCACTCAAACATCTTGACTCGGTAGGCTAAGAGAATAAAGCCCAGGACCAAAAATAAAACTAACTAAGGGTGTAACTTCACTGAAGACTGCAACAGACAGTGCAGATATCCGAGGCAATTTGAAATCAGTGAGCTTTCAGAGGAGCAAATTAACCCATGCACAGCTTTGTGCTTTCATATGCAGCTAGCTCAGCATGTGAGCACACTCAGAAATTTTGTCATAGCTGCCTTAGTTTATGAGGTTTAAACTAAGGCATATAATCTTACAACTGGGATATGCTGGATGCTTAGGGACCAATAGACATCCATTCTGGTTGTAGCAGTCGTGGTACAAGCTCCTGTGTTCAGTCAAAATGAGCTGGGTACCTTCAGTAATTTAAATAATAAGCCTTCATTAATCCATCTCATTTTCTAGAATGGTTTAGGAAATGATCACACGAGGGAGGTTGATGTTATCATTAGTATACCTAGCCTGACAGACAAGAAAAGGTTTAAAGATTCCTTGGAGAGACAAACGTTGCATGCAAATTTGTGCCTGACAGAGCTGCCAGAACCAGCTTCCTAAGCCTGGCACTCTGCAGAGCAGAGGACATGGCAAAGCACTCGAGAAACAAGTGCCACTGCCAGTGACAAAGCTCTTGAGAAGCCGAAGGAGTGAGAGGCCTGTGAAAGTAATCACAACATAAAGTTTTCTGCCATCCACTCCAAGAACAACAGCGGTGCAAGTCCTCTTACGGTGAGGGTGGTGAGGGACTGGCACAGGCTGCCCAGAGAAGCTGTGGCTGCCCCGTCCCTGGAAGGGTCCAAGGCCAGGTTGGATGGGGCTCTGAGCAACCTGGGATAGTGGAAGGTGTCCCTGCCCATGGCAGGGGAGTTGGAATGAGATGATCTTGAAGGTCCCTTCCAACCCAAGCCATTCCGTGTCTCTGTGATTCTCTTTGAGCTGCACGTGGGTGTCACAAGTGCCAACAAAACACCAATCTCAAAAGCACAAGGAAGGAATAGTTGCCAGCACCACAACTAAAAAGGTTCATGTTCTCATTCCCCAGAGGTAAGTTTTAGCTGAAATCCACTGTCTGCCACAGGGACCTGGGAAATAGTACTTTAAAGAACAACATTCAGCTACTGAAACATGATTTGCAGGTTAAAAGCAAACCTAGGGAAGTTTTGGTGGCTGGAGGCACAGTCACCCACTTAAAAACTGGGCTGTGGTTCAAGGTCCAGAGTCAGATTTTACATGAATCAAGCAGATAAAAAAAACCAGTAAACACATAATACAGACTTTGTTTGTCAAACCTGCTCTTACAAACAAGTTTTTTTACAAAATGTAATTAAAACAATTTACATACTGTGCCCAGTATATTATTCTGTCTTTACTGATAATCTTTATCAAGCTCAAATTGGGGGATGCTCTTAGCATGAGATGGATGCTTAAAGAGACTGGAGTAGTTATTTTTAAGATGCCATTGAAAAATTATAAAATAAGCGAAGGAAACTCATTTAGGGATTGAAACCACTAAGAAAAGGGTCTAGAGATTTGTGCTGATCCTAAACAAATGAATTCATCAAGGAAGTGGTAAGACTTGTCATATGATACAGCAAGTACTTGTTCCCAATGCAAAGGAGAAACAAGCTTGCATGTCCTGGCTGGAAAGGAAGATCTACAGTCAGCAGTCCCTTATCCTAGATGTGTAATGAGAGTATTCTCATTTTCCTGGGACAGTGTTGCTAGAAAAGATAACATCTTAGAAAGATGACATCCCGAATTTGAGCCCTTATGCTAGGCCTGGCATACCTGAAACAGGAATGTCTGACATTTATTAGGGTCCTGTTTAACCATTCTGCTCTGAAATATAAGTTTAGTCATATAACCATAACCTCCATCATCTCCAGCCTTTACAGGCGAGCAGAAAATATGTTAAAGAATACACAGGAATGGATGCCAATTCTGATTTGTACCTAGTGCTGTTAAATAATGGAGTGATACCATTGTAACACGACTCGTTACTTGCTTACATTTTATTCAACTGAAAACAAGAGCGCCTACTCCTGAGTGCTTACTAGGAATTCATGTCAAAGTCACAGCAACCAGCAGATATACGGGAAAAAATATGAGGTGGGGGGAAGGTAAAAGGGAAACATAATCTGGGATACTGGGAGCTGTCAGCACTTTGTAAGAAACAGCTGTGGGAATGCCTGTAATGAAGAGCAACGACTGCGAACAGCAGTAATATTGTAAGAAATATCCTGTGGCCAGAGACAAACTTGACACACCAGGTGGACAGATGCAGAGGAATACGTGACACTTTCTCCAAAGGAGAAGCACCAGCACTGCCATTTCACCTGAGAAATTCTGACAGCCAACAGCCGCAGCAGGTTGAGATGGATTTGTTTCAGGACATGGCACAAGTGGAGCTAACAGACTTGCAGCCATCTGACAGCAAGAATATTGATACTCCGGGAGATATTTCCAATTCCATGAATCAGTGCAGAGTACCTCAGAGACTAACTGAACATGTGCTTGTTCATTAAGTTAGATTAAGTTAGGAACTGAACTTCCTTATTATGTTAATGTTTAATTTCAGGATGCAGAGGGAACTTGCTGAGAACCTTGTCTTTAAGAGGTTCTGGCTTGAACCAGTTGTTAAATACGAGCTACAAATTGTACTGCTCTTGTTAGGAGCTCACACTCCAAGTCAGACAGATCCCTATCAAACTCTGTGGTGCCTGCTGGTTCCAGAACATGGAAATATTCAGGAGACATCTTTTTTGCTTCTGTGAAAGCCAGACAAGGAAAAAAATACCTTTCTCATTACTTTTTTAAAAGCTAGCAATCTTCTCCTTTTCTTTTAGGGCATCCATTACTATATTAACAGAAGAGTTTAAAGAATCCGCTTTTGAAAGATCAAAGGAAAAATATCTCCATTTTTTTTAAAGGAAACTTTTGCTGGAGCTCTCTGCGGCCTCCCCAGCATATCCAGACTGATTACTGCCACAGAAATGTCTTTGTCGGTTGACTGGCTGTAAAGGAAGCCCAGACAATTAGCTCAGATGGAGACCACTGAGGCCTAAAGTTAATGAGATGATTCATATGTGATTCTTTGTTAGAAACTCCCAAGATGAGAAAACAGAATTGACCACTGCTTGTCAAAATCTTGGTTTACCTGACCAGCTGGGCACTGGCTGTATCTGTACAGCAGAGGCAAACTAAGTGCCTTTCCCCGTACATATTCCATTCCTGGACTTTGTGCCCTTCACATCCTTGAGCTGACATGCTTCTGCACAGGTACAGCTACCCTGGGCCACATCTGCTCTGTGATTATCTTCATACTTCCAACCAAAGGCACCAAAGGAGGGACAACACAACCCCAATCAAGCCTCACAGTACTCTGAGTCACAGCTTTTCCACTCCTGGTAGGATTTACCCACTGATCTGACAATTACTGTAAATAAGTACTTAGCAGTTAGAAGTTTTTTAGATAACATCTCCTTTCTTCCGAAAGAAGAAAAACACTTGGCCCTGTTCTGCTTTTATTTGAAAGAATCAATTATTATGACTGAACTCAAGCTTCCAGTCTAAGAGGTGTCCTTTTCTGACATCTGTTATGACAGAGCAGAGGAACAGCCGAAGTCTGCAGGTGTGGAGCACAAAATGGACACCATGGCACTGGAAAATCCTCAAAGAGAATTCAAACAGCAAGGGAGTCTGAGAGATCTCAATGGTGGCAGCATGGGAAGGACACCAGTATGCATTTCTGCTCTGGGCTGGCCTCAGAGATGCTGCTCTGTCCCTGTGCCTCTTACAGGACAGAGGCTTGGGTGGACTGTCAGCAACATGTGTTACTTCTGGCTATTTTCCTCATAAAAATCAATTATTCCTATAGTTTTGTCCTCCTTAAGTTACTGTGAAAATATAATCCTCAGAATTTAGTTCTGCTAGATTTTTTCATATTACTTGTGCTAAGGACATCATCAGCATCAGACAGATCTTCTGATTAGGAGTCATCATGCATAAGATGAAGATAGAACAGGCATTTGCAGCTCTTTATAAAGTGTTTCTATATTTCCATGATCCTTGGTTTTCCTCTGTTTCTATGATGACATATTTTACAATGGTGAAGGAGCAGAGAGATGTGTTTGATGCTGCTGTACACCTGGAGCTGAGAGAAAACTGAGGGCAAGTCTTGCCTCCAGATGAGCACTGATGGCCAAAAAAACCTGAAGCTGAGCATATTAGCCTGATGTAAAAACACCGAGCAAAGCGTCACCGGGGACCACACTTTACTACAACATAAATAACAGTTTGCTCACCTGTGTGTCACTCTCCTGTCCTTACATCAAGATCTTTCTCCCACTTCTTCCCACCTTCTGTTATATTCTCCACTGACATTCCAGTAGCAAGAGCAAATAGGGCAGCAATCACAAAAATAGTCTCACGCTTAGCACACAGGTGCCTTTTCCCAAGGGGGAAAAAAATTGCCTTTGTGGAAGCACTTTTTCCTCCCAAATGAAAAGGCCCCAAGCTACTCACAGAAGTCTCTGCTGAGATTTGGACCATGTGCAGTGCACAGGTGATCATCGAGGGAGTACAGCTCGAATTTCTGCGAAATAAGGGAGAGCCCATAAAGGGAGAGATCAGGAAGAGACGGTGTACTGGGTTTAGAGAGAGCTGTTATAAAGTGTGGCAGTCTTTTTCACTCTCTGCTGTCTCCAAACTTCACTCTCACAACAGCTTTTCAGCTGGAGCCAGAGTGTCAGGCTCCCAGCACAATGGTGAGTGCTGTGGGCACTGCCAGGGATGAGGATGCCTGTGGCTGGTCCCCTTGGATGGCTGTCAGAATCCTGCTGCCAACACAAGCCAAAGGAAAAAAGTGCATTTTTCTCCCAGTTTTTCCCTCTGACAGACCTGAATAGAATTTCATGAGTTTTTCTCCTGCTAAATTTCAAAGATCTGTTGCAAACCATCTATGGTTTGGATTCCTGCAGGCAAAAGGTTTACAAGAAGTTTCTCAATGATGACTTGACCAGTCTGAATCAGGAAGTCAATACCAACTCTTTCCTTTGCAGGTGGCTTTGCTCTTGAAGGATAAAAAAGCCCTGAAGTTTGGGTGTGAATAATCATGTGGTGCCAGCATAACACTTGAGAAAGGGAAAGCATAAGAGGGAGAAGGAAGCAGGAAGTAACTAAACGGTCAGGCAGAGGACGTTCACTCTTCTGTGGAGGTATAACCCATCTGAAAAAAAAGTAGGCTGAGAAAACCAAGAGAAAAAGAAAAAAAGCTGGATGACAAGGAGAAACATTAAATACTTAGTAAATAATTATTTACAGAATTAGTATTCTCTTCTAAAGTTATAAAATGTGGCAAGCTTAGCTTACCCTGAGGCTATAGGATAAGTGGTAAAGCCATAGCTGTGTCTTAGAAGCTTTCAACAGGAAACCTTGTCAGCTTTTGAATTGCATTACTGCATATTAATAGAATAGTGATCTGGGAAATGCAGTAAGAAAAATTAGGTATCTTAAACCTCATAAATAGGGTTTGGAAAATAAATTGGTGGCAGAATGGGGACAAAATAAAGGACAAAGTTTGGAATGAAAAATGAAACACAGAATAAAACTAAGAGGCTGAGAATAGAAGAAATGCCCTAATGGGTTCACCTAGCCCTCCTTGCCCAAGAGGGAAGATTGAGATCAATAACATGGCTTTCCTGGGCAAGGATATTATTTGAATTCTAGGTGTGCTGACTCTTAGGATTCACCTGAATGTGGAGAAGCTGACTGTATAATCTGTAGTGAAAACCGAATTTACACCTTTGAAAATGAAAACAGAGCAGTAGCAGTAGGAGATAGCTTTGAAAGAGCACGAAGGCCTAGTCACAACCTGCAACCCTTCCACTTCCCCAGCACCTACTGCTGTTGCACCAGGAATGCTCCACAGCACACCCCTGCCTATTCCATCCAGGGTTTGTTTTTTATAATGATGTGTCATCTCTGAAATGCTTTAATTCCTTTTTGAACCTCCTCATATTATTGGTGTCCACAGCCTCCTGTGGCAGCATATTCTCAGGAAGTCTGCTATCCAGTGTGTGTGTATAATATTTTTTTGAAAGTAGGATTATGTATCTGTCTTAAACTACCTTCCTACTTGCTTCATGGAGCATCCCTTAGTTTCAGTAGTGCAGGGTTTGAACAACAATTCTGCTTTCATCTCCATGCTTTTGTAAACCTCAAGTATACCCTACCTCAGGAGTCTTCTATCAAACTGACAAGTCCCGGCCTTTTGCCCTCTCCTTGCAAGGCAGCTGGCTCATCCCTGGGTCGTTTTTGTTGCCATTCTCTCTCTGTTCCTTTGCAAACTCTTTTGCCATCCTCCTGGAGATGGGAAGGCCTGAAACGCCCCAGCCCTCCAGCTGTGGGTGCACCAGAGTTTTATGTGGAGGCAAAATGACATCTTCTGCCTGGTTTTCATGCCTGCCCTGACACACCCAATATTGCCTTGGCTTTTTTTTGACTGTCACTGCACCCCGCAGCAGTGGTTTCAGAAAACTGCCTGGGTGAGTCTGAGGGATCTTTCCCGTGCTGCAACCGCCAGTTCCAAGTTCAGCATCCAGCAGGGATGGTGTAGAGGAGGATTTCCTCTTGATGAAGTATTCCCTGCTATTTATCTATATCAAAGCTCCTCTGGGCATTTGCTCTGCTTTGTGAGGCCCTTCTGGAGTTTCTATTAGAGTGGCACCTGTCTAGTCAAAAGAGCTTAATAATTTTGTCCAAAACACAGGAGGGTGAGAAATGCAAGAAAGAAGGAAAGAAATACATGAAAGGAAAAAAAAGGTAATTATACTTCATTTGCTTGTGCTAGTACTTAGCATTTTGATATTGTCTTTATAATGTGATTTTGAATTATTTTTCCCTATATAGGTGCATAACTGTAGCATATGTTTGCAAATGTCGAAAAGATAACCAGAATTTTGAGTAGTTTTTATTACCTAGTTTTAACCCGTCTAAGACATTTTTAATTTAAAAAAGTTTCAATAAAAGCTTCCTGGAGAGATTTTCTCCACGGTTCTTATAATTTAATCCATACTCATCAATGAGGAAAAGCTGCAGTTGGGGAGAAAAGAAATAAACACCTCCAGTAATGCAATCAAGACACAGCTACATGGTACACAAGGAAAGGGAAAATCAGCAGAATGGCAAGAAATAGCTAAAGAAAGTCCATTAAATAAGGGTTTGTTTTTACAGTATTCCTCTCTCTTTCGATATTGTCAGCTATTCTTACCTGGGACTGTTTCACCTTTGGAAGCTGATTTTGAAAGGTGACTTGTGATAGTTCTGACAGTATCAGATTGGGTCAGCTTTGGTTTAGTTTAATGCCCATCTTCAGTAGTGTTACCGTAATTTCTGTTTAATTATGAGTTTTAATTATTTAATTTAATTATTTAATTATGAATTTTTCCCTTGCCCAAGACCTGTGTGGTTACTGGCCCCGGGTCAGTGTGAGCCAAGTGTCAGAGGATGTGGTCACCGTGTCTCAAGGGCAGTGAAAGCAAATTCCTCATTCCAAAGAGGCAGCTCTCAGCCTGCTGCCCAAGGAAAAGACGTTTTGCCATGTTCACACATACACATAAACTTCCCAGGAACTTTTGAACCTGGCGGTCAATTCCAACAGAATTAGTCGGGGGCAAGGTACAGATCCCTGAGATAAGCTCCAACTGCTTTTTGAAGAGAAGTGGCTGCAGGAAAGAGACCTGGTGGTGGCTTCAGTGAGGAAAGGTGGCAGTGAGAGTCCCCTTCTCATTGAGCAATGGAGAATTGACAATGCGAAGGAACTTAAAAACAACTCCACTGGGGGAATAAAATGCAGTTGGAGATTTATCTTCCCAGACAAACATCAGTCACCTGTTAAGACAAGTACTCGTGGGAAACCTGGCCTCCTTAATTACAGTGTGGCACAACTTGTGTGCTACACCTGAGCTCTGCAGCTGCAGCCTGCCCTGCCACAAGGTAGATTCCGAGCTCATTAAATTACAGACTTTTGCAAGAAGTCATCCAGACCTATTCCAGGTCAGCTGATGGCTTTTTAGTGCTCTTTTCACTGACAGTTTTTACAAGGACTGAAAATGTCTGTGGCTGTTGTGATCAAAACACTGTCTCTTTTCACTTCCACCAAAAGACATTTCTACTGCCCAAAGTAGGAACTATTTCCAGCTCATAGAACTTGCACACCTAAACAATATGGCAGTTCGTCAGAAACCTGGTAGGCCTGCAATATTCTCTCTTACAAAGTCCTAACAGCTCACACTCGTCTGCTGTGTCAGTGTCATCCACAAACTTTGTAAGAGGAGGGGAATTAATACCTGGGTTACAGATCAAAGCATCCAGGACCCCATTATAAGTGGAATCTGAGGCACAGGATTTGGTGCTTCCTACATCTTTGGGACAACAGAACACTGTCAAACCACTAAAATTGCT
Organism: Melanocharis versteri; assembly: GCA_013397845.1. NCBI lineage: Eukaryota > Metazoa > Chordata > Aves > Passeriformes > Melanocharitidae > Melanocharis > Melanocharis versteri. Next base: position 99,321 of record VZTG01009201.1, on the reverse strand, counting down.
TGTTCTTCATCATCATGTACCTTTTACATCAAACTTTTAAATGAAAACACTGTAAAGGCTCTTTGGATAACTGACCACTACTTTTCCAAAACCAACTTTTGAACAACTTACTTGCCCTGTGGTTCACACTGTGCAGACTGTATGTGTAAACCCTGAGAAGACCCCAGGCGAATAGAACTTGAAAACCCCACAAAATTTTAAGAAATAAGTTTTCTAGTGCCCAAGCCCACACTCAGCTACGCCTCAGGATTTTCTGAATGAAATAGTGGTTAACCTGAACACACACAACCTTAACCAGCCTGTCCCGAATCTGGCAGACAGGCTGCTCAAACACGTGCAGTGCTTTGGGGAAGGCTACCAGGGGCTGTGGGGCATTTCCTCGTGTGAACACTCAGTGTCCTTCTCTTGCTCTTTCCTGATCAAAAAGTCCCTCTCCCAGCTCTGAAATGACTGATGGCCTGATCTGCTTTCAGACTATTACCTTGCTAGTAAATCACTCCAGGTCTCAAGTGCAAAGTTTCTTCTACTCGTATGTCAAACATTATGGTCACTTACTTTTTGATGAGATGTTAGATGTATGTATTTCAGAATTATTAAATTAATCCCAGAATCTATAAGGATCCATACTGGATACATGGGTGAAAATCAAGAATGGTTGCTTATGAAAGGGAATGACTACTTTTGAACTGGTGGCTGGAATTTCTGGTCACAAACATACTTGTAAATGCTTTGCTTGGATTAAGATGCTACTGGGTCCTGGCTGCTGGCAGACTCATGCTCATATTTTCCTGAGCCCATTCAATCTGAAACAGAGTTACAGCACTGTTCCCAATTGTTCCAGTAATTGCTGATGCAGTGGTATCCTTGCTGCATTTGCTGGCTCACTATGCAACTTTTTATGATCCAGATCTACACACAAATTCTGCTTCAGACAGATCCTTCTCATGCAACTCAAACGGGAGGCAGCACCCATGTTCACTCTCCCCCTGCACTGACTGTGGACAACTGACAGGTTTGATAGATCCACCTTGCTTCTTTTGAGCCCAATGAATGCTACGGCTGCTCTAACAAGGATGGGGAAAAAGAAAAAAACAAACCAGAACTAGGAAGCTCAGCCCATCAGATAAAAAAGCAGCCACTACTTTCCTTCCTGGCAGGTAGCAGGACCTCTCACGTAGGCCAGATGCCTACTGGCATTCCCTGGATATCTCTCTTCAGCAAAAGCCCATTTTTGTTTGGTGTCTTCCAAGAAACTTCCTTCCCAGAACCACAACTAACCCGCAACCTGTGTCCCAGGATCTTGTCCTTTAGCAGAAAGCCACATTGATGTGCTGCCTATTCCCAAAACCACCCCAAGTGTCCTCTGAAGTTCTGGCACAAAGGCCCCCATAGATTATGCCTGGTAAACTTTTATTCAGTTTAAGCTGGGCAACGTGGCCTGGTGTGACACCAAGCACTCGGCATCCAGAGGAAGGCAAGATCTCCATCAGGTGATGCTGCTGGAGCAGCCAACACATTTGCCCCAGCTCAGGAAGGGATCCATCATCAGTAATTTTCTTCTTTGTGCACTTTCGTATTGTTTTTTATGTTAACTTCTCATGCTGGCTTTGCAGACAATATCAGCTCTAAGCATACGTGAACACTCACCCATATTCTAAAAATTTCCTACTGAGTGACCTGTGTGGGACTCAGCCTTGTGGACTTGCAAAAGGAAAAAATGGGTGCCCACGTTTAGCTGTGTGAAATTCAGAGAAGGGTTTAAATATATCGGCTTTTTGTTTGCAGTCCAAAAAGCAGATGGTGGTTTAAATATTTTTAAAGGTTTGTACGGGATAGAGCACAGACCCACAGGAATGTCTCTCACACTATAAATGACAGCACTGTGCAGTGATGTAATTACTAGACATAATTAATTAGATGTAATTATTTTCACTGTTTTTCTTGATTTTTTTCCTTTTAAATTTGTCTGGAGACAGGAACAAGGTGAAGTGTTGTCAGCTCTGCGTTTTAAAGTCAACCTTTAAACCATTTCATCAGGTAATTCTGCTCTGACAGTTTTTTTCTCTGTCTAGGGAACAACTCCAAAGTTTACCTCTGTTTATGAGTTTTAATAAGTTGCATGTGTGCTAAAGTACTTTGACAGAAATAAATACTTTTTGTAAACTGCAAAAGTTCTTGACTAATTCCTTCAAAACAGCTTTGCTTTCTTCCACGAACCAGCCAATTATTCCAAAACTTGGAAAAGCACACACGTGCGACTTCCACCTTCCTTTGGTACATAGGATTCTGTGCAACATGTTAAAAACCATGGAACAATGTATCAGGTAAGCAGTCAGGTGTTTAAAAATTCACCCGATGTCTCGGGCGTTGCTTTTAGGCGGCTGTTGCGAGAAACTACAGCCACCGGCTACTCGCACAGCTGGAAGAGCGTCCGAAGGCGCGCTCCCAAAAGCTGAATTCACTACTTTCGGGGATAAAGAGCGGCTTTCCCAGTAACGAAGGCGGTTCAAACCGTGCTGCAGAAAACACTTACATCCTGTTGGAACACACGGAACGAAAAATAAAGCACCGGACAAAGCCACACAAGCTCGGTCCGCACACGGGTTCTTTACTGCCACAGCCCGGTTGGTGCACGCGCGGGCGCGCGGCGGGACCCCCGCCCCTGCCCCGGGTGCTCCATCCGCGGGGGGAACGGGGGCGATAGGGGCGATTAGAGCGACAGGGGCGCTAAGGGAGATAAAGACCGTGAGAGCGATAAGCGCGCGCGGCACCCGCGCCCCGGCCCCCCGCCCGCGCCATGACGTCACACCCCC
>VZTG01009201.1:57145-96158 GCA_013397845.1 Melanocharis versteri | reverse complement strand
GGTGATCGGCAAGTGAGTGCGGCGGGGAGCGGGCAGGGCAGGGCAGGGCTGGGCGGGGGGAGCGCTGCCCCGCGCCCCCCGCCCGCACCGGGCACGGGGGTGCTCCGCCCGGGACCCACCTGAGTCGCCGCCGCCGGCGGGTCCGTGCGGGGTCCGGGTCCCCCCCCGTGGCCGGTGCCCACCGTCCTCGTCACACGGGAGGCGGAAGGGGGAGAAGTGACCCCATGTTTCCTCAGCCACCATGATTAACCACCTCGCCATCGCTCAGCCTGGCTGCAGCAAGCGGCAACCACTTCCCACCCCTTTTCTTCTCCTCCCCCCGATATCCCATTCCTGGCACACCCATCAAGGGTTGCCTATTGGGGAAGGGAGAGGGAAGATAGCTCTCCGTAGATCCACCTATTCGCTGGGTGTCTGCGTGTTTGTGCGCCAGGTGTTGGGTTTTCCTCTTCTTTGCTGCATAATAACCAGCTTGGTAGTGGCGCTCGGGTAGCGCTCGGTTTCCGTCCAGATCCATCACTCTCGTTCGTGTGGAAATGGAGATGTACAAGGCAGGAGGAGTGCTTGGCCTTTTGAGTCTTATTATGCAACTGCTGTTAAACCGATGCTCGAGGCTTGTGTGAGACCTGGGAGTTGAGGCAGTGGCTGGCGTTCCCCAGCTGCTGTTTCGGGTTACCGCTGTTGGATGAAAATGACAATTCGAGTCACCAAGAAAACGCAGAGACTCCCCCAGATCAGATGGTGATAAAGAATTAAACCTGAACTCCGTTCTCCCCTGCCCCCATATTTCTGTGACTGCTCAGTTTTGAAATCCTTTCTTTATTTCTTCATCGTCTTTCATGTATTTTCTGTAGTTGTGTCTGTGTTGCAAGAAGGACACAAAAGATGTAGTGGTACTGAGACTGCCTAATTTTCTTTATATGTCTGATTCCGAAGCTGAGATTGCTCTGCAAGCCTTAGTAGTGACACTGCTCGGTGTGCTCAGAGTTTTTTCTTCATGACAATGGATTTTGTGAGAATAATTGACGGTGTTTTGATTATAAACAAAGAATTTTTCCTGCATGTATTCTCTTGCCCGCTCTCCACCCGTACGCTTTTCAGTTTATATGGAGTACTGTCTGCTTTCAAAGCTAGGGCTAAAAATATTCTAGAATTAATCTTTTCTCAGGATTATACTGAAATGCTGGTCTTGGACATAGCAGGTGGCTTTGTTGTCAGCAGAAGTTTCAGCACTCAGTTCTGTCGTTTCACAACATGCTACCGCTCTGCTCCTAACACAACTTTTAAAAATATTGAGCTCCAAGGGCCTTGTTTGCCATCATAAGTGGTATATGATGATTGCTTTAACTTGGTGCTGGTGAGGAGCTTCTGTAGGAGCAAAACTCTTGTTATTAAAGGTGTTTTGAAGACAATTTTTGGCACACTGCTTTCACAAGTGGTTTTATGCTAACCACTGCAGTTCACACTCGGTTTTATTCCTGCCCGATTGCCATTAGAAGGAAGGTGCAGTGCTTGTGCATGACCGCACACCTTTTCAGAGGATGGATGATTCACAGGGGGCCAGATGTTTGCACGTCTCCACTGACTTTTTGTTTTGTGGCTGTAGAATTTTGAAAGGAGAGCTCAAAACCGGTGGATTAGGTGTTAGCCGCAGAAGTTCCACACGAGATTTAGGTAGTATAGAGAGTGTTGTGATGTAACTAGATCTAACAGATAAATATTGAATCACAGTAGCATGATGATGCCAAGAGCACTGTAGCGAAAACAGGGTGTATCACTGAAAATAGCAGCAGTGGTGGTGTGAAGGGCTGATAGCTGGTTGTGATTACTCAGGCTTTTCCGCACAGATGTCAAGTCAGTCCTCTAAAAAAACCCCAAACATTTAAAATAAGTACACAACTTTCATGTACAATTTATGAGTAGTATTCCTCTTTCTTTGCGGTGCTATGCAGGTAAAGTCCAGGAGACCAGAGGTGCAGCATCTTTATTTAGCTTACAGATTTTGGTTACCAGCTTGCCTGTCCATAAGAAACTTGAGGAAAGCTGCTGTAAATCTGCTTTGAATTGCTACGTATGCATCTGACCAAACATCTTTCAATGAAACATGGACTAAATGTCTGCATGTTCCTGGGATTTGTTATTGATTGATACAGTGATTTGGTTCTTGCAAATAGCACATCTGGCTCTAATTTGCATTTTGGACACATGAAATACTAAAATGTGTAATTTATCTTTCCTAAATAGATAGTTACCATTGTCACTTAGGGTAGTAAAAGGTATTTTCACAAAGGGTGTAGGAAAGAGGTCTTTGCCTGTAAAATGTGTGAGTGTTTAGTCAAAGTTCCCGTACAATTTACTAGAGAAATCAGGAGATACTTTCTTGGCTGACAGTAGACAGTCCAATTTGTTGAGGCATATTTTGATCTTTAGGATAAGCGTTAAACACTTCTAAATACAATAAACTGATAAGACTGAGTAAATGCAGCAATAATAGCTTTTGGTGAGGAACAATTACAGAGCAATAGTATATGAATGGATTGATGGGAATGGCAATGATAAACTGTTTATTATGTGACATTTAGTGTGTTTAGGTCCCGCAAGCCTGCATTTTTCATTTTTAAGGGATGTGGGTGGAAAGAAAGGCCAGGAGGGGTAGGGAAAATTTCTATTTCAGATTTTCATTAGAAAAAAAATTAGGGGAAATCTTACTTTGCATATTTTTCTAGTATACCTTTCCATTGCTGAAAGCTATATGAAAATACAAATTGGAATAACAATCCCAGTTTCTCATTGAACTTTTTAAAGTGGCATTTATGTCACTAACATTAGTCATGTATTTTTACTTTGCCAGTTGTGTTTGAGGTTACTGTCTCGTCTTCAACTTGGCTGACACAAACATACTTCAGTGAGAAGTAAATTGGGGGTTTCTTTATTAGCCTTCAAAAATGTGTTAAAATATCTCAGGGTAAGTGATAGTGATGAAGAATACGGGTGTATGTACCATTTTTTTTTTCAAACTTGCTTCCAGGTAACTTTGAAGAGATTCTCCCTGTGTATTGGTTGAGAAGTACACAATCTAAAATCTTTAAGCCTGTTACTATGTGGATCAGACCATGTGTTTGATTGACAGCTCATAGATAGTAGTGCTAAGTGTACTTGTTTATTTTTCATTAGAATTTTCATTCAAAATGTATTGAGTAGTTTATAAAACGTAGTAGTTGTAAAATTGAAACATCTTGGCTATTCATCTGAGGTGCACACTGCTCTGAGTTTATCACAGGAGCTCCACATACACGTAGCAGGAGTTTTCTTCATGCCAGAGAGAGAATGCCTGTCTTTAGTAGCTGTTGAATCTAGAAGAGTGAGGAAAGGTTTTTACGATAGAGCCTTGTTCTGCAAGGACGTTATTTTAAATTATCTGGTTTTACGTTTTTGTACCTCTTAAGATCCATATCAGTTTATGTTAGCATTAGAGGAGAACCATAAAGATTGTCTGACCTTTCTAACAGAAGGATTGGAGGTTGCTTAAAAATTTCTCCACATGTTTAAGTTGTAAATACGATGAGATAAAAATGATAGACATTTATTTGTGTTTAAAAGGGCTTTGGTCACAATTGAAGTCATTAATCCTGGGGTGCATTAGGAAGAGTGTTGCTGGCAGGTTGAGGGAGGTGATCCTGCCCCTCTGCCCCTCTGCTCAGCCCTGTGAGGATCACCTGGAGTGCTGTGTCCTGTTTGGGGCTCCTCAGGACAGGAGGGACATGGAGCTCCTGGAGCAGGTCCAGAGTGTGACAAGGATGATGAAGGGACTGGAGCATCTCCCTGAGGAAAGGCTGAGGGAGCTGGGCCTGTTCAGCCTCGAGAAGAGACGGCTGAGAGGGGCCCTCATCCCTGTGTGTCAGTGTCTGCAGGGAGGGGGCAGGGGATGGACCAGGCTCTGCTCCGTGGGGCGATGGGACAAGAGGCAACAGGCAGGGTGATGCACAGAAGTTCCACCTGAACACGAGGAAGAATTTCTGTCCTGTGCAGTGACCAAGCTCTGGAACTGATTGTCCAGAGAGGGTGTGGAGCTTCCCTCACTGGAGACATTCCAGAACCATCTGGACACAATCCTGTGCCGTGTGCTCTGGGATGGCCCCGCTTGAGCAGGGAGGTGGGACCAGATGTCCCACTGATGTTGCTTCCAGCCTTACCCATTCTGAGGTACTAATAGTCACTTAAACTGTACGTTTTTGTATTTTTTTTCTTCTGTTTGTGGGCCATATGTACCATCATTTGTGTAGTAGTGCAGTCGTTGGCATTTCCAGTACCAAAGTATAACATGATGTTTGGTGCTCATGCTGTCAGAGCTTTCGGGACATCCTCTGCAATATGGCTTGGTTAAGGCTAATCCTTTTCTGCACTGCACACGTGAGGATTTTAATTTGATTTCATCCCTCTTTCCTTTGTGGTGGAATGAATCTCTCTGCTTGGGCCCTTCCATCTAGTAAAGAGTAGTTATAGGGCAAGAGCCAGCAGACATTCCTCCTTTCTCCCTTCTCCTTCCAGTCTGCCAGCACTGCTGGAGCACCACATATGTGAGCTGAGAGTGCAAAGCAGTGGGACAGGGGTTGTGTTGTTTTGGGTTTTTTTTTATTAAAATGTGAAGGCTTCTATCCCACTGAAGTCAGATAAGGGGTGGTGGTTGCAATTCCATCCTAAGTTGTTACCTGGAATTGGAGGTGCTTTAGATTTATGCCTCAGTCTGGGAGTGTTCAGGAAAGGGACGACAGAGCTCGTGGATTCCTTGTCCAAGAAATACTTAGAACTTTTAATAATTGTAATTATTGTGGTAACAAAACTATGTAGAGGTATTTTGATGGTTTCAGTGGTATTGTTTTTCATTATTGCCTCCATTTTCACTCACAGGAATTAGAACACAGTTGACTCTCAAACATACTTTTACTCTAGTACACTGCTGAGATTTTGCATTTCTTGTAAAACTGATGCAAATAACTGACAGGTGTAATTAATGACAAATCAAATGGAAATGTGAAACAGCTGTAGTATGTACTCCCTGTTTGTAAAGGGGGAGGGGGAAGAGAAGTTCTTTGGGATATGACAACTGATTTGTCTAGTTTAGCTTTTGAGTTTTTTAGTGCTGTTTAGAACTGTGCTAATAAAACGTTCTTGGCTGTTGTCTCTTGTCAGTATCTCTTACACACTGTCTCTACAGTGTGTAAGAGTAACACATTATAATAAATATTTGATTTAAGCATGAGGTCATAATGTGCATTTCTCCAGGAAAATAGTGGTTGATTATTTGTAGCGTATAATTGCTAGAGTATATCCTTAGCTAAGTTACTCTACTATGAGTTTTAGCTGTAGTAGTGACCTGTTTCTACTTAAGAGGCTCTGCCTGCTTAGGAGAAGCAGCTGAACACAGAGTAGAATGAATAAGCCTGGTTGCAGAGTACAGCATTTCAATCAGTACTCTCCATTTGTACGGCTTTTTGTAGTATTGTTTTGATAAGCAGCAGCACTCTTGTGTACATCCTTCTTCAGGAAGAATTCCTTCATGGAGCAGGTTGCTAGGCATTGGAATGAGCTGCCCAGAGGGCTGGAGGAGTCACCATCCCTGGAGCTGTTGATGAGATGACTGGATGTGGCACTCAGTGCCATCCATGGTTGAGTTGACGGGGTGGTGATCGGTCAGAGGTTGGAGTTGATGATCTTGGGGGGTTTTTTCCAACATAAATGATTCTGTGATTCTTACGACGTGAACCAGACAGCTGTGATGATTGGGAAGTTGAGGCTTGCTAAAGTGGGGAGTTTGGAGGAGCTCGATCTGGGAAAATACAAGCTGAGAAAGATTGTGCAAGGACTTTGCAAATAGGTTTAGGTATTTAAATGCCTGAGAGAAGGAAGCCTCGAAAATGAGCAAATCTGAGCAGATTAGTCCTGTGTAATTTCAGCCTACAAGTTTGAAGATTTTAGACCAATTTACTGCTGAGATTCTGGATCAGATGTCTGTGAGAAGTCGTGGGATGAAAAAAGTGACCTTGTCTTGAAGATTTGCTAAGTTTGGAGTTTGATCTTTTTATTAAAATAGTATGAAGCTTTGTTGCCTTCAAGAAAACGGGGGCCAGGCTTCAGGACACAAGTAATTCCTGATAATAATTTCAATTCAAGCATAATGCTTAAGATAAAATGCTTTAGGATAAAGAAATATTAGGAAAAGAAGAGAGACACATTTTATGTCAACAGCCACTCACCTACTTAGCCCTCTGTCTCATACACTGCAGTTTTTCATAATCTTTTATACAGATGTCACTACTATGAACAGTAATCAAGCATTATTAACCTCAATATGATGTTTCCAAAGATCACTTCTCAGAAACTTGTAGTCATATTAAATGTGTCATCTAAAGAATGATGACTCCAGAAATGAGTGGTTGTTATAAGTATGTATTTTGTGCCAAATTGTGGAGTTGATAAAAATAACTCTCATGAATGAAGGGAGTACTTTTTTTTTAATACGCAGCATGATTATCAGCAGGGCCAGAACTATCATCCCTACCTGTTAAAAAAATTAGACTTACCTCTGAAGACAGTGTAGTAATCAGCTATTACCACCAAAAGAACCCCAAGAAACTTCTCTTTGCCTACACCAGATAAGTATGTAAGAGGATACCTTGGTGAGGCATCCAAAGCATGGGAAGAGAGTGCCTTGACTTCAGCATAGCTGTGAACTGAACTGTGTTTTAGTGTGCCAGGTTAGTAATAAACTCTTAATAAACTTCTGCTGCATTCAGAATGGGTTATAGCGTTCCTTGGGAGGTGTCTGTTGGTGCAAGGAATGCTGCCCTTGTTGGAAACAGCAGTGCACAGCAAGCTGTGGCATTTCAGTTACCTTTGTGTTAGTGGGTATTTAAGCCCCCAGTTACCACTATCTTTATCTGGAGGTGATAACAGTAAAATAAGGTTCCAATAATTTTTGGAGCTTGACTATAAAAGACCTTTACACTGTAATAAGGCTTTATATTTTTGCTTCAATTTGTATGAGAAGCAAAGGCATCTTTTCAGAGATATTACTAAAAAGCTGTTAAAGGATAAATTTAGGACTAAAAGGACTGAGGACTATTGCCTACTGTATTCTCACAGGACAGAATTGAATGTCCCTTGTTTAACAAGTGCCTAGGTCTTTTACTTTCATCCCTTTTTTTCTAGAATAGGATAAGAAGGGGTAGCCAGAAAGTTGCTCCATACTTTCTGTCTTTTATTGCAGTATTCAAGGTGCAGTGGGGCTGTGCTTTCCTTCCAGGCTTAGGACTTGTCAGAATTCTTGTGTTGTCAGTATTTTTCCAGTTTCTGTATTGACTTAACTTTTTCAGAAGTCAGTAGTTAAAACAAGTCTTCATCACCTGAAGACATTTATAGTTGATGCATAGGTCTTACAAACCAATGAAGTTCGTTGTCTAAGAAATTCTGAATATTTGCCTTCCACCAGGGATTCTAAGTAGCATTTGGTTGAATAGGTTTTCACTTGGCTCCTTCACCTGTTTCTTTGGCTACCCAATGGCAGGTAACTGCTCACAGCTACTCTGATTTCATTTTTAACTAACATCTCCATTTTCTTTTCTGGATAATGTGGACATAAGCAGTTGCTCCTAGCATTTAATACTGAGTAAATTTCCTGGGATATGTGAACTAAGAAAGCAGTACAATACTTGCCTCTGAACAAATTTTTTTAGGAGTAAAGGCTGTGGTGTAAGTCCTGTACAGGCATTTACAGTGGTTCAAAATGTGTTCTGTTCAGTTCTTTGGAAGCACTTTAAGGTAAGTTGCAAAACTAGTTTTATCTTATCGAAGTGTCAGTCCTGCTGCAGCTGAGATTGAGAATCCCTTAGGCTTTCAAAGTGCACCTTTCCTAGGGAACACATTATTCTTGGGTGACTCGTGACCTCATTTAAATTCAGTTACCGGAGTTTGGAAGGTAGTTGACTTTTGGAAATTTTTGATCCGAAGATCTCTAGGAGTAAAGAAGGAAGACTTTACTGTAGAGAGGTTGAGGCTTCTCAGGTACTGTGGCCTTTAAGATACTCAGAACTTCATGAAATCTTTTTCTAGATGTCTTGTTATGTGAGTCTGTAAAGTAGACGTAACACCACCNAAAAAAAAAAAAAAGAACTGAAGAACTTAGTATTTCACCTAAAAGAAAGTTCAGCTTGTCCTGACCATTTGACCAGAGCTTAGGCATGTTCCTCTATCTGCTTTTTTCTCCCAGTTTCATTTTGAGGAGGGAGTCTACGAGTGAAACCTTTGGCTGTGTCCTTGCTGTTCCAGCTTAGAGAAGGCAGCCAAAAGAGTGTGTTGTTGCTTTACTTCCACCCTGCTCCAGGGAAATCCTGATGATCCAAATGGAGCTGTCAGCTGCCCACTTTCTCCCTTTCTTTGGCTCCAGATGTTGTTCCTGATACTGAACAGAGGGGAACAGTTCTGAACCGTGGGAAAGCACTAATTTATGCTCAATTAGCGGGATCAATACACCTGTAAATGGAAGGGATAGTGAAGAAGCAAGTGAGGTAATCTTATCTCCCTTCTCCAAACCACTCCTCCACCCTCCTCCTTCTGGTTAGGACAAGATGACGGAGAAGGTGAGGGTGAGGGTAGCCTGTGAAGATTACAAAAAAGTTTAGGGAATTATATATTACAGTGATAGGATCTTTTCTACATCAGTAGTAATCCGAACTAGTAACTTTTCCTAGAAAAGAGCAGATCTTTGTGAAGCTCTTTTGTGTTTGCCGAGGTTGAACTTGCATGCAGCAGGAGCAGATGGGTTGAGCTTGGATGGGTTTAGAGAAGAGACCTGTCTGCTCAGCACTGCTCTGGCTGCATGCAGAGCAGGAACCAGGGCGGGAATTGAGGTGAAATCCTGCACCTTTGTGATCCTGCAGCCTCTGTAAGTATATCATGATTCGTGAAGGAGAGCTGTGACAAGTTGTAGCTGTGCTGGAGGTTGTGTAAACATGGCAGCAGTAGCCTTTCTCCTCTTTGTGCCCTGTGTGAGGAGCGTGTGAGGGCAGCTTGGCGACGGGAGCTGAATTAAGTTTGCTGCTGCTGGGAGAGGCAGATGTTGCTCTCTTTATGTGCTTCCATGCCCCGAATGATCCACCCTTCCCCTGTGCCAACTGCAGTCTTCGTCTGATCCATGTGAGCCAGGTGCACTACGAAAGTACTCACTTGTTGGATGGTTATCACAGAATCACTAGGTTGGAAGAGACCTTCAAGATCATCGAGTCCAACCCATGCCCTAACCTCAGCTAAACCATGGCACCAAGCGCCACATCCAGTCTCTTTTTGAACACATCCAGAGATGGTGACTCCACCACCTCCCTGGGTAGACCATTCCAGTATCTTACCACTCCTTCTGTAAAAAACTTTCTCCTAATATCCAAACTATATTATTCTGCTGTTTTCACTGGCTTGACCAAACCTACAGTGCAGTCAGGGCTTGCTCAAGGTGGAAGACTCAGGGATGGAGAGAGATAAAATGTGCAGGCACCTCTCCCCTCTTCTCACCTTTGTCAACAGTGAATTACTAAGACCAGATCATAAAATGCTTTGTTAGGTTTTTTTCTAAAGCATGTTTGGCTTTTTTTTTGTATAATCAGGAAGTTAGCTTCCAAACTCTTTTCTGCAGTAATCCAGACAATGGTAAGGAAAGGACAAGAAAAAAAGGAAACAGATTACATTTTTTGAGGGGAAAAAAACCGTTCCAAATTGACATGGAATTATTAACACACGCGCACAAAAAAACCCAGTTGTTTTTATGGTCTTAATTTGTTTTTTCCTTCTTCCTATACACATAGACATTCCCTGTAATTAAAACCAAGCACTAACTTTTCATCAGGACCTCACTTCATTCAGGATTTTAATTAGCAACACAGCCAATTAAAATTAGGAAGGCAACTAAGTTTGGGATTTTTTTTTTTGAATATTTGAATTAATTCTTTGAAGGTTATTAGCTTGTGACGTGGTTACGTGTTCTTCAAATGTGCATGTGTCTTGTTGGGTCCTTCAGGGCTTAGAATGTTCACAGTTGGATGTAGTCTGAACAGCAAGCGTGCTTGATGTTCGTGAGTAATTCTGATCTTTATAGAAACCAAATCTGTTGCTTCTGGTTCTGGTGTGATTGTGTGCAAAAGCTCTGATAGCATATTTAGGAATGTTCAAGAAATTCAAAAGCAAAGTTTTCCCGAGCTGCCTATTTTCAGATTTTGTTTTGCTCTAAACTTAAATGTAAAATGTATTGTATTGATCAAGAACTTGTTTCAGTTAAAATATCTGCCTTTTTTTTCTATTTGTTTTGTTGGGGTTTTTGGTTTGGGTCTTTTTAGGGAAAGTTCTGTGTTAGTGCATCTAGATCATGTTTAGATTGAAAAGTACCAACTTCCATTTATAGAAAACACTGTTTTCCTTTCCACAGCCCCCAAACTAGAAGTACCCTCTTTCTTAGAGTGTTTCTGCAAGTATCTTAATTTCAGACCTTCAGTACTACAAAGATGAAAGGAACAAAAGGGGCTTTCAAAACTGAAGGTCAGACAGAACTGTTTTGCTCAGCTAGAGCTATTAGATTAAGATTATTTTTCTTACTTTTTCCTTTCTGGAAGAAGTGGTTATCTGTTGGCTGAGTTTCTCGGATGTTCAGCCCTTAAGGTTCAATTATCTTTAAAAGCATAAAGTAAACAGGGTGCTTAAAATATCAGAAGTTCTTTCCCTAATCTTAGATCTCAAGTGTGTCAATTTTTTTTATCAGCTGCAGGCACTTGTAATCGTAAAGTATTCAAAACTTCAGAGCTGCCATTGAGATACACTTAGAGGATACTTTCTCAGCTCTTGCAGATGAATCTTCTTACTTCGATTCTTAGTTTCTTGGTTGTTTGAAGTTTTCAAAAGTTCGAGTTGTCTGTTTGCTGTGTTGTTTAGGGATATTTTCAAATAGATTGCTGGCTGTAGAGTTGTTTTGTGTTGTGTGTATGAAATACTTCAAATTTGCTCAGAACAGGACTGGGAAACGGGTTTGGTTTTTTTTTTTTGCTTTGTGAATATGATCATCACAGATGCTTCGTTTCCCTTCTTAGTGGATCTGGTGGCTATTAAATGATTCCATAAAACATCAGCTGGGAGTGTTAAGAATACCTTTGTTTCCCGTATCTTCTGGCCTGGTGAGTGCTTTTACAGGCACTGTGTGTTATGGAAGGATTTTAATATGAGTGTCCTGATTTCGGGAGGATTGTTCCAAGCACTGATGAGTAGCAGCTGCCACTCTACTGGCATGGACTGACAGGTTCTGAGAATATGTCCCAGGTAGTGGCAAGGTAAAATCCACAGCAAAACTGTTGGTTTGGGTATTCTCCATGCTGGTGAGTTACAGTGTCTCTTGAGACAGTGCTTTTCAGTATCCAGGGTCCTTTAGGTGTTGTGTTAAACAGCAAACTCAGAAATATAATCTGAAATTATTCTCAGGGATGCAGTTAAGCAGGAAGGTGAGGTTGCTTTGTGAAACTTCTGTGATTCTTTTCCCGAATGTTTGTTGTATTTCAGAATGGGATTTAGTTTCTCATATTGTTAATGTGTTTTTTAAAAATTTAAAGTGTTCCAGAAAATTAAGTGTGGGAAATTATCTTTCCAAAACCGAGCCTATATCCAGCTTCTCAGTATTTGTTACAGTTGCAAAGACAAGGAAAAGTATAAGAATAATACCTTCCTGAAATGTGGTTTGAGATATATAGCTGGAACGTTCAGAAATCAGTGGTGACTTGTGAGAATATTGATACATGTTAGATTTTAAATATGTATATTTTGCTGAAAGCTGCTTTTAAATCCTTTTTCTCATATGTGCTGAAAATTGATCTGTGAAGTTTTTGCATTTAGAAGTAGAGCCTTACAGTGGTTTGGAGCTGTTCTTACTGATGGGTTTCCCTTTTTCTGTCACTGAAAAAGGAAAAAAAAAAAACTTGAAATGTTTACCGTTTGGACAAAGCTGTAAGAATTATTCAGAACTTTCCTTTTCATGTAACTTTTCCTCTTACACTCAGATGCTAGCTTGAGACTTTGCTGCCATCTCTAGTTTCTTGATGAAATTTATCTTGAGCTTCTATTTGGTCCTACATTTTCATCTGTATTCTTATAGAGGCAAATTTTGGCTGGATTTCATGACTGCAGTTAGAAGAATTTGTTTTGTGAAGCTTGTATCAGTGAAGAAAATAGCTGTCCCCTGTGGTTTTTTCCCTTCGAATACATTAGGGAGTTTTTCTAAGGAGAAATATCTTCTATTCTTCATTGTTTCATCTTCAGATACAGCTGTAGTTAATAAGCAGACTTCCTGCATTTTTGCTCTCATTTTGGCTGTTAAAAATTTGTGAGTCACACTGCTGTTACTGTATTTACTATGATAAAAGACAGTATATTCTGTTGGTTGGTTACTGAATATAGAACAGTTTGGGGGTTTGCTGGTCTCTTCAGTACCAGCATGTTATCTCCAGTTTGAGTGTCAGTACACCTGAATGGTTTTTAGATGTTTCTCTGCCAGTTTTCCTTCTTTTACCATTTCTTTTGTAATGTGACGCTCCTTGGTAGCTCTGCCAAAGCTTCATTCTGGATTTTTTTTCCCTGCTTTGCCTCGCATTTCTTTTCCAATCAACTAACAACTTTTCCAAACAACTTGTATATGTTGTTTCACATGGTGTATTCTGCCTTACACTGAGATCTCCTTTAGTTTTCTTCAGACTCACTGGGCTCCCAGCAGACTGTAGGATGGCTGTCAATCAGAATTTTGCTCCCATGGAAACTGGCTTGCTGCAAAATCAAACTACAATTTCAGTTTCTGAAACCTGAGCTAACAAAAGGTTTCTCCTCAGAGTTACAAGAACCTGTGAAAAAGTGTCATCATTACAGCTTTATCTTTGAATCTGCAGCCAGCAGAGACTGCAGTGTTGAGACCTGTGTTTGTTTTCTGTAGAGGGAGTGGTACATGGTAACCTGTTCTGTTACTGTCTCCTCAAAGTCCCGATGACAGTTCAGGTATTTAATAAGTGTATTAAAGTGTTCAGGTATTTAAACTTTTTTTTTTTGTTGGGTTGGGTTGCGTTTTTTTTCCCCATAATAGCTGTAAAAGCTGTAGAGGAAAGTCCTTGTCTTTTCACAGGTTGACTTCACCTCTGCAGCATAGAAAAAGTAAAGTTGTGTGGCTTCACTCCTTCTGCCTAGAATTCAAGGAAGAGAGTTGGCTCTCTGCTGTTGAACTGTGTTTATGTGAGCATGTGTGGAAGAAGGAAGTTTATCTGATCTCTTCTCACCAGGAGGAAGTAAGATCTTGGCCTACTTGTTTCAGCAACTGTTCTCCCCTACCCAGTCAGTTTCTGGGAAAAGAAGGGTTTTTCAGCAAAAACACTTATAGAACAAGTGTTTTATGCCTAATAAGTACAAACCTGCTCCACTCTTTCCTGTATATGCTAAGTAGCAGAAAGTGTTTTTTATATTTTTCACATTTTTCTACTTTGTCTAACCTCTGTGATTTTGCAGGGAGTAGGGGGTGGTCCTCAAAGAATGATTAAAAAATGCCTTTTTTTTTTTTTTTTTTGCTTGCTACTTTCTTTAGGCTGATGCTGTCTTATAGGATAACTCTTGAAATCTCAGGAAAACTTACATAGCTACTGCTCAAGTTAAAGGACTTCCAGAAATACGAATCTCCAAGAGAAAGTTGTATCTCCAAAGTCTGAAGCGTGTCTTGTGCAGGAGTTCATGTTTTGTAGAAAATGTTACACCAGTTAGCTCATTTGAAGGGGTGTGTGATCCTGCCCTGTTAGTATGTCAGAGATGATACCTACACTGTATGTTGGGTTGGGGTTTTTAAAATTATTTTTAATTTTATCCATATGTAAATGGGCTGGTAAAATTCTTCTTTTTTTTTTGCCCATTCTCCTTCACTTCTAGCAAACATCAATCTGATCAGCCATCCTATCATGCATTAAATGCTATTTGGAAATGTGTTGTTTATAAAGCTTCAGAAAATATGCTGTTCTTTAATGATGTGCAAAAATCTTTTAATCAGCATTCCTTGGAGTGGCTCAAATGCACAGAGGTGTGCTAAGTCCAAAATCACATTTGACTAAGTGCCAGTTAAGTATTTTACTTGTTTAGAATTAAGACCCTGCAAAATGTGCAAAACCCCTCTATTTTGTCTGCTTTAATGGATGGGAGCTGAGTTGTTATATTCAGAATCAGGAGCAAATTGTTGATGCTGGCATACTTCCTGCATGCAGTAGGAGTGAGAAAGTGGACGGTGTGGATCTGATGTGAAAGCATCCTCTATTTTTCTGGTTGTTTTTTTCTTCCCCAAGTAGTTTCAGATGTTTTCACAGTCCTCCCACACATTTTATGTTACTCTTCTTTTTTAGCAGGTGGGTTGGGAAGGGCTATTGTTCAGTATTAGTGAGCTAGTAATCAACAAGGTAAATATGCTGGTATGGTTTGGAATGATCCAGGGTCCAAAATTCTTAGTGTATTTATGAATGTTTGGTGCTATTCAGAGTGGTCTGAAAAAAGCTTTATGTTCAGCTTCTGAGTATTATGTTGAAGGTGAGTTGCTAATTAAAATTGACTGGCATACGCGCTTTTACCAGTTAAAATGGTTTCTTGATTTAAGTTCTTGAGAAAATCTGTCTAGTAGTAGAAGAGTCCAACTATAGTCAGATAGTTCTCATAAAAATAGTTTATTTAAATTATAGTCCATGTCTGTTTATGTAAACAGTTGATAATGTTCACACACTGTAGAACATCTTACAGCTTTCTATAGGCAATTCTGTAAAATGGGAATTATGTCCTTGTGCGGAATTTGACAGCAAATAGTAGAAAATATTCACAATATAATATTGTGGATCACGTTTATCTTTGTCTTGTCCAGAAAGGAGTTTCCATGCAAGTGTTCATTTTCAAAGCTTTTTTTGTAGTAAAATGTATATAGTAAAGTTCTAAAAAAACCAAAAAATATCTTACCAAGCAGTGTTCCTTGACATGTGCCCTCCCCTATTTGTCACTTTTGTTCATGTTCTTGCTGTTTTGGGGCCTAAACTAGACTGAGAAAAAAATCAGGATTAAAAAGTGTCTTTCTCCCCTCACCCCTTTCATAAGTTTCCCACTTGGCTATTCTCTTCAGGGATTTTGGCCAGTTTTCCAACTACAGTGTGATTACTCTTAAAACTTTAATCTTCACCTGGATAGGAATTGGGGAGCAGCGGAAGCTGTGAAAACAGTTAAACCAGGAAACCAGTTTATCAGAAAGAAGATTACATCTCTGCATCTTTGGGAGGAAAGCACAGATTGTACTATTTTTTTTATCTCCCAGACAATTATTTTCTTCTTCTTGGTGGATTGATTACATGGGATTGTCACGTGCTAGAAAACATTAGTGGGACAAGGGGCCTTTCAGTGATGCTGCCTTAGTGGTACTTGGAATCTAGTTTGTCACAGAGGGGTATCACATAGTAAACACAATTATCTATCCCTTGAGAGTTATATGTAGAAATTAATTTGTTGAGAACCAGACCATCACCATTCTTGAATGATCCGAAAAAAAAACCATGTAGAGGAAGACCAGGAGGTCATTAGCAGTTTTGAATATACGTATTTTTTTAAAAGTGCTTTTAGTTCGGCATAGTATTCCTCCAGCTTGTATTTGATGTCACATTTGGACTAGACTGTTGATTATAAAGCAATTGTTTTCAAACTTTGTTTGGGGCAGATACCTGCAGAAAGGAGAAGACTGTAAAGATGGAATTTTCTAGCCATATGGAGGCTGACCTTTCTCCTTAAGAGATGAAATGAGCAAACAGTTAGAAATAATCCATCTTGTAAGTGTGACTCAACCTAAATGCTGTTACCCTGGACATAAAATTGAACTGTGACATCTGTGAACTATCTAAAATGACTTCTAGTTGCCTTATACACTCTTTTAATGAATTGTTTTCATTCTGGTTTTGGCCATATGATCTGGTCTTGGCTATAGCAGTTGGTGTTGAGTAAGATTTCCATAATAAATTGGGGGGTGGGAATCACCCTCTTTTTATTCGGAGGGAACAGATCCAAGATATACACGAGATTGTATTTATTTTGCATTCCAAGTCTGCACCCAGAGGGAAGGGGAGAAGCAAGATCTGAATCTCAAGAGGTGTGCAGTATTGCTTTAGTCTTTTCAGTTGCACTTTAACCTAAAAATGAGAAAAGGGAGTTTGATGATTCAGTCTGTGGTGTGTGTTTGCATTGAGAATCAGGGATGGGATCCATTAGTAAGGGTAGTTAAGGTGGCAGCTCTAGACCTGTTCAGCTGCTTCTCACTTGAATGTGGACAGAAAAAGCAGGTAATTGTGACCATCATTCTTCCTGGTTCCTTCTAACATGTCACTGGTTCTTCAGGTAGAAGTAAATCAGACTTGTTTTTTTGCAAGGTAGGGCAGAATTGAAATGAATGCTTGAACAAACTGATTAAAGAAAACCTTGCTTAGCTGCTGCAAGTCCTTATTTTAATTAGTGCATTAAATTCTGAAATATGGCCTAAGCTTACCCAAGAGAGTTTTATAATAAGCTGATAACTGACTGTGGGGGCAAAAATGGGTTTGTTCATTTGCTTATTTTTGAAGCATATGCGCAGCATAATTTTCAGTATATTGGGGGAAAAAACCTGAGTTTTATACAAACTGCTTGGCAGTAAATCCTTCCTTTCAGCATTCAACCTTCTTCCAGCTGTGAAGGTTCATGTGGTATACAGCCTTGAAACTGTTTTCTGCTTGTTGTAGCTGTACTGGAGCTGCATCTCTGCTGAAAGCTGTGTCAGATTTATCGTCTCCTGCCATGTCTGTAGAAGTCTTTCACCACCAGTCACAGTGCATATTTCAGTTGTCTTTTGCCAGTTTCTCATTGCCAAGACTGAGCCTTGTCTGCACCCAAATTTGAGGCAGGTAGATGCATTTACTGTAGTATCTGCAAGCCTTTTTTTTTTTTTTTCCTGAACTGTTATTATTATAGAGGTAACTAGATGTTCCATTTTGTGAGAATTCATTTTAATTCCATTTCTGGGACTTCCTCCCCACTTGACTTGTCTGAAGGTCTCAACAATGACTGAACACTGTCAGATACCTTACATCAGAAAAAGTAATCTATATTCAGAAACAACTACCTGCTGAAATACTTTCATGCTGCTCTGTCCAGGCAAAATAGGTAATTTTTGCTTTTTTTGGACCTATCGCTCATACTGAGCTGCCAAGTTTTATCTTAATTAGTATTTTGCCATTGCTGCTTTAAGATGAATAAAACGATTATGTTTTTCCAAATATGCCCAGCGCAGATGTTTTTGAAACATATTCACATCTCTTATGGGTTATTACACATAAAAGCAAATTAAAAGTTTGAGCTTTTATATTGTGACAAGCTAAAGGGATACTTATCTGTGGTTTAATGGCATTGAGTTAGTCATGGGGCTCTTTGTCCTGATAGAAGTAAATAGGCAGTTTCTAGGGATGAAGTTCTACCTTAAAAAAAAAAAAAAAAAAGCTTTTTATTTCTAAAATGTCATTTCATTCTTTTCCCCACTCACAATTAGCTTTAGTCATATAATGTGCTTGCTGAAGTCATGGGTGAGTTCCAGCCACTGCTTTTGTCAAGGAAGAATCTACATCTGTGTATTGGATGGATTCAGGAATGGAATGGATTCAGGTCTATGTTTAGACCAAATGTTTTGCTCAAATTGTACTTTGAGAAGCCTGGCAGAACCTTGGTTGTAGGCTGTGGTTCACTTTGTAAGCGTTCTGGTGTTATTATGTACTTATTTAAAGCTTCCTGTGTACCTTCATTTCACATTGGGTTGAAAATAGTTGATAGTTAATTCTGGAGCAGTAAGTCAGATGTGGAGATCTACAATCCTGCTGTCCTAGCTGGGTCATTCTGTACCCAAAAATACACAGTTCTACAGGTAGTGGGGAATTCAGGTTGTATTCTTGCCTGTGAAGGAAGTTGCAGTGTACAAGTTGGAGCTTCTAATGCTGTTTATTCATCTTGTTCCATGCTGCTGTAAGGAAGAACACTTCAGTCCATAAAATTATGATGTGCTCCTTCAGGCTGTTTGTGTACAGTTCACCTCATGAATGCTGATTTTTGGTTTGTTGTTTTGTGGTTTGGGATTTTTTTTTTTTTTTTTTTTTTTTTCTTTGAAGAGTCAGGTTGGCTTAACTTTTTCAGGTGAACTGTCTTTCATGCAGTAATAGAATACACTGTTTTAGCTTCTATAAAAAGACATAAGGTGTATCATAACAAAAGTAGTAGAGGTAAAAATTGAAGAATGTCATTGAGGGTCATTAACAAAGGCTTTAACAAATTCAGAAAAATGGTAGGAAAAGGAAGATGGAGAATAGATGCTGATATTTAAAGAAAACTGACTTCTTCAGTTCTTAGAATTCTGTGAAATTGATTATGGTTACATTTTAGATCCAACATGAAACTTCTGTAAGAAGGATAAATACAAAGAAATGGAGACTGTAGAAAAGCAGAAGCAAAAATGTTCTAGAGCATACAAGTGTAAAAACCTTTTTGTTTTCTCACTAAGAATTACTGTACTATAATGTTTTATGGAAAAGGTATGGAAAAGCAGTCATTGGTACAGACAATACATTGGAAAAATAATAATTCTTAGAGTTCCTGCAGCAGCTTTTAAATATGTGACTGATTCATTATTTATGTGTGTTTGGTAAGTGAAGGACTTCAAGTTTTTTGGGCTTCTGTGAAAAATCTGTATGTTTTGTTTAAAACCTAAAACCTAGTTTAAAATAAATGTATAACTTCTGAGTGTTATGCCTTTTGTTTTTTTTCTGTTATTCCTGGAGGGGAGGAAGCAGGAATCATGGAAATCCTGGCCAAGTGGATTTTGGAAGCTTGTTTTTTAATTGGAGCATGGTCCAGCCTGATTCTGCTGATGCTGCAGGATGAGAAAGAAGGGGAACAGAAGTTGGAATAGGAAGCTGCTGAGAGAAAGATTCCTACTGAGGGTGAATGTGGGAGGAAGAGAGAGGGAAAAAGATGGATAAAATAGGTTCATAGGAAGGAATAAGAAACAGTTTGAAAAATGAAATTGAAGAACCAGCCAGAGGAGATCCTGTGATTGCCAGCCTGCAAGGATAGACAAAATGGGTTGAGGGAGGGAAAACCAGCAGCAAGTAGAAATTAATTTACTGGTTAATAACAGGATATTTGTAAAGGTGAAAAACATCCCAGAGGAGCTAAAGGTTGTGGAAAAGATGCAACTGGTGCTGGAGAAGGGGGAAGAGGAATGGAAGCAAGATGAGAATCATGAAAAGCAGGATTAGGATTAGTGAAGTGATAATCAAACATGAGAAAGACCATTTTAGCAAAGCAGAGTGTGCAGAAGGCTGCAAAGACTGATTCATGAGTAGGGATGGAATGTTTGACAAGGTTATTGCCATTAAGTCTTCAATATTCAGTGGCTTTTAAGTTGAATGTTTATTAATTGCAATGATTTATTTCTTTATTTGTGTGCTATTTAGCCAGAAGAGCAAAGAGAGTAGAGGTTCTTAGCATGTTAAAATAAGGGATGAACAAAAATGTTGACTTCAGAAAACTGTGCTGAGCTGAATCACAGGGGTAGTTGTGTGTGGTCATAGTTGATTGTTGTCAGCCATCTCAAGTTACATTTTCCCTGTTTCTTAATCCTTATATTTTAACTGGTTAAATTACTCCTTCTAAATCTTCATTCTTGCTCTTCCTGTGTCTCCAGTGCTTGTGGCACAGCTCTCTTCATTTTAAATGAACTGGGTTGACTGAAATGTTTCAGAAATTCCATGTTGTTTGCCTAGCTCATTCAGACTAAAGCAGGTTAGGGAACAATTGCAGGAATCCCAAGGTGAGGGATGGAATTGTGTTCATCTCCAGTAGTGGAAACAGCAGTTGGTTATAGCTCTGTTGGACAGCTCTCTGCCAGCTTGGATTACCTGGTCCTGTTTGCATGCATTGTACTGCAGCTGTCTTGAGAATACATAGAAATTCTCAGTTTAACAAAAGTCATTTGGGCCCTTTTTTTTTTTAATGCAAAGTTGCTAACGTTGTATGAAAACATTATTCGCACAACCGACCTTGAAGGCATTGACTGGACAAAATTTGTCAACTCACTCTCAGTTAACAGACATATTTTTAGACAGTGCAGAAAACAGAATTTTGTCCCTCTTGACAGACTTTTCTTAAAATCTTGCTGTCAGAGCAGACCTTTCCTTTGTTTTGTTCGCCTAGGTTTTGGTACTATTTTGGGGGGGTGTTTTGGTGTTGGGTTTTGTATGATGGTTTGGTTTTTTTAATTCTTCTGAAATTGAATGATCAATGTATTCTGTATTAACATAAAAATTCTGAGTCCTGTGGATTTCATTTATCTACCTACCGGTATTTCTTTTGTCTTCCTTCTGAAAGAATAAGTTTCTCCACTTTTTGAAGTTCTTAGTATTTTGTTCTTTGTTAGCATTTCTACATGATGCATGTAAGTCATTGGTTTAAAAAAAAAAAAAAGAATCCTGCTAGCGCTGCAAACTTAAAACTTATCCAGGACTACTTAGTAAGTGTGACTTTCAGAATTAGCAAGTGTGACACTTTCTACATTTCCTGTGATGTGCAGTGTGAATACTGTAACCAGACTGGCTTTTTAAATCTGCTGTCTAGACTTGTGTGAGTTGCACAGGAACCAGTGTAGGGCTGTTAAACTGGCAGTGATTTCCTGTATCCTTTCCTCACAGTATTCCTGAGTCAGGGTGGGATTGTACAAGGTCACCAACAGACAGAATTCACCTTCAGCTGCTTTTGGCATGTTACAAAGAAAGAGAGCTTGATTAAACGTTCTTGGAAGGATGTTGCTTTGTAGAAATACTTATTTTACAAACATAAGCCTGAAAATTATCTTTTGAAGCGCTGCTTTTCCATAAAAGAACCTTCTGTATAGACATAATAAAAAAACAGCCCTTGCTCATATAGTATTCTTGTATAGTGGCTTAGCAGAAATCAGGCATTGTAATTTTACATTTCCTTCTTAGAAATATGTAAGATACTGTGATGCCATTCAGCTTCCCATGTCTCTATAGAATTGTGTGATGCTCTTATCTGTCACTGAAAAAGAAGATTCCAGTGTGTGGATGTAGTCAGAAGATGGGGTTTTGTGTCAATCAGACAGTTATTTATATTCAGTCAACAATAGAAAATGGTGCTCTGTCCCTCCTCCCTGTGGATTTTTTCTGTCTTTTATGCTGCTGGAGAGAAGCAGGTCATTGTCACCTCTGCCTCAGACTAATAAGACTGGAGATGCTTAATGTATTGTCTAGTATGAATGCAGTGCAAACTCGCTTGCTGCTGGCCTCTTTCAGTGTCTGCAGATTTATGGGTGGGAAAAAGACGGATGTCCCTTTAAGCCTTTGTTGCTGTTGCAGTTTTCTCTCCTGTATAGTGACCCATCATTCCAGAGGCAGTAGAGTGGATAAATAAGATTTGTGTTGCATTGTTGCTTGGGCAAAACAAACAAAAAAAGCTCGAGGACTCAGATAAGTGAATGAAGTTTTGGAAATGAATGAGTTATGCCATGCATGATCACTGTGTGTGTGCTGTTGGACCAAAGCAAAGAGCTTGGCTGTGTCTTCCTGATAACCTCTTAGTTGCTGAAAGACTACTGCCAGCTAGTCCTTTACACTTCCTCTTTTCTAGGCTACACAAGCTCATTTTCCTCAGCTTGCCCTCATGGAACAAATGTTTGAAATTTAATCGGATGCTTGATTTGTCAGTTGTTTTCAAGGATCTTTGGTCCCTACTCGCAGCTGGCACATTTTTTTTTCCTATGAAAAAAAACCATGGTAGTTGAAGAGAAAGCAAAGGGTATTGTCTCTCTAGACTTCAGAAGGGCCTTTGAAAATGTGTCCCATAAGATTCTCAGAGAAAATAAAGGAATAAGAGGCTGGTTGAGCTCACAGTGCGGAGGATTGAAGAGGGTGTTTATCAGTGGCACGAAGTCCAGCTGGAGGCCAGGAACCATCACTGTACCCCTGGGGGTCAGTACTAGGTCCAGTCCTCTTCAGCACGCTCATTGATGGTCTGGGTGATGGGACAGTCTGTACCCCCAGTAGGTTTGCTGATGTCACCGAACTGGGAGGGGTGGCTGATGCACCAGGGGTCATGGTGCCACGCAGGGAGTCCCTGACAGGCTGCAGCAGTGGGCTGGCAGGGGTCCCCTGCAATTCCACAGGGATAAGTGTGGGAAGTGCTGCACGTGGGGAGGAACAGCCCCATGAACCAGAAGGCTGCCTGGCTGGAGGGGGTGTCTGCAGGACAGGCACCAAGGTGAACAGGAGCCAGCCACGAGCCCTTGTGGTGAAAAAGGGACAGCGGTGTCCTGGGCTGCCTTAGGAGGAGTATTTCCAGGAGGCTGAGGGAGGTGAGAGGAGCAATGGGCACAAATTGGAACATGAGACTGACTGAACATGAGGAAACATCGGGCTTTTTACTGCGAGGATGACTGGGCACTGTCACAGATTGCTCAGAGGAGTTGTTGAACTGTCCCTGGAGATGGTTCAAAGCAGATGGTTCTTGGCAGCTCACTGTATGTGGCCCTGCTTGATCAGGAGGCGTGGACCAGATGACCTCCACAGTTTCCCTCCAACCTCAACCATTCTCTTATTCTGTGTATATGACTTAGAGAAACATATCTCATGGTTTTTATAAGCTCTGGGACAAGTTTTCTCAGCAGGAGGCCGAAGCATTGAGCTTTTAATTGGATGCAGCCAAGGTTTGCATGTGGCAGCTGCTTTTGATGTTTCCGAGGTGGAATGGCCTCTGCTACTATATTCAATATCTCACAGTTTATAAAATCAGTGGCACTGGGATGCACAGTTCTACATGCTCAGGTTTGCTGAGATCAGAAATATGTTGAAAATCTGGCTGTAATATACCTTTAAGTTTGTCATCTTAAGCTGGATCTTTCATTTAGCACTAAAAGTTATTAGACAGCGATTCAGACCTCATATCCTTCTAAACCTGAGGGCCACAGACAACTTCCAAAACATTTGGAAACATTTCTTATGATGTCTCAATTCCTAATTGCTGCCTCATTCACTATGTGTATATGGCAATGCTTTCTCCCACAGTGTGGTGCTATTGTGTTTAACTCTGTAAAGCTGGTAACAACTGAAATAAATCATTCTTTAAAAGGGTACAAGACAATAAAGCTACAGCTAACAAGGATCCTAGTGTTTTCCTCCTTTTGAGCACCACATTCCAGTTAACATTTCTTGTCAAAGCAGTAAGCGTGGACAAGGTTTGCATGGAGTTATGTGCTAGTAAACCTAATTATTTTTAAAGTTTTAGTGACTTCTCAGCCTGCTCTAATTTTGCATTCTAAAGAGAAGCAGGAAATGGAATATTTTTTAAAGCTCGTCTTTACTGCATTTGTCACAGAAACATGAATGAACATGCATGTTCCTCTTGGTTTTTCCACGTGGACTTCTCTCGAGAAGGGAGATAACAACAGTAGGTAAAACACCTGGGTACAAGGTAGCTTTTCCACTTAAATCTCTGCTTAATTAATGTAGACATTTGACTAGGTCATTGGACCACACTTGCTAAACCAGAAGTAAATAGTCTTCTGCATGAGAGTGGAAAAAGATGAGCTTAACTTAAAACCATTAAATAATTTTGACTAATTATGGAATTGATTTCCCATTTCCTCCCCTTCAAATGATAGTGAAATTTAAACTGAAATGTTAAACCAGGGGGACATTGTACTGAGATACAGCTTACATTGAAAGTCAGGTGTAATAAAAGGGTCGTCGTTAATTGTTTTATTTCTTGTAACAAAATGTGCCCAGCTGCTTGTATTTCGTAGTTCATTCTGCTTGTTCCTTTCTTTTTTTTCCTTTCTTTTTTTTTTTCAAGCCTTACTTGTGAATCAGGAATTTGTGTTGCCTAAGAGGAAGTTGTTTCTTAAGACTGATTTACACTAATGCGGCCATGAATGATTCTTAGAGCTTTGTTTCCCTTTCTGGCATGCGTTTCAAGTACTTTATTTTTCACTCCATTGCATAAAATAAGCTCAGATTATTTTTCTTTCTTTTTAAAAATCTCATCATCACATTCTTCTTTTTCCGAGTTGCATCTTTCTAACTCCAGTGACATCTGTGCAGCAGTAATGTTTACTCCTCTCTGTTTTAGCCACGTGGGTCTGTGATTTTAAGCCTCTCTCCTGTTACTGAGACCTGGTGCCAAAGACCAAAATTAGCTTATTTAAATCCAGTTACAAAAAGGTATTAGTTCTTGAATTTGTCTTGCTGATTTAGTATGCGCATATAGGCTTTTACTTGAAGGTGATGTAATGAAAGGCTTGTTTGCTGTGATTGTGCAGTTTGTTGGAGTTCATGAGGTCCTTTAATGCAGCAATATTCTGCAAGTATTAGAGGTGTGAAAGGCTTTCAAGGGCAGTGTTGGTAACAACCTTAACAGAGTGTTGCTTAAACTTTAAAATTAATTGAAGAAATCGAAGCTTATGCAGTTATTTTTAAGTTATTGCATCTTAAATAAACAAATCTTCAAATAACTGTTAAATAGGCTAATAAGACTTATCTGGCCTTCACCATGTTTATGCTATAAATAGATGTAAAGCCAGTGCTTGGCAGCAGGCCCCTTAACAGGCTTGTGAGCGCTTTACAGCCTGAGCTGTGTGTGTCTGGGGGACCCACCTGTGAGTGAGCTCACTTTTTAAATGCACCTTTTTTCAGGGGTGAAAGTAAATAAGAAAATAAGTAAAATTTTTAGTCATGGGAGAAGAGGGAGGGGAATGGATCCATCCAGTGATTTCAGCTCTTAAAATCTTCTAGAGTTAGCAGCATGCCTCAGTAATTAGTTGAATAAATTCATTGTCAAATATCCAGGGAGTGTTCTGCTCTTCTCTGAGTAAACCATGCTTCACCCATCACAACTGATATCATTTATAATTTCCTCAGTGATTGAAAAAGACGTAAGTAAAAATTGATATGTAAAAGAGCATAAAGGATCACCTGCTCCAAACTTGCAGCTCCAGAAAAGTAAATGTAAAATACCTTTTCCACAGTTAAATTATACTTGAACTTGTGTGGTAATTGGAAAAAATGTCCTTAAAATTTGCTACACAAGAATGGGAGACCAGAGACCATCTGAGCTGTTTATATACGTAATTTAAATTTTTAGAGAAGTAATAAGGTCATGGGAGGGTGTCAGATAGAAATAATTTTCTTGCCAAGAGACAGAATTTAAAAATCTTTCTCAGGAAAGCATAATACTATTTCTGTTATTTAAATGACCTTGTAGGCATTTATGAGTATTTAAGTCTTTAAAGAAGGACTATTTAGATTAATTTCTGAATCTGCTTTAAGTGAGTATACACACATGTATACAAAGTGGCTGAAGTGCATCAGAATTGTTGTCTATTATGCGTTACCCATAAAAAAATATATTTGCAATGATATGCTGTGCACTGTAATTGTTTCATGCAAAGCAGCATGTCTTGATTTCTGTACAGTACAGTGACAAACGGAAGGAGGAATTTCATGAGGGACAAAGCAATTTCTTCTTTGACAGGGCCAAGATTTGTGTTTAGCTGCCAGTGGTATTGAAACCTGTCAGTTATGTGCTGTCTGTAAGCTGGTTTTGCTTAATAGTGGAATTAGTTGTAGTAGTCACTTGCTCGGAAGTCTTGACCTCTTAGGAGATTAAGGCATGTTTCTGATTTGCAACCCAGTCACAGAGAATTTAATTTTAAAACAAAACTACTGCGACTAACAGCTGGGAAACTAAAAATATCTCATTATGTTTGCGAGCTGAAAAATAGTATGGCACCAAATTGCAGTTTGGGACAAGTTGGGGTGTTTTAATCTGTGCTTTTTTGTGCAGTGAATGTTACTAATGTGTGCTCGCATTTCCTCTGAATGTAATTTGTTTGGGGTTTAAGAACATGGCTATAGCCTTAATGCCAGCCATGATATAGAAAATACTATTATTCTGTAACAAAACTGTTTTGTAACATAATTGTGGCAAATACTTTTAATATCAGTACATAAAGACAATTTATTTCAGAAGCTCATTCCCCCTGCCAATTCTGACAAGTTCTGCTTTGGCAAGTACAGAGGGAAATAAAGAAAATAATTTCACTAATAATTGGAGAATGTATTATTTGGGCATTTCATTTAGAACTCTTCATTTTTTTCTAGTATAAGATAAGTGAGAAATAAAAAAGATACAATTTTCTCAGGTCCACACTGATATCTCCAAGCACAGTATTCTAGAGCTGTGTTTGTCATGTACTGTGTCTGTGTAAACATAATTATAGGGTATCTAATCTGTCTCTTTGAAAAATATATGTAAATTTGTCAGAAGGTTCATCTTAAAACATTATGGAGAAAAATTAATGTTTGTCATTGCATTCTTGCATGGTCTTGTGAGCTCTGTGTACCTCTGTGTCTAAGAGATTCTTGACAAGGAGCATCACTAGCAGAGGCAAATGAGTGTTGTAATTAATCAGGTTCTGTTGTTTTGGAAATGGTGTAACTTAATATGGGCACTGTTTAAGTGGGTTTGTCCTGCATGTGGTGATGCTTTACAGCATACTCCTTGGACAGTGATTTTAGTGGTTCTGTTTCTTGTGTTTAAGGTTCTCTGAACCCAAGATTATGGGCTGAGCAGATGCTACTTATGAATGGCAAGACTGTTTTCAATTAAGTGAAAACAGAAATGAAATAGTTTCCAACTCAGCTACCAGTGAGCAGTGACTCTTTAATATAAACCAACAGTGCTACTGTTTTTGATTGCAAGCACAATGGTGTAAGTTAGACACAACAACAACTTTCTTAACAACTTTCTTAACTCTGACTTTTTCTTCTTTATGACTTGTCCTGTAATTGCTTTTCTTATATTCCTTATGGATCTGTTAATCTTTCTGTTCAAAACTGAAGAACGATTTGTGATACCGCATAAAACTAGATATGATTATGTACCAAACAGCTAATGATCATTAAAATGCCTGTGGAATTCCTGTACAATTTCCAGGTGACTTTATTGCATGCTGTAAAAATTGCTGTACTACTACTGTTTATTAAAATAAACTGATCTCCATACATCATCTTCAATGGCTAAAATACATCTCAAAGTAATACTAAAATGTTTTTCTAAAAGCAAAAAAAGTTTGTCCTCTGCACAAACTGTGACCAAACAAAAACAGTTTTAAAACACAACAAAACAAAACAAACAAAAAAACCAAAACACCAAAACGGAACCAAAAAAAGAACCACAACAAAACAAAACCTCACAAACACACACAACATCCGACCCTCCCAAACTAGTTTGTATTTTGTGTTGAAGAGCCACATTATGTGTTTACAGAAGCTCTGCAGTGATTCAAGTAATGAAATAACATGAAGTGAATTAGGTGACCATAAGGAATATGTGCAGAACATAGTGCTATGTATTTAGTTTTCAGTGTGTCTCAAATTGAAATACATAGCTCTGCAAGGGCCTTTATTTTGTTGTGGCTGTTGAGTGTAGCATCTTATTTTCTGTGTTAGATATGCAGACTCCTGTTCTCCAAACTCCTCTTTTGTGTGTAACTTTTCTAGCGTGTCCATGCCACTGACAGATGGCTCAGACTGGACCAGAGGAGAGAGTGCCCCTCTTTGTGTCATTTAATGTAATCATTCCTGTCTGTGAAATTTTGTGAGTGAATGAGAGCTACTTAATTTTGTTTCTGAGACAAAACTACTGGTTTCCTAGCACTTTTAACGGTTGGAACAAGGATTTTGGCATTAGACTTTGTGTGTGTTTTAGGAATTAAATATTGTTAGAATAACTGCTTGTTCATGCTAAAATGTTCTAACAAAATTGGAATGCAATCGGTAAAATGCGTGTTGTTGTGGGATTAGAGTTACATTAAACTCTGCTGACAGAACTCATTAAAGGAAGTATTGTCTACATGATTTTTCAACCTGTATGAATAAAACTTGCATAACTTCTTCCTACAAATGCTATTCTTCCAAAGCTATTACAGCCCAGGCATATCACAGTATCACTAGAAGTCTTTGTTTAATTTCTTTAATACTGGTAACACTAAGTCTGTCATTCAGATAAGCAGTAGGACTGTAATTCAGGTATACAGATTTCACCATTTCTGGGTTATGGCTTGTTCTACACCTGCAGTTCACATTCTTTGGGTAAATTGAGTTACATCTTCCTCGAATAGAATTCTGTGTTGTCTTTTCTAAACACATGGAAGTAAATATCATGTATCTCAAGGTTATTTGAATGTAACTTTAGGTCGACATTTTCATTATAGAAAATTCAGTGAGTTGCATTGTTTTAAATAAAAACTCTGCCCTGCTGGTACTAATAAATTGAGAAATGTTATATCTAGCAAACTTGGCTTATTGATTTTACTAGCAAAACAGGTCTGTTTTAAATTTCTAGCATCTAACATCATTCTGTTCCTAGTATTATCTGTGCATAGCTCTGCAGTTCAAAGCTGATCAAGCATTCAGTGCAATACCTTTTGTTCCAAGCACTGGTTACAGCAGCTTGCTCTTTGCTTTTGAGTCTGGCTTTTCAAACAAAAGAACAGAATGAGCTGTGTGCTGATTTTGTTGGTTTTGTGGCACATACTGGAGTTGCTTCCTAGTGAAACGTCTCTTTTGTTAGCAGATTCTTACATCCTGATGTTAACTGAGGGGAAAAAAGCACATCAGGTCTGTAACTTGAGCAGCAGTGCCTGGGTCCAAAACTTCTGTAGTGTACAGCTTAAAAATTCCCACTTTCTAGAGTGTCATTTTTGGAAAACTTTTCTGCGTTGGTCACTGTCCTGGTTTCAGCTGGGATAGAGTTAATTTTCCTGCTAGTGGCTGGCACAGTGCAGTGTTTTGGATTTGGAATGTTGGTCACACACTGGCGTTCAGTTGATGCTGAGCAGCACTTAGAGGGAGTCAAGGCCTTTTTTGCCCCCCAGCCCATCCCACCAGCGAGAGGCTGGGAGGGGACACAGCCAGGACAGCTGACCCCCGCTGACCGAAGGGATATCCCAGACCATACAGTGCTCAGTGTATAAACTAGGGGGAAAAGGTGGCCAGAGGCTGCTGCTTGGGCTGCTGGACATCAGTCAGCAGGTGGTGAGCAATTGTGTTGTGCATCTCTTGTTTGGCATGTAATAATAATAAATAATTATTATAATATTCTTATTAATACTGATTTCCCCTTTTGCGTCTGTCCTATTAAACTGTCTTTATCTCAACCTACAACTTTCCTTTTTTCTCTCCCCCATCCCACTGGGGGCTGGGGAGTGAGCGAGTGCCTGTGTGGTGTTTGCTTCTTGCTGGGTTAACCCACAACAGCTTCCAACATAGTGCCATTATTAACTAGTACTGAGAATGTGAGCCAACGAAAGTAATTTTCTTAATATATCTGTGTCTTAATACTGATACAGTGAATGTGGATAGATTTCATACAACTTGCATGCATCTTGCCCTCCAGATGCTCAAACTGTATGTAATATGTTTTAGGGCATATACCTGTGATCCTAAAAAGCCAGGAAATAAGTTCAAATAACACTGGAAATGTGAAAAGGAGTGTGACTATTTCTGCCCATGGGTCACACAGTGTGTCTCCTAATAGAGTGCCAAAGCATTGAAATGTGGAAGTTCATTTAGCATTCCAGTTGTGAATTCAGAAAAAAAAAGGGAAAATCAAGAGATTAATTACACAATGTAAATTTGAGAAAGAGCAAATTGAACTCTTCAGTCACTTCTTATGTTAGTTCTTCAAAGGGAAACAAATTCTTAATATTTGTTAAAATTTTTCATTTGTTGGATATTTTTTCTTTTTAGTTACTGTTCTTTCCAGATGTCTGCCTAACAGTGTTATGGCTTAATGTTTCCAAGTCACGTCAGTATGTATCATAGTTTAATTCTTAATGGTGTTTGAGAGAAGAGAGTGGATATTAACATGGGGCTTTATCAGAACTGTGTAAACCATATGACTTTTCTGGCCTTTCTCAAAGCATTTTTAAACACTTCAAAATTTACCAATCTAGTACTTGAAGGTGAGCATACCTTTCCCTAAGAGCAAATGTGCAAGAAAGATATAACACTGTTAATCCCTTTCTGTTTGCAGTTTAGGTTGTTTTGAAGTATGTGATGTATTTTTCTCTATTACCAATGCGAGATTTAGATTTCTTTGTAACAGACAAATATATTTTAAATCAGCAGACCTACAGTATCGGTGTGTCTCCATTGCTGTTTTTTCTTTTTTTCTCAGGTCATGAGTGCTCTTTTGAATTAAGTCTCTTGATCATCCAACCTTAATGTGCTTTGCTGCATTTCATATGGTAGAGTGATCTCAGAGTGTGAGAAATGAATTCGTTTTGTATTAAACTAAGCTGAATAATGCACTCTGAAGGTGAACATAATGCTCTTCAACTACTACTGGGTGTTTAGTCCGTGGGACCAGAGTAACCCTAGTTCAGAGCAAGACCCCTGAAAACACTTTCAGTGTGAATATTTGGATTCTCAATACTTTCTTGTTCTGCCAGTCAATTCCTATTGCACTGCACCTCTTGCTAATGTAGACTTGTGCTCTGGTACAGAATTTGAAGTGATTTTTTGCCTGGACAGGAATTGCAGGAAGTTTATAGATGGCACAAAGCTGGGTGGGAGTGTTGATGTGCTGGAGGGCAGGAAGGCTCTGCAGAGGGATCTGCACAGGCTGGGTCCATGGGCTGGGGCAAATTGTGTGAGGTTTAGCAAGGCCAAGTGCTGGCTCCTGCACAGGGGTCACAACTCCAGGCAGTGCTCCAGGCTTGGGGCAGAGGGGCTGGAAAGCTGCCTGGTGGGCAAAAAAAGCTGTCAGTGTGGCAAGGAGGCCAATGGGACCGGGCCTGTGTCAGCAATAGTGTGGCCAGCAGGACCAGGGCAGTGACCGTCCCCCTGTACTGGGCACTGGTGAGGCCACACCTCGAGTGCTGTGTCCAGTTCTGGGCCCCTCAGTTCAGGAGGGACATTGAGGGGCTGGAGCATGTCCAGAGAAGGGGACAGAGCTGCAGAAGCATCTGGAGCACAGATCTCCTGAGGGGGGAGCTGGGGGTGTTTAGCCTGGAGAAAAGGAGGCTCAGGAGAGATCTTACTGCTCTCTATAACTCCCTGACAGGAGGGTGTAGCCAGGCAGGGGCCAGTCTCTTCTTCCAGGCAGCAAGTGAAGACAAGAGGAAATGGCCTCAAGTTGTGCTGGGGAGGTTTGGATTGGATTAGGAAACAATTCTTTACCCAAAGGGTTGTCAGGCACTGAAATAGGTTCCCTAGGGAAGTGGTGCAGTCACCATCCCTGGAGGTATTTTCAAAGACATGTAGTTTTGGCACTTAAGGGGAAAGCACATGGGTTTGTCGTGGTTAGCTTGGACAGATTTAAACCTTACCACATTTTGATCATATCTCAAATCAGAAGAATGCCTTTGAAACTGCTCTTACATGCTCTTGTAATTTCAGGAAAGAATTTTCAAGCGGACTCTCCTTTTGCTGGTGTTTTGTACTTCACAGCATTATCTCAGTGCAGCATCCTGTGCTAGCCAGACTTGATGTCAAAAAGAAACTACAGAATTTTGTTCTTTCAACCCTGAAGTTTTATCTTGACAAACATAAGTATGGTAACTTTTACTGAGGGGTTTTATCATCTGGAAAAAGTGGGTGGGGGTGGCACCTTACCCTGATTTATCCAGGGAAATTATTCTGCGCTATGGGTGCATGTGACTGAATTTTGCCAGGATGAGACAACTTATGACAAACAACTTTTGATTTGTGACAGCCCAGATGTTGGTTGTGATGTGTGTCAAAACTCACACAGACCTGATGGGAGTGACGTCAACACAGATGTGAAGAGACAATTTAATGTGTCCTGTTACCAGAAGAAAACAATGTGGTTTAATGTACTGTGCATTATATTGTGTAAATACTGTGGTGTCATTGTAGAGCTGTGCCTGTTGAGCCTGGAGAAGGGGAGGCTCGGGAAGGATCTCACTGGTGTGTACCAATACCTGGAGGTGGGGTTCAAAGGGGGCAGAGCCAGGCTCTTCCCAGTGGTGCCCAGTGACAGGACCAGGGGCAGTGGCATAAACTTGAACACCAGGAAATGCTTTTTGACTGTGAGGGCTCCTGAGCCCTGGCAAATACTGCCAAGGGAGATTCGTGATTGTTGGAGACACTCAAAAGTCACCTGGAAATGGTCCTGGGCATTTGGCTCTAGGTAACCCTGATGGAGCAGGGGCTTGGACCAAATGACCTCCAGAGGTCACTTCCCACCTGAGAAGTGCACTTTGCAGTTAAAAAAGAAATATGGAAACAAATGTGGAAAATGCAGGTGGTCTAAAATCTGTGGGAAGTAACACTGGATTGCTTTAAATAGTTGGTTCTGTTCTAAAAGAAGGAGGTTGTGCACATCATTTAGGAACTTGTTCACATGGTAGTACATATTGAAAAGTCTGCTGAATACTACTCACTTAAAATTATTTTCTGTTTGGCTTGTGACTTGGGAGATTTTTTCAGGTAGGTGTTATGCCTCAGATAACCTCTGAACTTGCATGATTACGGAAGTGCAACATGGGTTATCCAATTGATAGTGAAATACATGTTTTGGAGAGCTTCTTTTTAATTGTCATCTGTTGGTACACTAAAACGTTAAAATTTCAGGATTTTTAACAGCTACAAGAACAGCAAAAAAGTTTTGTTTCAGCATTTTGTATCATGTGATTCTCACCTAATTTAGACGTGGTTTTGAATGATAGGTTAATTCTTTGAATCTAAACTTCAGGCCAAAGTGAATTAGCTTTTGATAGAAAAGTCATGGGATGTGAATTTTGCTTTCATATGATTGAGGTCTTAGCTTTATTTTTATAATTAAGCTTCTGGCTGGAGTAATCTTAGTGTAATTTGAATTAGTGTAAATAGAGGAGTATCAGTATAAAAGAGAAGCCAATCCTGTTTTGTAAATAAAATTCTTCAAATGTTTTTGAGACCTGTCTGATTCTGCTAACAATCTTTTGTCCTTTAACACTGGCAAGCACTCAAGTTATGCTCTCCTTTCTTTGTTTCAAGCTGATTGAGGTAACATCTTTTTCTGAAAGAGGTGATCCTTCCAGGGACCAGAAGAGAACTGAAAACCGACTCATAAAAGCGCAGTTCTTTGTGAAGGGTTGTTTTTTGCTAGGTCCGTTTCTTACCTGCCACACCTCTGCTCCTGTTGATAGGAAGAACCTGGCAGAAGTGGAAGGACAGGATTTCCTCATTTCCTGATTACCTGTATAATTGTTCTTCTTAAAGCACTCCTCAAGTGTGCTTCCCATAGTCCAGGTGGCAGCTGGAGTCACTTTTGGCATCTCCCCAACTTTTCAGCTCTTGTAAAATGTCCAGAGGTGCAGCAGAGCACAGAAAAGAGTCATTGAAGTCTGGCCAAAATAATCTGCTTGTGTGTGAGGGAGGTACATAAGAGTGGAAAGCTCTCTGCTTGTGCTGGAAATTCATGTTAAGTAGTATAGTTTTTTATTGGCGGTGTTTGGTTTTGACCCAAAACGGTGCCTAAATTGCATTTAAATTACTCTAAGGCATGCATGAAAATGTTTATACTCTTTTTTTAGTAAATTTGTGTTCTGTTTGTTATTTTAATGCATTGAGGGCAGCTGCTCCTACAGTCTGTCCAATGCACAACCTGCTCTCTGGGTGTTCCTGGGAAGGAAGGTTGCTAGGAAAGCAGCCAGCCTTGAAAGACTTCTATTCAGATGCAGTGTCAATGTTTTTGTGCCTTTAGCTTTGTTTTGTGCATTTAACCTTGTCATTCAGTCACAACTGTAACATTCGAGCACTTTGGTGTGGCCTGTGTTAATCTAAAGGTGCAAAGAAAGATGCTTTGTGCAAGGCAGAGGCAGCTTGAAATGGAAAACAATGCATTTCCAGGAGCTGCAGTTGATAACCTGCGACTAATTTACTTTTTTTTTAGTGTTCAGCTTTTAAGGATAACTTTTTCATTGTTTTGTATTTTAAGGATAACTTCTATTGTTTTTTTTTTTTATTTTACGAGTGTGTGGGAAAAAAATGGGGGAAAAAAATACACTGAAACTGTAGCTCTTGCCGCTGGAAAGTGCTTTCATTAATAATGCGTCCTTAGTCAATTACTGAAGGAGCTTATCTCTAAAGATTTCAAAAGAATATGGTAGTTTTGAGTGCTGCACGGGGGGGCAACCAGAGAAATGTCATGTTAAGCTTCATGACCATGGAAAGAAGAAGAATTTTAAGAGCTTACTATAAAGTTCTAGTATGAGGGAGGTCCAAGTATCTTCTCATCCAAGGACCTTCTCATCTGTTTCTGTACTGGCAGCTCTATTTGTTTTCATAACTTTCAGCATAACCTTTTGTGAACAGCAGAAGACTAAAATGCTCTGAGAAAAGGAGCATCATCCATTCGTATTTTCTCTGTTGGTAAATTTGTGATATCTATATTTCTTTGCTAGTGTACATGAAAGCACAGGAGCTACCTTTTTCTCTGTTGGTATCATAGGACTGCTTGAATTCCGAATGAAAAACTTCATAAACTGCTTTTTTCTTCTCCCAAACTGGCCTTATTTGCTCTCAGTAGAGCAACTGGGGACTTTGATTTAGGCCAGGCTGTGGTGTGGCTTTTAAGATGTTCGGGGTTTTAAAGGGAATTTTTTAAAAAGTAGGGAAGGGGCTCTCCTATGTCATCTTGGTGGATGGCAACATCCTCTAGCTCTGCATTTCACTCACAGCTCCTGAAGAACTGAGGTGAAGGAGGGATGTCTCCTGTGATTCCCTTCTGTAGCTGATACCAGGGGTTTAGCCAGGGAGAGGGAACGGGAATGCCAGATATCATTGTGTACCTGCAGTGAGCTCTTGTGAATATCTGTGCTTATCAATGTGGAAACATAACCAGTTTTCAAAGCCTTTAGCCTGTCTTTCCTGTAAGAACTTGGAAAATTAGACTTTTGTGGTACTCAGATAATTTTCTTCTTTCCTTTTTTTTTCTTTTTTCTTTTTTTTCTGGGTAAATTACGGATTTAAGTAACTCTCAGCTGTTGCAAATAGTCTGTATTCTAAATGCGTTCTTCTGTTTCACTTCTGCTGTCTGTAGAGGAATTTTCTTTGTAACTTAAATTCAGGGCCTATTGTTCCCAGATAAAAATCTGATGCACAACATAAAAATATTGATTAAAATATTTGTGTAGGACTGTGTGTTGTTAGATTGTGACCTGAAGCTAAACCTTTGTCAATAGATGGGAAAAATTGATAGGGAAACAGAGGAGATGGGACATAACTCTGTATTCTAACCAAAAATGCAACTCTGTGCTGGGCTAAAGAAACTCTTCATTATAAATCATGAACATAAACTTCACAAAACTGGAATGGGCTCCTTGTGTTGCTGTTTACCTTGCGTTTTGCAGTGGTGGAGTTTTCCATGTGCTAAAGACAGTGATTTTTGAGAATTACACATCAGTAATTGTCAGCGAGAATGGTGGATTTCAGCAATGCACTGAGTTTACACTTTCATTGGGATTTAACTTCTTTAACTCTCCTGAAGAAACAAAAAAAGTCTATCCTTGTTTTTCTGTTTGTACTTATGTGCAGATTTTAGCTAATGGGTGGAAAGAGTAGAGAACACAGGACACTAATGGAAGAGGTTTTAGCATCTGATGAGAGGTAACCAGGTCAATCCTGCTGAACTGGGTTTTGCTGTTCTGTGAAGTTAGATCTTGATGTGCTTCACAGACACGAACACTTCTCTGTCTTTTAATAAACTAAGGTCTGTGACTGCTGAATTTTGCTCGACTCTGACTTTTACAGGAAGGCTCAATTTGTTGTCTGATCAGCACTACATTGTTGATAAAGACTTCCAAACACTATCACATTTAATATCAGTTAAATTACTGGGGTTTTTTTCATTGTTGACCCGTTGTGTGAGATGTTTTTGTGCTGGTATGCTATAATAATTAAAATATCTAAGGTAGGGGAAATTGATACTTCAGACATGCATTTTATGCGAGAGTGAATGAAACTGAAAGCTTACTATGGTTGTATCAGGCTTTTTTGTTTTGTTTTTTCAGAAGGCAGTAACATGGTCTGGTATCTTGCATACTCAGTCTTTGTAGAATAGGAACTTCAGTAGAATTAAATATAGAAGAATGATCTGAGCTACTTAATGATGGCCCAGTAATGCAGTCTCAGATGCACTTAATTTTCGGAGAAGAAAAGCAGATTTTAAAATAATTGCAAAAGATTTGACTGGAACATATATTTGAATTCCTTTGCTATACCGCATTTTAATTATGTGTGCATGTATGGCAGGAGGTTTGGGGTGTGAATATATGCATCACGTATATCTATGCCTGTATATATTATAAATAATGTACTCATTCAACTCTTGGAAAGGCTAAATCTAGCTTGGGTATCTCCTTGAAATCACTGTTGTTTTGAGAGAGTTTTGAATATTACAGCAGTTTCACCAGGGAATTTAGTATAGGAATGTCTCATGGTATGCAGAAACTGCTGCTTTTAATATGTCGCCATGTGTTCATTTTAACTAGAAGCTTACTTTAGTACTATCAACCAATAAAGTTTCAATCTTCAGGGGATTGCTGAGGTTCCAGTGAAGCCATAACTTGTTGTAGTTTATCTGGGGAGGCCTCACCTGCTGTGCTGCTTCCAGCTGTGGGGTCCTCAACATGGGAGGGACGTGGCCTGTTGGACGAGCCCAGAGGTGGGACACGAAGATGCTCAGAGAGCTGGACCACCTCTGCTGCGAAGAGAGTTGGGGTTGTTCATCCTGGAGAAGAGAGGGCTCCAGGGAGACCTTTTTGTGGCCTTTCTGTACTTTAAAGGGGGTCATAAGGTGGAGAGAGACTTTTTACCAGGGTCTGTAGGGACAAGAGTGTGGGCAACAGTTTTAAACTTAAATAGAGCAGGTTAAGATTGGGCATAAGTTCGGACATTCTTTGCAGTGAGGGTGGTGAGACATTATGCTTTGGTCCTTATTTCCCTCAGTCCCAAAACACAGCCCCATATTAGCTGCTGTGAAGAAAATTAACTTTCCCCAGCTGATAACAGCACGTAGGTGTAAAGTGCTCCTTTTCCAGGGTGATCAGCCTGTTGGCCCAGCTGCTTTGCCCTCCTTTTGTGGAACCTTTCCCTTCCTAACAGGCCTTGGCCATCAAAGTTGATCTTGTGCTCCTAAAAGCCGAATAAACCCTTGCCATCAACTTCAACTGCATAAACAGTTGCCCAGTTAGTGACTCAAAATTGCAGGATGGGTCTTTGAAGGGACTAACTACCATCATAAGCTTTCTTAAAAGTTTTGGAGGTTGTTGTTGGTTGGGTTTTGGTTTTCACTTGCACATGCATCACCCAAAGTATCAGGTGTTGGGCATTTGTATTTTTACATCTTTACAAGTGGTGTTGCACAGTTATTTGAAAAGTGTGCCAGCAGGAGTTATGTTCTGTGGTTGAGCAATGCTCTGTATTCTCTGCAGTCTATAGCACTTGTCTTTCTCTTTTTCTCTCTCTTCAAGTTGTTTTGACTAGAGAAGCATAATAAGGAAAATATAGTATGATAATTTGATTTCTTCTCATTTCCCTCTCCCCCGTCTTCAACTGCCAGCGCTTTTCTCCTCATTCACTTTTTCCCAAATGTTGCCTTTCTTAGCAGTTAGCTTCTGGTTCTGTTTTGTGTAGCCTTCAATATATCTAAAAATATGGTGAGGCTTGAATTTTCAATGCAATTTCTAGTATAAAGCAGCAGGCTGCTCTGGTAGGGTTTCATACTGTAGTATACATATTATTAGTCCAAAAGCAACTGGCACTTTTAAATCCTGGTTTTGTTCACATTTGTAACCTTTTATTTTGGATACTTGGGATTCTTCATAGCTTCAAGAATGTGCCATCATTCAAACCAGAGGAGCAGTTGAATTCTCTATTTTTGCCTTTTTACTGCCAGGGAAGTTGGTGTGGAGATGTGCTTATTTCTCCGTGTGTGTACAGCCTGGAACAAAGCTTGAAGCTGCATTTCTACTGCTGGGCTCCTTTCCAGTGACAGTAGCACCAACTGCTTGTGGCAGCCAAATGAGCAACGCTTGGGAATGCCTCAAATAGGCAGCAGCAAGTTCCTTCTTGAACAATCTCCTAATTCTTCTTTAGGACTTCTGCCAGTGTCACTGGATAGTTTTAATTTTGGTTTGTTTTAAGAACATTGGTGCACAGGTGGTTTGGTGCTTTGAGACAGTAATTTAGGGAAGGAATTTGATTCTGTGGTCCAAACGAGGAACCACAGCATTTATCACTTCAGGTGAAATCACTTTTAGTTTGATTGGAATTTGAAGTGACGTGATGAAAAGAATACTTTGACTTTGTGCTTTTTGGTGTGAGAATATGTAAGGAAACAAACTGAGATCTACTCATGGACCCAAGGTGTTGCTTGGCTGCCTCATTTCCCTGTTCAGTCCTTGAACGTATATAAAGGGCAGCTGGAAGCTGGTGAAATGTCAGATGCTGTTCCTGACCTGGACCATGGATGCAGCTTCCTATTTTTGTCAACGTCCCAAAGGTCAAATAATCACTTGCAGGAGTGTGGGATGTTTCAGTGTGTGCACTTTACATGGTCATTCACAGATGGAGCCAGTGCTCTGATTCCTGCTAATTTTGTATTTCCAGGAGTAATTTGTAGTTTGGTCCTTTTTGAAAAGCAGTAGTAAAACCCTTGTCCTCTCCTGGCAGGTTGCTGGCACCCTGTGCTTTCCTCGCAGTGGTACTGGCACAAACTTCAGTACAGCTGCACTCAGAGCTTACTGGGAAATTCATCAGGCAGCTTTCCTTTTTGTAATTAAAAAAAAAAAAAA
>VZTG01009201.1:0-57122 GCA_013397845.1 Melanocharis versteri | reverse complement strand
AAAAAAAAAAAAAAAAGAATATTCTATGTGGCTTTTAAGTAAAGGCTTTCCTTAAACTAGTTTAAATTAACAGTTCTATTAAATGTTTAGCCATTAGAAAACATTGTGGGTTTTTTAATAAAGAAGCTATGAAATGGTCATGTAATGCATTGTGCTGCATGTGTACTAATAATTGTCAGGTAGGTTGTTATAGTTCACACAGGAATAATTGTCCTGTAGTTAATAAGAGAGATTCTATATGGCTGAGTCTTCCTAATGACAAGATTTTGCTAAGGAGAGACCTTAAACTTTACATTAGCACATGAAGAGAAGAGCTGAATTTAAAATTCATGAACAGTTGTTTTACAGGAAGCTGGTGTCTCATGTTTAAATACTTAGGAAGGGTATTTTTTACCATCCAGATATTTAGTTAGGTGAATAGTACTTTTCAGTTTCAAAGGTTTTTCTAGTAGCTGCATTAGCTTTTTCCAAGAACTGTAGAAGCATAGAGTAGTTTTAGTTTAATTTTTGAAGTTAGCAAGAGGGATGATATTTCACAGAATCACAGAATATGCTGATTTGGAAGGGACCCACAGGGATGATCGAGTCCAACTCTAAATAAACTACTAAAAATTAACTTATTTCAATGTAGGAAAAGGCTGAATGAGTACAGATGGTGTACAGACTAATGTTTTTCTCATAGAGATTCCTAGACTGTTGAAATGTAATCTATACTTAAAAAAAAAAAAATAGAAAACAACCACCCCAAACCAGAAAATATACCATGACTTCCAACGGTAGTTTATATGATTAAATGTGTAAAAATACAAGAAACTACTGTTCAGAAACCTAACAGATCCAGACAGAGAAACTAAATTTTCTTCATCTGTGACAGATTTTTCATTTCAGTCCATTGTTGAAAATTTCAGACCTTAAGAGGTCAGAATTCATTCATTTCTCCCCTGGAAAGAGACTTCTATAAGTATCACAACCGGAAACATTTTTTCCCAATATTCAGCCAAATGTTCTTAATAAATCCCATAATCCTTCCATAAATTAAAATGTTATGAATGACCCTAAAGGCTGATGATTTGAGTCATAAATTCAATTTCTGAAATACTGGAAGTTCTCCAACATCTTTAAAAGAAAAACTCAAGTATTTATGCTTTCGTTCGTTTCATACACGATTTTGATGACAACTTACGAAATTTAATACTTTTGAAACACTCAAGACAGACTTTCTTTTCAGGATACTTTTCCTTTTCCTAGCACATTAATGTGTTTGGCAGTTCAGAGGCCACACTCCTGTAGGAAGTACTGGAAAGTCTGTCTGGATCAAGATGTTTCAGATAATTTCGCTTTACTGGTCAGTGCTGCAATGGAAAACTTTCTCACTTAGAAACTTGGTTTCTCTTACTGGCCTCAGTAACTTCTGTTTATTGGCTCCAATGGATCTTGTGAATTGATATGGTATGCACATAGAAATATCCCTG
This sequence comes from Melanocharis versteri, assembly GCA_013397845.1. Taxonomy (NCBI): domain Eukaryota; kingdom Metazoa; phylum Chordata; class Aves; order Passeriformes; family Melanocharitidae; genus Melanocharis; species Melanocharis versteri. Next base: position 55,650 of record VZTG01009201.1, on the reverse strand, counting down.
AGCCCGTGATTGTTAGTGGCAGCCAAACTGAACTGAGTTGTTGGTTTTAGTTTGCTTTTGTCTTGTTTTTTAAAAACAAGAATTAACATTGAGCTATACAGGAAGCAATTTTGATTGAACTGACTATCAGAGTAAATTCTGGTTAGGTCTGTGTGTGTGTTAAGAAAATATTATTTCATTTGACCATTGCTGTCTTTCAAGTTTGAGACTTTACTGTGTAGTGGTGGCAAATTAAATGGAAGTTTTGTCGTTAGTCGGATATGGGGAACAGAGAGGCCCCTAAAGAATTGCTGAATTTTTTGCATATAATACCATATACGGGTGATACATTTTCAATTTTGAGGAACTGTCATATGTATGGCATAATAGCAATATTTAAATGAGGTTATTTCCATTAAAAATGTGAAGTTTCTTCTCTACTTCTGTAGTGGCCCATGCAAGTTAGATGTACCTTTTTCCTTTGTAATGAACCTGTAGGAAACTTCTCATTTTGTGAGGCGGTAGTGTTGGGGCAGCTGAATTAGTGCTGGTGTATTCCAAGCAATGAGAAAACCCTCTCTCTGAATCAGATCTTCCAGTGCTTCCCTGTGACTTCCCTCTTGTACTTTGGGTTGCTAGGTTTTTTTAAAACAAACAGAAAGATAGCAATATAATAAATCTAAGTAGTCCGTATTGGATTAAAGAAGAAATTAGCACAGGGCATTCAGAGAAGAAATAGTGTAAAAATTAAGGTTTGTCATTGGTCAGTTTTGGATTCGATGTCTGTCAGGTTATTTTAAAATCAAAAAATGCTAAATTGAACTGTACTATTACAGTTAAAGTATCCTTCTTGCAAGACAACATTTGAGGATAATGCAGAGGAGGACCTGGACACCATCCAGAAAGGACTTTAGTAGTGGAAATTACGAACTTCTAAAAGAGGATTCACCACTTGAGAATGGAAAAAGTAGTAACAACCTGTGGGGTAGACTGAGGCTGGTTGGGTGTAAACAGCTCAGCAGAAGAACGCAGCTATCGTAGGTGGCTCAATGATCTGCGTGTTCAAGAAGGCAAATACAGTATTGTGTACCAGGCACAATATTTCCAGCAGAGAAGAAAACATTGTTAGCATTGTGCAAACTCTTGCTAAGACCTCATCTGGAGTTCTACTCACAGTTCTGGTTGCTTTTGTTAAGAAAAATTAGAACTGGAACAGGCGCTAGGAAGAGATTCTGAAATGAGAGAACCTGTCATAAAAAAAAAAATGCACTTTGTTAGGCTTGCATAAATCTATGAGAGAGAGTAGAGAAAATAGTCTGTAAGCTCAGTTTTGTTAGCAGGACTAATAGATTTAAAGTGGACATTTCAAAGTCCCAAAGGGGAGATTTAAAACATAACCAGAATGCAGGGAGGGAGATGGTGTAGGGATGGTTAATGCATCTATGTTCACCTGAGGGTGTAATTTCATGAAGGAACTTTTGGCAACAGTAGTGGCTGACATATTCCTATTTTTATTACTCATCTTGCTCTGTGTGCTGCGTGCTATCAAAAGCACTTGTAGCTGCAGCACAAACACACAGTGGAGCCAGCTGTGCGTGGATTTACCCGAGACTTTCTCAGGTCGGTTCCTTTGCTTCATTGCACGAGTGCAGGTGTGAAGCACTGGTGCAGGTCCCACGGGGGGCTGTAGGACCCTGAGAAAGATCGTTGTGGTCTGAGACAAGGCTCAGCTTTAGCAGCAGCAGCACTGCTGAGGCACCTCCTGTCCCAGCTGTTCCTTCCTGGGTCTGCCTGTCTGGACAGAGCTCTTTGCATAGCTGTGCTTGAAGCTAAACCAAGCACCTGCCCTGAATGAAAAAACAACATAGTAAAAAAAGGGAGAATTGGTTTGTCTGGGGTGTTTTGAGTAGTTTTTGTTTCTCCTTCGATTTGGTTGAGTGTAACCGTGCCCAGGCTGTTCTGGGATGATGCAGTAGCCAGCAGGGTTGCTGGTTTGGCCAGTGCTCTGCTGAGGAAATGCTGGTGAAGCCACAGCCTGGGATGGAGCAAGGCTGTGGTACACATGAATGGGATAAAAATGTTCTCTGAATGGGAAAAGAGAAAAATAGTAATCATCATCTCCAGCTGATGAGCCGATCCTGAAGGTGCTCTACCAACATCTCTTCTTTTGAAGGCAAAGCTATTATTTTTAATATACTCCCTTTTGTTCCCGTAATTGAAGCGCTTTTTTTGACACATTTGTTCATTCTTGCTGCTTTTCTCCTCACTGTTGAATGATTTAATACCTAAAGTAGTTTTTCCTTTTTTTTTTCCTGTTTTTGTTCACTGCCTCCTGATCTTCTGCTCTTTTCCTTCTCAAGGAAGAGAAGCAGGCAAAACACTTGGTCACATATTAAATGAGCCTGTTAGGAGAACAGCATCAGTTTTTCTGAACACTCTTGAGCTGATGCTTTTGATTCAGCTGCTGGCATGTTGCGTTTTTCTGTGAAGTGTCACAGAATGCTTGAGTGTAAAAATAAGATTTTGAGGATTTTGATTCTATGCATTTACTCCAATACTTACAGAGGAAATTTATCAGTGGACAAAGCTCTCCTTATTTCTCCCCTCTCCTGTTCAAGTACTGGGATCTGTGCTTTGATTACCAGTCTTCACTGGCCCAAAATCACTTCTTGTGTGAGATACAGATTCTCATCTACCTCAAGGTGAACTAGAGAGAAAGTTGTATTCATCATCAGTTTCTTGAGTTCTTTATTGCTGAGAGGGCAGAATGTTTCATTTCAGTTTAATGAACCAATTTTGATTCTTCTTTCTCACCAACAGTTAAAAAACTGGTCAAAAAACCCTTATTGGAAAAGTTCCAATTTCTGAGATCCTTATAATTATTTATACCTCAGGGAAATGTCTCATCATTTACCTGTGTATGCTTAGTACATACATGCCTAAAAATCCTTTTTGTTCCTTCTTTCATCTATCTGGAAGTGGGACAAATAATCAGTCACTTTCTTGAAGATTAATTCTGGTATCATAGTTTTGGACTTAGGTGCTGTTTTAGGAAAGTGAAAAGTGTCCAGTATGTAATCTTGCAGCAAAAGCAAATTAGTACTGAATCCTTGGAAACATATTATCAAAGAAGAAAGGAGCTGAAAGAGCAATCTGTGGAGCCAAAGCCTGAACTCCTGAAGAAGTTACTTAATAGTTACTTGAATTTGAGGTCTTGACCCTTCGCTAGGAAATGACCTTTAATGGGTTGAAAAACACGAAGTGAGGGAAGATCTGAGGACAGGCTCTTGGAGGGCTGCTGTGTGTCAGCAGCTGTTGCTTCTGTTTGGAGCGGTCACCGCGCTCCAGTGTCAGCCAGCCGTGGCCTTGGGATGCTGTGACCTCCCGTGTGCCGTGTGGCCCTGCCTTCCTGTGGGAGCGTGGCCCCTGGAAAGGCAGCCAGCAGCTCCCGCTGCACCTTGTTCCAAAACGCCTTGGCAAAGTGCATTTCCTGCATCTGTACCTGCTGCAGCTGCGGTGTTCAGAACTATTCTTTTAAGACCATGAAACCTCTTACTACGGTATTATTGAAAGAGATTTTGCTTGTCTGTGTGTTGAGGTGAATAATTATTTGCGAATGCTTGTTTTTCAAGAGGGAGATAGTTTCTGTTTTCTTAAAAGAAAAACAACAAACCACAGTAGCATAATTTTTGATAGCAACAAGTACATGTTCTGATAAAATTTATTAAGCACATCCCTTCAGAAGTACCCTCCAGCTTAAACCCTTCTGTGAGTCTATGAATAAAGTAGGAGAATTGACAAGGATAAGGTCAGTGTTAACAGGTAATTGTGGAATTCAGAAAATGAAGTATATGTGAACATAAAAATACTTTCTGAATCCTTTGTGTGTGAAGAATGTTTTAGGTGCCTGGTGCTGAAATATTTATTTCATAGTAATAGAATAGTGAATTTATTAAGCATCTTATCTCAATGTTCTTCCTTTTCCATCCCCTCAATATCCCAGCCAGTCAGTGTAAAAGAAGAGTTGTTTACAAACTATAGATACATTAAAGATATTTATACATACCAGTATTTGTTTACATTGTATGTATGACTAAGAGATTTGGTAGATACATAGAATGACAGATGGAATGATTCTGAATTTTTTGCTTGATAAGAAGAAAAATCAGACCACAAACTTACCATTTTTATTGGTAGAGGTGACAGATCAGTTAAGGATAGCTTATCCCCCTTCTGGCTTGGAGATAAAGACAGGACAGCAGAAGAAATCTCTTTGTGCCTGTATTTTGCTTTTATACTAACAAAATAATGTAAATAAACTTCTTAACTACTCCAGAAAATCTCTAAAATTGAAGGTAAATATTTTTTCAGTTTAATGCATGAATTCAAAGCATACTCTATGGTTTTCTTGGGGAGTATTTCCCTTGTACAAGCACTGGAGTAGCTGCTCCTTCTCTGGTTTTCTTGTGGATGGAAAGCAATGGTTAAGATTTGGTGTTGTATATTTTTTTTTTCTGTGGGATTAATATTAGGAAGTATGTGTCCATTTGGGATGAGATCCAGTGAACTGCTGTCTTGTGCTTTGTTCTTTGTAGGTTTCACCCTAAAGCTGAGTTTAAACACAGACTTGGTTTCAAAGATGTAAGCTGTTGAAAAGTAGAAACAGATAGAATGTGATAGAAATATTGCTGTCTGAGAACTCAGTTTTGTGGTTTGTACTGGGATATCTAATTTGCTAAAGTATCAGGTCTTTAACCCAAATGTGCTTCTGTACCACAGTCATCATAATGCATTATTTTAAATTTTCCTTTGAGAATGAAGCAAGAAGTGTCAACCCAGCCTTGCCAGTGATGGCTTTCTAAATGTGGATGCCCTCTAATCCAAAGTGCTAGTTCACAGAAAGGTTCAATCACTATTTTAATCTGCAGTGCCATGTGTAAATGAGCTGATACAGTAACTAATTGGAGGTTTAATTAATTTTGGGAATACTTAATTTTAGAAAGAGGTTCACTTCAATTACAGGGAAAGGAAAGTTAAAGAACAAGTATATGTTATAAATTGTGTGGATGTGTGAAGAGGGGAAAAAGATCTGTCTCTTTAAATGTAGTAGCAAATTGTTTTCTTTCCAATAATTGTCATCAATCTGAATACAATTGTTTCGAAGGTATTAACCACATTAGTACAAAGCAGTGTTTGCTGCTTAGGTAAGCAAATGCGTAGCCTTTAAATAAAAAAGAAAAAAGAAATTCCGGGTATATATGTCTTTTTTTATGTGACTTAATCTGTATACAGCTGTAGTATCTTATTGCAATGAACTGACAAAACCCTTTTTAGAAAACACTGATCTGCCATTTAAAATGTTGAATTAGGGTGACTTTAAGACCTATGTTGTATGTTTCAAGTTCTTAACTATTAAATCTTGTTAAGTAAGGAAAAGGAGTCCTGGGCCTTTTACTTCGAAATGGAAGGTCACTTTTAAAGGAGCATTCTGTTCAGTGGAAGAGATATTGTTCATTATTTTGGGGGTTTTTTTTCTGTCAAAATGTTCAACTTTTGTTTCTTACTTTTTATTTTTTTTTAAGTTAAGGAAACTGAATTTGAGAGCCAAACCACCTTATTTTATATTAAGTTCCTCAAAAAATTGTGGCACACTTGGAAGAGGTGTTGGGCAAATTCAAGGTGGTCTGATACGACCTAAAATCTCAAGTTTTGAGGCTCTGAAGCAAAGGGGTTCAGAAAATGTCTTTACAGGAATTCCATTCCCGCAGGTCGGCTCAGTTCATTGAGGGACATGGGAAGGAAACAGGCTGTTGTATATTTCAACCATAACCAATTCTCCTTCTTGCAGAACATCAGGGATTGAAGGAAAGGAGACAGGAAGCAGAACAGACAGATAAACTGACAAGATTGCAGTATAAAAAGATAGTTTGCAATATATTGGTTTATGATCGTTGTCCTTGAAGTCCCAATGACACACAAAGTAAAATAATTTAAAGTGAAGGAGATGATAAAAAAGGCTTTGATGTTATCAAAGTTTTAGGGTTTTATTCTAATTCAAGTGTTGTCCTCCTGAAGGAGAGAGTAATTATAATTTATTTTCTTCAAGTTTGTGTCTAGCTGATAGAAAATGAACTGCTCTGTGCTAGACAGTAAAGTTATCATCAGAAAATAGTTTCAGTAAGGTTGAGGTTACATCAGGCCTGCTCTGCTAATTTGAAATTTTGGAAGCATGAAAAGACATGAGACAACCTCTTCAGCATTCCAGTCCACGTTTCATGGCCTGTATGTCCTTACTAACCTCCTCAGTAATGTAATGCTTGGATTTCCGTCTGCATTAGACAGCAAAACCCATCATGCATCCCAGCTTCAGTTTAAGTTCATACATTTTGGATTTTGGCATACATGGCAGGTGGGACTCCAAGTGTTGCAGGTGTTGGAGTATGCTGCTGCCAACCTTGACGAAGGATCAGTGAAGAAATCATCTGTCCCTACTGCTTGCATGTGTTAAGGATCCTCATATTTGAGCTGGTGTAGTCTCTGGTGTGCAAGCTGACTGCAGAGAAAGATTTTGCTTGGGTTATATCTGTTAAAGGTAGCACAGGGAGAAGTGAAATAAAGCACATGACATGATTACAGTTTGTATGACTTAGAAAATGAAGTCTTATACAACTTAACTCAGTTACTCTTAATAAATAAGCAAGCAGTCTTGCGTATCTTTGACAGCTTTGATGATCTGTGTCTAGGGTTACAATTGTTCCTTCCCCAATCTGTGTCACCTCTGTACTTTAGATCTGTAAAATTCGAGCTGCAGGGTTGGCAAAATGAGCTTTAGAAATTGTCATTTAGCGAGGATGTGATACACATTTCCCCATCTGCAGGCACAGCTGTTGAGCAGCTCCTCTTCTCAGCTGAGAGATGGACTGTTGTGGCTCCTTTCCTCACTGGGTGGTTTCAGTGCCGAGACTCAGGGTGGCCTGAAAGACTTTTGTTACTCAGCTTCTGTACAAGGTTTGGAGCTCTTGTGTTGGGAAACACAGATTCTTGTTTTCTGGCTCAGGTGATACGGCGTCACCGTGGGCTGTTATAACTTAATTTGTAAACTTGCTGTGTGCCATTGCAGCTGGAGAGGACTAACTGCAACCATAATTTATTTAAAAGTTCCTTTGTGTTACTTGGCACGTGGAAGGGATGGTGCCTGCTTAATTGATCAGGGCACCTCTCATGAGTGATTTAAAACTACCTAAAATTGGACTATTCAAGCTTTTGTTGTGATGCTATTTTCATGGGATGTATTCATCTAATGTAGTGTCTTAACCCTATTTTGAGGCTGTCTGTAGCTTGAATATGAGAGAGAGAGAGAGAGTTTTGAAAAAGGTGGAAATCTGAGCTTGGTAAATAGCTGAGTCTTCCTTCAGGTTGTGTTTAAAAGTATTTTTATTTCTATATGAAATAGCTGTATTGTTTCAATAGAATGAGTTAATTGTGGGTGTCGCTGAATTCATAGAATCATAAAACAGTTTCGTTTGGAAGGGACCTTAAAGATCATTTGGTTCCAACCCCAGTTCTTGTATTCTGTGCTTTACAGCACGTTTCATTTACTTAATAGTCTTTGACATTCCTCAATCCCAGTAGAGAAGTCTCTGTTAAAATCATAGGGAAGTTTCAGTATGGCCGTAAATTTTGAGACTGTAGGGGTGTCTCTGTACCCCTTCTGTTACAGAACTGAATAAAGTGCTCTAATTTTTTTTGTCCCAGATTTAATATGCAGGAAGGAAATGACTGAAGTCAGGATTTCAAAACGTTAATAGATAATGGAAGGAGAAATCAGGGCATGGTTGTACAAGACAAAGGTGGGTTACACACAGATCTGATCCTCTCAGAGCTGCAGTTTGTAGGCTCCTTTTTGATGTGTGATTCCTCCAACTCTCTCTCTTTGTCTGCTCAAAGCACATGCACACACTGTGGTGGCTGGGCAAGCTCTCCTGCCCAGGCTTGGCAAAACCAGGAGATCTAAAAGTAGCTCAGCCAACAGTGAGAAATACTGGTATTCATGAAGGTTGTGTGAATTAACAGAAATCGGGGATCTACCTACAAGTAGGAATGTGGTCTTGTGAGGCATCTCTGCACTCCAGTGGTCTACTGTTCTATATCACAATATGTTAAAAGCATTATNATGACAATGAAAAGAAAAAGGATCATTTGAATTAAATACATTTAGTTACTAGTGATTTATGACAATTAGGAGTGAAAGGAAGTGTTGCCAATGTTATTCCAAAGCTACAGTTTAGGTTTTGAAGTGTTTTTAGATTAGCATAATCTTAAATGTATGTATACCATTTTAAAACAATTTTACTTTGATGGATGCTAGAGGAGTAAGCAGAAACTTGGAATAAGAAGGTGACACTGATCTTTATAAAGTGGAACTTTTCTGTAGAAGATCACTTTTTGAAACGTGGAGGGAGGGTTCCAAGTCAATAGCTGTATCCTTCCAATGCCAAATGAAGTCACCTGAACCTTTTTCATATAACAATGGAAGTGAATTTCTATGTATGAGAGGCTTAATTGATCATCTTTTTAAAAATATCTGTGGTAAATTTGGTAAAAGACCAAACACTGAATAATAGTGGGGTGTGGATTCAGAAGAGAAAATAGCCATCGGTGTGGGGGATTTCATTGTGTGTTTGGAGCAAGGAAAGAAGAAAGAAAATACAGATGCATGTTGTTGAGTACTTCGTTTTGAGTCCATCACATGTCCATAGTTGTGCTAATAAATATTTTCCTTGCTTGTGGATGTTTAGATTGGGATTCATTGACTAGTTTTGGTATTCATGTCCTCTGTCAGAAATAATCCTATTTCAAGAAATCTTTGCAAGTATGTTGTATGCTGGAAGAGTACAAAACTTGGACTTTAGCTGTGTGAGTACAGGTTTGGTAGTGTGATGAATTACACACTTCAAATTGTCTGGTGTGTAAAGGAATACCAAAAGCCAGTTTTTAAGGTTTTTTTAAGGGCCCTCAGAGGGACATTTCTGCCTCCTCAGGGTACCTTTTATTTTAAGAATTGTGTTGCTTTGCAATCTCATTGCTCAGAAATGTGTCAACGAACTTCCAGTTCATTGTTTGAATGGAAGAATTTGTCTTTCAAGCTATATTAAAGCATTTATTTCACTCAGCAGGTGAATGTTCATTCAGTAGACAAACTTCTGAACAAAGGCTCTTTCCATCCTCAAATTTTCCCTCACATCTTTTTGAGAAGACTTCAGAATGGATTTCTTTAGAACTCACATGTCAGTCATTAAATAAGTAGCAGTAAAAAAGGATTGATTTGCCACAGCTAGTGCACTCTTGAAACAATCCTATTCTGTTTTCATAACGTACTAATTTTTCATGTTTGAAAGCTTGACCTACCCTGTTTATCTGGTGGTGTTGGTTGTTGTTTAATATTGGATGGACGATTCCATATTATAAGTTAAGGCACCACAAACTTAAATCATCTACTAAAGATGCTTCCAAAAGTACTTATTAGTGCTGGTGGTTTTTAAAAGGTTATAACTGGTGTTTTGGCAAATATAACTTCAATTTTGAAAAATAACTAGCTTTTTATTATTTGGGTGAAATATTAACATGTGTCTAAACTAATTTTGATCTTTTTATCTGTAACTTCTGTGGGGATTCTCTCAATGCCATAGACAAGAGAAAATCATGAGTTTGTGGAATTTCAAAGTATTGTAATGGAGGTTGTTGTTTCTAGTGATGTCAAACTTGAAATAAGCCTCATTTATGTAAAACAGACAAACTGAAACAGCTCAAAATTCTGTTTTTCTTGTCCATTGTCCTTTCAGCTTAGGACTGAAAGAAGGAATTTGTTTCTCACCTCTGTTTTTCCCCCCTATTTGGATTTTGCATCTATATAGGGTCCACTTAAAATTTAATAGTAATGATGTCAGTAAATGACATAAGGTTTCTAAGAGTATGGCCTTTCTAAAGGGGCAGGGTAAGAGCATATGCCTTTAATATAAGAAAACACAGAGCTCACTTGATGTTCTGTAGCGGGAACTATTAATTTTACGTTTAATGGGCAGCAAGGACGAGAGGTGTATTCTGTGTAAATACCACACCTGAAGGCACGAATGGGAACCTTGTTGAGAAGTGAGAGAATTGTGGCTCAGTGAGGAAGAGAATGGTTGCTCATTGCTGGTTTCTCTCTTGCAGGGGTCCGTTCAGCGTCGTGCGGCGATGCATCAACAGGGAGACAGGGCAGCAGTTCGCTGTGAAGATCGTCGATGTAGCAAAATTCACTTCAAGTCCTGGATTAAGCACAGAAGGTAAGAATTAATAATTAAGCAAACTCCCAGCAGACAGGTTTTTTTTTGATTTGTCAGCCTTTCCTGTGTTTGCTCTCCTTATGATACTTTCTGGTTTATATTTTCTAGAAGTTTTAAAGCAAGGTCGTGTATCTCAAAATTAGCTTAGTGCTTGCATTTCTCATCTTCAGTAGTTTGTATATATTCAGTGGTGATCATTAATATTAGAAAGATAATGAGGTCTAAGTCATTTCTATTTCTGTTTGGATTTTTTTTCTTAAGAATGTGAGTTTTGTAAAGAAAAAAGTAGTTCTAAGTTAAAAAAGCATACACAGGAAGTAAAGCAAGAACACACGAGTTTTGTTTTTACTAGTCTAGATTTAGCAAGTAATTTGCTATAAATGGGTGAAGACTTGCTATTGAAGTGCAAAATAGTATAAAAATATATTTTTCTTATAGTCAGGATTGCATGCAATGCCGCAGAACTGCTACAGTGTAAATAAAAAGCTGTAACTCTGTAACATTTCCTGTTTTAGGGTAAAACAATCTATGTTTTACAAGTTGAACACACAACTCATGTGTGCATAAGTTCTTCTCTTACCTGCGTGGAGAAGAGCATTGGCAGCTGAGTGACACTTGCTGTGTACTCCATGTCCTGTATATTTGTTCTGGAGATCATATTCTTTTATGCAGTAATGTTTTGGGGGGGGTTCCACTGATGCCATCGAAGTCCTTGTGAACCCAACTTCAGCAAAAAAGGGTCAATGACTTTTGTTGGTATTTATGACAAACAGTATCTTGAGCCTTAATGACTAGCTTGATCTACAAGGTAAATCACAGGTCTCGCTTCAAATTTTACCAGATATTTTCATTTAATAATGCCATTGCTAGTTTCTTTTCTCTAGCCTTCCAACAAAACATAAGCCACATTTTCCACAATATTCAGCTTCCGATTAGTTCCATTATGGTTTTGGCAAGTTACACCAAAACCATTGCGTTCTGAGCTAGTGAATGTTTATTAAAACGATTTGATATCTTTTAAATAAGTTGTGTCCATATTCTCTTTTTTCTAAGCCTCATTTGAACTGCTGATGATAGGACACATTTCAGCCTTTGGTGGAATATTGCCTTCCTGGTTCCATGACTGTAAAATTCAAACTTTTGGAGCCACAAAGAATTTCTGAAAAGGAAAAATAGTAGACAAAAGAATAGGGACTCATCAGGAGGAAAAGAAAAGCCAACAGTAATAATAGATTCACTGAAAAAAACATAACTCTGGATGGTTTGCAATTTCTGCCTGGGTCTAAAGAATAGGCTTGGGAGTGTATTAAGTAATGTTGGGTTTTTTCCAATTCTACTTTTGTTGTATTGTTGTAGTTATAATTCAAGGGAGTAGGTCATTCAGATACGATCATAAACACTTTCTGGGTTTAGTGGTGCTTTGTTTTGTTTTGTGGTTTTGGTTTTGGATTGTTCTTTGGGTTTTTTTGTTCTTGTTGTTTTGGGGTTAGTTTTTTAAAGGTTTTGAATTGTTGTGTCTTAGATTTGTAATATTAAGACACAAAGACACATAAATATGTGCATGAACGTGGAACAAGTTCTTACCTCTACAATAAGAATGTGAATTTTTCGCAAACTCTTTCCATCCTGTGTATGTTTTGTTCTTCCTCTGTTTTTCATTTGGTTTGGTTTTTACTTGCGTTTGTTGGGGGTTTTTTTGCACCTCTACTCTATCCAGGTTCTAGGGGGGTTTTAAAGATTTTTTTTTTAATTTATTTGTTTATTTCTTATATGGCATTCCTTAAGCACATTGGTGGGCAGCCGCAATGGTGGTACTGGTATAAAGTAAATATATCTGTGAGGAAGCTGTATTTGTAAACTGTGTTAAAGTGTGAGCTGTAATGAAGTGATAAGATTAACCCTTGGAGATATTCTTTACATGGAAGTTTTCCCCTTTTCAAGATCAGTTTGCTCTTGAGGGTTATCTTTGCACAACTCTCTACCTCCAACCTTTCTTTGAGGCACAGGAGTGGGAGAACAGGACAATCTAAATGTGAGGGAGCTGATGGCAATTCCTGCCATTAGTTCACATATATTTAGAGTGCTTACAGTTGAAGGGCCCAATATGCCTCCACACTCTCAGATTAAATCTAAAAAGTCTTTGTTCCTGCGTGCCTTTACATAAATACCCCTGTAGAGTGATGTGTTTATGGGTAAGAACCTCATCTTCCTGTTTGTCAGCAGTGTACTCTTGTGGCAAAGGCAGCCAACTGCAGAGCAGAGCCTTGCAGAGGTGTAGCCAGCAAGGCAAAGGGAGTGCTTGTTCCCTCTGTCCATCCCTTGTGAGGCCACATCTGGACCACTGTGTGCAGTCTTGGTTTCTCCAGTACAAGAGAAGCAATGATCTGCTGGCATGAGTCCAGCAGAGGTGGACTGAGTTGGTCCAGCCTTAGTAAGACAAGCTGAGATGAGATTTGGTGCTGTCTTCAGTTACTGCGTAGAAGGATACGGAGCAGATGGAGCCAAACTCTTCATTTGGGCACACAGTGAAAGGACAAAAAGCCATGTGGGCAAATTGCAACATGAAAAAATGCCAATTAGAGACAAAGAAAAGAAAAACCTGCGCCTGATTGCACAGGGAGTTCATGGAGAACATCCTCAGAGATGCACAGAAGTGGTTGCACGAGGCCCCAAGCTGCCAGGTCTGTTTTGACCTGCTTGGAGCAGGAGTTTGGACTAGGTCACCTCCAGAGGGCCTTTCCAACAGCCTACGTGTGATCTGTGGGGCAATATAGTTGCAATATTATATAGGGAGAAAATTTAGGCATAACAGTACTGTGTTAAAAACGGGATCATTTAAAACTAGTTTTGATACAATCTTTTGATTTCTTTAACTTGTGAGGCAGCAGGGCACCAGATATTTTTTAAAGGGTCTATTTGGTAGTTTGAATAATTCATTTAGAAAAATACATGCTGGTGTCTTACAGTAAGGGTATTTTCTTACAAAAGTAACAGAAACAATCAAGCAGGAAAGGTTCTCTGGGCTGATGTGTTACCAGTTGGTGTTACTGTGGGTATTCATGGCATGTGAGGGAGAAGCCACTAGCTCACAAGGCAAACTTTTATCAGGTATAATGTTCTTTCCATGAGGCTGCTCAATACTCACAGCATGTATAGACACAGACTCCTCAAGTGATTTTTGTGTCTCGCTGCATCTCTGCAGTGGTTTGATAATAGCGGGGAAAATTAATGCTATGTAACGATGCCTGACAGCTAGCAAATCTAATCTAGGCTAAATTCTATTGGATTTATGTATTAGTATTCAAGGTCTTGCATATTGTGTGTCATCAATCTCTGTAGTGTTGTAATTCAACCATATTAATGAAGTATATTGACACCTTGTCACTGTTCAAGTGGCCACGTGATCTGCTGGATTAATGTTGGATATTTTACGTGTTGGCAGATTCTACTACAGTTCACTCATATCACAGAGATAAAAAAATCAAAAATAAGAAAATGTGAAGGTTGAATATTTTTAGACATAAGAGTCTCTTGTACAGTTCAATTTAGAGAATCCATGTGGAAGAGTACTTGATGCTCTCAGAAGCCAGTAGTAGTAGGCTCATTGAGGTCTAAAAATATATATTAGTGTAAATAAACTTATTTTGAAGTACAGCTCTTAGCTGCTATACTCAGAACTTTTGGTATAGAAAACCATGAGAAGCATGTTCCTTATTTCTGAATTTGTCGCAGCTCACATCTTAGTTTGACTTTCCATTTCCTCTGCTGCTCTCTTCACATGCCATGCATTTTATCTTTCTTTTGTTTTTCTCTGCACAGCCTGCATGTCTGATTTTTAGTTACCTGCTCTAACACCAAATATCTCTTAAGTGCAGGCACCATTCCTCGGAAAGAGAATGGTGATCAGTTCCTTACTACTTAGTAAAAGCCAATACACATTACTTATCTGCCTTTTCTTAGATCCAGATTGCTTTCCTGTAACACGCTGAGTGTTTTTAAAGCAATTTAAAGGGCAGTATTTTGTGCTTACAGTGCATCGAAGTTGTTTTTCAAGATTTAATTCAACATAGATTAGATTCTCTTATTTGTAGTTCATTTCTATAGAAATGTCCTCACAGAGAAAGTGATTACCAGTTCTTCTCCAACCTTCTAATAGTCTACACCTTATTTATTAGTTTGATGTACATGGTTGATATGCAGATTTGTATGCATTCAAGCCACTGTGAAGCTGAATAAATAAGCTGATAAGGAAAGATTGAGGTTTCCTTCAGAGCCCAAACTGGTTCTTCTGGAAGCAGGCTGTGATCACAGTCTGCAAAATGCTTTTGTCTGTGACAAAGAGCAGAATTGTAGCCAAGATGGCAGTGTTTAAATACAGTTCTTGGACTACTTCTAGCATTAACAGGGGCAGGATAATTGAATCAAAACTGGCCTTGCTATGGATCATCCACTTTAGGAGAAGAATTCCAAAATTATTTAATGGGGGATTGGAATGAAAGCTGGCAGGTTTTTGTTGTGTTTTAGTTGTTGTGTTGTGGAGTTTTTTTCCCACAAAGGGGCCCACAGATCTTATCCCTGACTTACTTTCAGATTGTGAGTGATTTTCTTAAAGTTGAGACCTTAGTCTTGTTCTGCTTATTTCATTAAACAGTTTACCCTTGCTGGTTTTCTTATTTTTGTTTAATTAATTTAGACTTTCATTTTTTAGAATCATTTTGTCAGGGCAGTTTTTTCAAAAGGCTTTATTTAGTTCAGAATGAAGTTGCGTGATAGTATCTTTAACTTTTGGTACTAGAAGGCTGTGGTGAGTCATAAGTTATTTTTCACAAAAGTATCCGTAAGATTCTGCACTTCCCTCCCTATGTGTTTTCAAGGGTTTCAGAAAAAAAAAATGTACTGTCAGTGTTGAGCTCATCTCTTTTGAGTAAAAAATACTGCAAATCTGTATGTCATCGTATTTCATGATACTGTACCATATATAGACTGGATTTGAAGAAAGAGCGAGTGACTCATTGCCTTTGATTTGGAAATACCAACTAATCTGGAATTTCTGGTAGTTGTCAGTTCTGTGTTGTACCATATTTCACAGATCAAGGGCAGCGACTTCCTTCTGTGCGACATTCTTGGGCCCACGCCTCAGCTATTGTGCCCAGTTTGGGGCTTCACAATTTGAGGGGTGTCAAAGGACTGGAAAGATCCCTGCAAAGGGCAGTCAGGATAATCAGGACCCTGCAGGACCAGATGGGCAAAGAGAGGTTGAAGAAGCTGGGCTTGTTTAGTCTGGTGAAGAGGAGGCTGAAAGGGTGTTGTAATGTGGTCTACAGCTACTTGAAGAGCTATAAAAATGTCAGAGCCGAGCTGTCCTTGAGTGGAAGCTGCTGGAACACAGGGAAATGGCCAGGAATTGTTGCTTGGGAGGCTCAGGCTGGACATGGTTTTTAAGAGTTTGGTCGATGAAGTCACAGCAGTCCTGACCCAGTGTGTGCAGTAACCTCGCTTTGTGTGGGGTTGGACCCAATGTCCATCAGAGGTCATTTCACACCAGCTGTTCTGTGATCTAATGAAAACAGGAGGAAGGCGCCATTATAGGTTTCATTTATTTGAAAGTAGAAAATACGAGGATATTTCAGAGAGTGAAAAGCTCTCTACCAGCTTGACTTTGCTTTTGAATTACCATTTTAACCCTATGAGAAGTCGTAATCCAAGTATTTAGTGGCAGTAGTGTTGTAGGCATAACTCTTATTACACAGGGGTTTTCTTGAAGAATCATCAGGTGTGTGTGTCTCAGTAGTGAAGAGTTTGAGGCATCTTTTTATAGACCACAAAAATCACATGGTATTAGTGACACCTCTGTTCATAAAAAAATGCACAAATGTGGAATTTTGAAGAGAAACTCTCTAAAATCTTGGTAGCTGACTGTCATGGAGTTTATGTTGCTGGTACTTTAAATACCACTATAGTTTTTGTGTCTGCAGTACAAGCAATAAAGCAAGTTGGAGTAAAGAGGTAGGAGGAATTTGAATTAACCATGTACCTGTGGTAATACAAAATCAAATACAAAAATAATGCTTTTTAGGATTTTTATTTTTTTTAAGAGTGTCTGGGCCATGATGGAAGAGTCCTGTAGTAGTTTCTGCCTCTCAGCAGGACTTGAAGATTGATAGTTGAAGTCACTTTTGATGTTTGTCATTTCAAGAGTCTGCCTTTCTGGGGAATGCATTGTTCCTATCTCAGTTCTCCTTCTTTCACAAAGAGGTAGAACTGGTCCTGTTTTGGTACAGGGAATGTTACCTAAGCCTTTCTGAGGGGTTTGCTTGTTTTAACTTAATGAAGGATTTGAGGTTTCTTCTTTTCTTTCTCTGTAGAAGCTGTCAGCTGGTTTGGTTATAAATTCAGTTCTACTCATTTGTATGTACAAATTTTATAGATGTCTAACTTTTATAGTTCTGCTGTAATTTTCATAAACAAAGTGTCATTAGAATTAAATACTTCTGTGCAGAAATGCAACACAAGAGATGGAAGCAGGCTTTTCCCCCAGCAGACACTTCTGTAAGTGTGGCAGCATGTTAACCGTATAACAGAGTCAATGGATCACAAGAATGCATGAACACGTAAAGGGTTTCTTTCTAAGGACTCATTTTTTCCTTGCTACTGGAAGTGAGTTCACTGCAGAAATGCTGCACATGTTTTTCTGGCTGGAAGTACAGAATTCAGTCTTTGGGCAATATTTAACTTTTTTTTTTTTTAAGTGTAAAATACAGCATTTTATATTTAGGGTCTTTTTTTTTTTTTTGAGGATTTCCTGGCGTGTGCCAGATACAGGCTTCCAGGAGTGGGATGCTAAGTGTCGCTGGCCAAATTACTATTGTTTTGACCTCGTCTGGAGTCACACATACAAATTTGATTCATCCCAGGAAGCAAATACGATGTTCTGTAGGGAAATGCAGCCTATTATCCAGATCATAAGCAAAGAGTTATAGAGATCAACTATATAGTATTACTTTACTTCAAGAACATAAAATTTCTGGAAATATCGATGCAAGCATATTAACAGCAGTGTTCATGAAACATTTTTCTTTTCCATCTTCAACAGGGCAAGCATAGCTTGGGAATTTATTACACCCACTTTAAAGCATAAAAGGATATTTACCTAATTTTTTTATGCACTGTTGCTTAAGTAGAAGGAAAATCATTAAGTTTTTATGTGTTGCAAGCAATTGGTTCTTTATTCCTTCTAATCAGTCTCCAAGACAAGGACAGCTTTGTTTGCTGTGTGGCTTCAGTCCCTCGCCTTTACCATGGATCTGATTTTGCTGGGTTTAGTACAGCCCTGAACACACAATGGCTCTGCAGGAGTGCCCCTCTTCCTCCCTCTCTTTGAATCTTTACTACTTGGCTACGTGCTGGCTCTGACAGCTTTGTTCTTCTGCTCTTGGTTTCACTGTGGTGCCAGCACTGTGAAAAATGACTGTTGTATCCAGCAGCTGAAACCACTGTGGACTTGTTGCCAGATCTTTACGTAACATTATCATGAAGCTGCTTTTGAGAAAGGTGTCGTGCAGCTGAGCAGCAAGTGCAGGCAACGTTTCCTACCTTTATAAATAAAAATTATGCATTTTACAGGTTTCAAAATGCAATTACATTAAGTGTATTTAACTGCCATTTTAATAAATATTCATTCTAAGAATAACATATTAGAGTGCTAATTAAGAAATTGCTGTATCTTGGAATTCTTAGAACACATATAATACTGGAAATGATTATGTAATTAGCACTAAACAGAATTTATGCAGCAGATAATAGATAATTTAAGTGTTATTTTTGTTACATAACTGAGTATGCAGTTGGCCTGGCTTGGTTTTTTTTAAGGAATCATAATTGATTGTAAAGTGCTCCTACAGTAACATCTCTGTAATCTTTTTTCTCACTTTATATGAGAGACACCAGAACTGGTTACCCAGGGAAATCCTGGATACCTCATCCCTGGCAGTGTTCAAGGCCAGGCTGGATGGGGCTTTGAGCAGCCTGGTCTAGTGGGAGGTGTCCCTGCCCATGGCAGGAAGTTTGGAGCTGCATGGTCTTTAAGGTCCTCTCCAACCCAAACTATCCAATGACTCTGTATCACACTTCCATATATGTGAGATAAGAAAATACATTTGCAATTGTGAACAAGAAAATAAGACCAGTGCCAACAAACGTTATTATGAAAAGTTTGTTTAAACTTCATGTTATTTAACTCAGTGAAATAAGGTTTGTCACTTAAAGGTCAATTTCTCTTTGTACATATAATATAGGGCTTAAGGGACCATTTGATTAAAATCTGTACTGAAATAACTAGTGAATCTATTTGGGTAATAAATAACTGAACCATTTTTCAAGGAAATAAACATAATTTATGCACATTGTGGTCATTTCAAGTGTTACAGGATATTTGCTAATTAAGGGAAACTTCAGTGAAGACTCATGTTTATACATCACTTCTTCAGCTGGACAAAAACTGGTTGTTCCTTGAAATCTGTTGTTTGAATCCCATCTGTTCCCAGGAGCTCACAACCATTTAGAATGCAAGTTGCACTGAAAATTAAACTTCAAAATACTTCTGATTCTCAGTAGAATTTTTTAATTTGGCAGAAACCTTTTCAGACAGTGCTTGTGTTCCAGCATAAATCACAGAAGTGAAAAGGTATGCTGCAGTTAGTACTATTTATTCCGAACAGAATGATGCCTGTGGGTGAATAGCTTACAAAAGTCTTGGTGATAACTGTCCTAGGTTTGTTTTCTGGGGGTTTTGCCAGGGGTAAGGTTGTCGTTGAAATGCTCATCCCAGTCGGCTACAGGTGTATCCTCAGTCAGTCATTCTGAACCTGATTCTGCTTTGCAAATCATATCTCCCAAACCACAGTGAGAAAGATTGTAGTTGAGCAGGATTCTAAAGAGCCTAATCCTCGCTCTGCCCAGAAATAAAATACCACAGGCACACTTCACTATTATTCAAAAAACACTTCTAAATTTCATACTATTTCAGCCTTGTCTGTCTCTTTACTGAATATTTAGTTGTATGCACAGGATAGATTAAGAGTACAATGACTTAGGTATTTGCATTTGGTATTTAAATACGTGAAGTACACAGTAAAAGAGATGTCTGAGAACTCTGTGTTGTGTCAGTCAGAAACAGGCCTGGAGCACCTGAGGATAATGCACTGTTAAAGTGTATTTACACAGATGTGCACCCAGAAGTGCTGATGGAGCTGAGAGGTATCATTGAGAGGACATTCAGGATAATCTTTGAACGAACAAGGTGGCTGGGAGAGGTGGCTAAGGACTGGAGAAGAGCAAATGACTCCTGTGCTCGTCCTGGTGGGCGCAAAGGTGAACACGAGCCAGCCATGAGCTCTTGTGGTAAAGAGGAGCCAACAGCATCCTGGGCTGCCTTAGACAAAGTCTTGGCAGCAGGGGGAGGGAGGTGGTACTGCCCCTCTCCTCAGCACTCCTGGGGCCACACCTGGGCTGCTGGGTCCAGGTCTGGGATCCCCAGTACAGGAGGGACATGGAGGTACCAGAGAGAGCCCAGCAGAGGGCTGGCACTGAGATGAAGGGACTGGAACATCTCTTCATGTTTAGCCTGGAGAAGGAAAGATTCAGGAGGGATTTGTTGATGTGTACAAATTCATGAAGGGAGGGTGCAAAGAGGACAGAGCCAGGCTCTTCTCAGTGGTGCCCAGTGACAGGACCAGAGGCAGTGGCACAAACTGAAGCACAGGAGGCTCCACCTGAGCACCAGCAAACACTTTTTTGACTGTGAGAGTGACCAAGCACTGGCACAGGTTGTCCAGGGAAGCTGTGGATTGTTGGGAGATATTCAAAAGCTGCCTGGACACAGACCTGGACAATGGGGACTTGGTGGCCCTGCTAGAGCAGAGGGGTTGGACCAGGTCACCTCCACAGGTCTCTTCAGGCACTCTGTGATTCCACAAGGCAGCTTCGTGGCTTTCTGATGGATTGATGGCTCTCCTGTGAGGACCTGGCAGCACCTGGGCAGGGTAGTATTTGGGCTCCCCCCTGCCCTACATGCCACTGCTTCTCTGTGCTCCCTTGTGGGTGTGCAGATGAGGTTTTATCACATCACCTAATGCTTTTCTTTTCTAAAGCCCTGGTTTAATTATAGCAACCTTCTTGCTTAGCAAAGCAAAGTGTTTGAGAAATAATTTGGGTAAAGCAAATTTGTTTGGAAAAGAAATTTAGGTTGGAGGGGTAAGGAAGGATATTCCTGCTCCAGCTATCCTAGAGTAGTAAACAATGCTTGGAGCTTTTACCAGTACAATAAGCCTAATGACAAAGGTGTGTTTCTTTACCCTCTTTGCAGAGCGAAGTCATAATTAAATTTATTTTTAAAGATCTGGAAGTATGCTTTTAAAAAGATTTATTTTATAAACACTCTCACATCTTCATTCTTTAACACTGTTGTCTTTAATTTCTTCAGAATTCATGAGGTATGTCCAACTCCTGAAAAATTAAAAATGCTTTCCAAAATGCTTCTGTCTGTGTACACACTCTGTACTTGTCTAACGAATCCTGATTCTTTCCAGTAGTCCAGAAATAGTCTCTAACTGGGCTTGCTGGAATTCAGGCTGGTTACAAACACAGGGAAGATAATAAGCATCAGCTGTATTTTCAAATATTTTCTGTTTGGATGCTAGCGTGTATTCTGTTCTGGTTTGTGCAATCAACAAAATTCAAAATTAATTGCAGCTGAGCTGCAGTTTCTGTTAATTCATTGATCCAAAGAAAACCTTTTTTGACTCTTGAATGCTGGGGTTTGTTGTTTTGTGAATCTAAAAATATATGTCACCGTGATATGATAAACAATGACCCGTGTGCAGTAGCACCATTCTAGCCTGCCTTTCCTGTTAGAATGACAAACCTGTATCCTGCCACAGCAGCAGGACATGGGTAAAACCCCTGTCTTTGGGTTGTGTGGGTTTTGGTTGGGACAGTTTGAATCCTTTGCAAATCTTGCCTAAAGTGTTTCTTTTCTGAAAGCAAGATTCATGGGTTCTGATCCACAGATTCCTATTCTTGTGTAGTGTCCAGAGTTTTCTGCTAGGTTTGGTAGGTACGTCACAATTTTGGGCAATTTTCCCACCAGACAGCTACAGACATTCCACTTGGAGCTTTTCTGCACATACTGGTATTTTTATGGGATTGGAGATGAACATGGTTTTGAGCTATAGGCAGTGGAAATTTGCAAAAGTAAAGATGTGTTAGCAAACCTTAATGGACCCCCTAAATAACAGGTTGGGAGTGAGAATTACAGAGTTTAAAATGGGGGCATAATTTTTATTTGTAGTGTATATATGTCTGTATATCCATAACAAAATGAACACACGTAGCATAATCCTCCTGTTGTCTAACTGGTCTTCCAGCTGAAAAATTAGGCATGGAAAAAACAGTGAAGCTGAAGACCAATGCCAAACTGCCACAATCTGTACTGCAGTTGTAAAAACCGCACACTGATCTCCATGGAAATTTTCATTCTAACATCTGCATCAGCAAACACTTATGAGTAATACATGAAATATGTAGAAGTTGAGAGATCTCCATAGTATGTCATTATGTGGGAGAGTGTTTAGTCCAGTTGTACACAATGCCCTGTTTCCCAGGGTAAGAGTTGCTTCAGAAGGGGAAAAAAAAACCCAAAAACTTTGTAATCTTTTTGCATAAAGAAAATCTTCGGAGAAAAGACAAATATTAAGAGAAACAATTAGGTCTACTTGATATGAAGGCAGATGGAAATACTTGTGTTTGGAAGCCATCTTGTAAAAATATATCTTGGCTAACACACACAGTAGAATACTGGAGCTCTTTAGCTGCTCAGTCAAGAGAAGCATGTAAATTTAAATGAGTCTAAGACCTGAAAGTCCTGAGGAGACCTATGAACTTGTTTCTTCAACACTTTCTACATTTTATCTGCTGTTCGAGTTCTGCCATCTCTACCATCAGTTTTCTTCTGGTATCATTACTTGTTTTAATAGAGTGAAAGAAGTTAGGTACAACCAATAGATTATTGTCTATACAGTTACATTTTAGGTAAAAATCCACTTAATAGAAACTCTAATAGACATTTTATATGGCTTAAATTTTATCTTTAACACTGCATTGAATTTTCTTCTAGTTCTGTGTTTTAAAACCACTACATGTAAAAGCAATAACTTCAGGAGAGAAACCTATGTTACCCAGCTCTGTGTGTTACTGCAGAATGAGCACTTCCTGGCATGGCATTTTCCAGCTACAAGCCGTTTATTTTAATGATGACACTTGCCAGGGACAGTCTACTCACACTGAATATATTGTATTTGATTTCCTAATATGAATTCAACCAACAAATACACACAGTGACAGTGAGTAAATTGGCAATGTAAGGAAAATTACTGTGATTTATGGTTGGTTTACTTAAAATCTATGACACAGATTTTCAAGGGAGGTTGTTTTTTAAGATCACTTCGTATGAGTAAGATTTATGGCATGTTTCTTGGTTGGGAGAGGGGGTTTATTCTATGTATTTATTTTGCCTAAAATATTCAGTGGTCAATTTTCCTTTCTGTTTTTTGAAGTTGCTGTAGAAGGAAAAGCTGCAAAAGAGATTGGTGCTAAAAACTAATGTTTTGTTGTTTTAGAGTGTCTTAGCATTTGTTAAGGCAGTTAAATGAGAACTTAATCTTTAAACTTTAAATAACTAAAAAATTACTTTACAGATATATTCTAAGTTCCACTGGAAGCTCCTCGCAGAGTCAGTCAGCAATATAAACTCCAAGCTTCTTGATTTCCTTTAGAAGACTAACTAAATAAAGTTGGATTTTAAAAATATAGTTTTATCTACTGTGACAGAACCAGTTATTGCAGATTTTTTAATGTCTGTCACTTTTAACATTGCCTGTGATATAGTGGCAATTTACAATTGCAGGTCTTACGAGAAATATTGCCTTAGTTTATAGCGTTATGAGTAGTGAAAATGACTTATGAAATACTACTTTGCCTGAGCAAAGTAGGTTTTTTTCCTTTGCCAAATCAAATTAGGTTTTGAATCCAAGTTGCCACCACAAGAATGTTTATTACAGTATGTATGTGTTACACATCACTGTTTTCAGGTCTGTGCAGGTTATCATTGCTGTATCCCCTTGTGTCCTCGTCATTCTCTTTGAGAAGCTGTGGCAAACTGGAGCCTGTGTTTCCAGCACAGGGCTGGACGAGTGGGGTTGATGGGTTTGCAAAGCAATTTTTCATCTCTGGTGTTGTAGTTCTGCAAGAGCCAATCTTGTGCTGCAAACTGATAGGGCACCCACCATCTCCACTTCTTAATCACTTATCTGACTGAGGGGAAAGCCGGTAAGGGAACTAGGATTCCCTGGAAGTGTAGGATGCTAACATCTAGGACTATTCAATGCCACTTACCATCTGTGCAGTGTGTGGGGGTGAGTATCACTGCTTTGCATCTCCTCCCCTTTCCCCCTCAGGAGGACTGAAGAGCTCCTGGCTGCTGAAGGGGAAGGGGAAACCCTATTTCTTCATTCCAGCTTCCTTACTCTGCAGTCCCGTTGCTTCATTTGTGTTTGCTTTGGTGCTTTTTTTAACGTTTGGGCTGATATATTTTATTCAAGTTGGGGGAAAAAGTGAATAGAGGACTTGCACCCTGAGTCTCTTAGTCTTTACTGTCTTGTTGATTGGCTTGCTTCCTTTTTTAAATGCACCTTATTTAGAAACCTGTTAGGGTTGAAGAGGACTTATCCTGTTAAGGGGAAAGCACAAGCAAACACAGTTTGAGTGTGAGTGTTTTTATTCAGTTGAGAATTTTGATATTCCCTTTAGAGGAAGATAGTTCTGTATTCTGTGTGTTATTCCAGAATCTGAGATGAACTGATGTGAGATGGTCAGAAAACAGAAGAGATTTTCACTTCTTCTAAGGGCTACCAGTGACTCTGTTTAAGACAGAAATGCAGTCTGAGGTTGGAGTAGGAATTATAGGAGCATGTATTGTAAATAGCCATGGTTGCTACCTCGGTTTTTCCCTAAATAGCTCAAAGGCATTGTTCTGGGATTTTTTTTTTTGCCTTAAACTACAAGCACCCTAGCTGGAGAAAGTGCCATGCTCAAGGTAACACAATGGAGTGAGAGGAGAAAGCTCAAATCTTACCAAAGCTGCAATAGCAGCTTATCTGTGTTTCTGTGTATTTGGTACTGGTCAGCAAACAAATACCAATTAAAGACTTGAAAATATGCACTTCTTTCTAGAAATGGTCTGGACTAGCAGGCTTTTTGCGACCAATTTCCTTTTATTTTGGTCATGTCCTGTTTAGTTGGTGTGGTCTGTTTGTATGATTAACTCCTCTTACTCTGGGTTACTGAAGGTACTCATTCAGCTCCTTTTGTGTCATCATCCCCTCTTTCCCCCATCACATATCCAAATGAAGAGTTTACTAATTTGGGGGGGGAATTCCAATCATTGTAATTAACTGTCAGTTAACAGACTTTTAATGACTGATTCTGGAATTGAAACAAAGGCATTCAAGCTTAGGTCAAACATCCCTTGCCTCCCCCTCCCTGATCTCCATCCCACTGTCCACATGTTGGCTTTCTCATTCCTCTGCGAACACTTGGTCATTTGCTGATGCAGGGCACTGTTTTGTTCATTGCTTATCCCTCTGTGTTTTATAACACGAGAGAATCTTCTGCCTTGGTTCTGTTGTATTTAGTAACTACTGAGGAATTATGGGCTGTACAGTAACAGTCAAAGCTATTCACAGCTTCAGGGCATGTTAGTCTGCCTTGCAAATGCTGGTCTGAGGACTGAGGGCACTTATATGTGCCAAGATCTTTGGAGGAAGATAATCTTTTAATATATATTCTGGAGTTTTTTTTCTTTTTATAAAAATAATTTACATTTTGAAGTCTTTTTCTGTCTTCCATGTAGTAATAACTACCGCAAGAAAAATTGGTTTCTTGAATGTTATAAACCCAGATGGGGGAGAGAAGCTCTCTTTATAAAATTGTGTCTCTTCTGGGTTAGTATTTAGAAATGTTATGTTGTAGAACAGAGCTTTAGAGCTGGTCATGCTGCGGTGAGAGTTTGTTTGCTGATAGGAAGGCAGGTTCGTATCCTGAACCAAACCTGTATCCTCATGTGGCATTGCAGTAACTTGATTTCCCCTTGCTCTCAGCACTGCACTTCACTATCATCTTGGCCTCTTGCAAACTGATTGCTGGATCTGCACAAGAGAAGTAGCTCTTCTGAAGAATGGTGTGTAAGGTGAAGAGGATTCTGTAATCCTTTGTTTTGCTGAACTCATGATTACTCTTCTGAATACCAAGCCTCGGACCTTCGGTACCTGTACATGCTTTGTTGCCTCAGATTGAATCTGTTTGTGATTGTCCTGGTTTGTCCACTGGCCCAAAACAGAAGTTAATTGCAGTAGGTCTGGTTCTGAGGTTACTTGTAACAAGTAGGAACTGATAAATGTGGGTGCGCTGGCTTTGCTGAGATAAGGCAAATTTCAGGATTTGCTTTGTGTCTTAGAAGATTCTGCCCTCTTGTATCAGTTGGTACAAAACTTGTAAGTTTTGCATCCCCCACCCTTGCCCCACTTACGTTTCATAGGTGCTGGGTGACACTTGTGTATAGTTTTGTTTTGCCCTTCTTGTAATTAATGAGGGGAAGGTAGGAGTTCCTTACCTTGCCAAGTGAACCAGAATCTGCCTTTGTATCCCTAGGGATTGAACTTTCCAGTGCAGTTGTCTGAGACTGTGAGAGCTTAAGGAATCTTGTTCCTTTCATAGTTGGATGGAGGCTGTCTGGCAGCAGACAGTCTTGCTGTTTAGTAGTGAGTTAATTGATGTTCACTTTGACATTTGCATATAGGGAAAGTTGACTGAAGAAGGGCCTGATTCCTAATGGCATTTAGAGATTTTAAGTACTGCAGTGATGTAACACTTAATGTTATTTGCAGTGTGATATGTGTTGTTACTTGTTTGTGTGAATGGAGATCTTGGTAGCTGTTGGTTCTCTGAAGCACTCTGGGAGGGACAGAGGAGCAGTTTTGTTTGTGTTCCTAAATTACTGAGGTGTAAATCATCATTTTCATCTGGTCTGGAGGCTTTTGCACAAAGGCTGAGCCAGAAAAGTGTTCTGAGAGCTGGTAGCTGGCTTTGGTGGGTTCATTCTCTCCACCTGATCCGTTTCCAGAAGGGATGCTGTGTTTCAGGGACCAGGACTCAGGAAAGCTTGTCTAAACAAGCCAGCTCTGTTCTAGGCCTTGCCTGAGCCTCCTGTCTGGGCAGGGCTCTGGTGGATCCTCTTGCAACTCCATGGCTCCTTAGATCTTGGAAGATGATAGAAAGTGAATGGTTTTTACTCTTTCATCTGGCACTATCCTGATGCATTATTTCAATGCCCAAGTCCATTCCCCAGCAGATTTTAACCAAAGACTGATCAAACTTCAGCTCAAAGATTGGTTATTGCTGAAGGTTTTATAACTTGTACTATCAGGTGAGTACACTGAACATGTGTTGTAGTAGTGAGGGATATCTGTATACTAGAAAAGAAGAAAACTCTTTAACTTTTGAAATTAAAAAACTGAAGCTTTTGTAAATTTTCTTACGAGGTGTGGAGTTTTTGTGCTTACTAATTATACTATGTGTAAATCATAGATTTGTATCACAAAATCCTTTTCCAAACTGGAGATGATGAATCAGATTTCATGACTACCAGCAGGCTACTGGTTTTATGTCATTTTTATCACTTGAACCTTATCAGTATTTGATAAGTTTGCAGTAATAAAACAACAAAACAAAGAAAATACTCTGTAGAAGAAATAGTTGCTGTATTTGTGCAGTATTTACATTTATACTTCTGTACAGTTTTCATTAACATCCATTGTAGCTGTCCTCAAAGTTTAATTTGGTGTATAACTTAAACTTTTGGTATGTATGTTTTTGCAAAAACTCTCAAAAATGGATTATGACAGATGTGTTGTTTGCTTTCATCATTCTTTTATTCTGGTATTCATTGCTGACAGCACACAGCACTTTTGTGTCTATGATTGTTCTTGAGCTGGCACAAGCATCACTTGGATAATATTGCTTGTGGTAACAAAAGGCTTAAATAGCTTCCAGTTTCATGATTTTCTGTGGCATTTGGGAGACAAAAGAGGAAAGACAGTTTAATTTAATACATTTTCAAGAATGCAGAAAAGTTCAAAGCTTTAGGCTCAGATTCAGTGCTAAAGGTTCAAAGTTGTAAAAAAATGTGTTGAGCTTTAATTATTCTTTTTTCAGCTTAAGGATGTTATGATGCAATTTCTTCTGTTTTTAAATCCTACTTACCTAGGAATTATGAATAGGCTATCCAAACTGACTGTAATATGTAGTATATATAAATATATATATATATAAATTGTATTAATTTCTCTGTGCTCTGAGGCCATTTTATTTCCTTAATTAGTTGTTTATGAATGAAGATTTATGCAACAGGATGATTTAAGCAGTCAAGTCTTACTTCTCCATGGTAAATGGAGACTGAGGTACTGTAGCTAATAAGAAAAAATAGGTGCAATAATACATCTATAGTTAGAAAGCATTTGGATGTGCAAAACGTGTACAGTGTGTTTTTATTATCTGTCAAGGTTTGTGAGCTCTACCTTAGCACCAGTCCAGAACTGACCCTTTGGAGAGTGTCAGCCCCATTTTCCTGGTGCTCCATTTCAGGGGGTGTTCATTGGCATTTCCACAGCTTGTGTTTAGCTGAGCTAATAAATCCTCAAGAATCGGGGTCCCTGTGACTTTGAGGTGACCTTACATGGGGCTAACTCCAGTCCATCATGGTTTATTAATCGAGGTATTGACTGGCAGAGACTGTTCCTTATCATCGTGCCCTGAAGCAGCAGAACTGCTATGCATATACTGCATTTAAGCTCATAAATTCTGCTAGGACCTGAGCTGACTTTTAATTCTGTTGCAGGTGCATATACAACCTGCATAAACAGCTCATGGGTTTGCAAATTTGAGTTTTTATGTCAAAGTCGCAGGTGCATCATTCATCTTCTTTCTGGAGTGGAGTGTTACACCCCTCCCTGCCTCGGTTTCTTGTCTTCCTGCTGCAGCAGTCTGGAGAAGTGAGAACTGGTTGTGCAGAGTGAGACACTGAACAGGTTGCTTCACCAAAAGAGGTTTGTGAGGGGAGGGAGGTCGGGCTCAGGACTAGTGTTTGCTTCTTCCTTCAAGAAAGGGTGGGGAGAACACCTGGTGCAGCTGCCTGGGCTTCTCATTTTCAGAATCCAGACTGCCTGAGATTCATGTGTTGTCATGTTAAGAAATAGTTTTAATTTTTGTTGTGCAGACAGGAAAGGTGCTCTAAAAAGTCTGTGGAATGGGTCAGGGCCCTCTTAACTCAGCTGACTGATGTGTCAACGTTTTACATTTTTATGTACCCCATCATGTCAGTGATATTTTTTGTCCTAGACAGACATTTAATTTGTGAGGAAAGGAAATGTGGGTTTCTTTTAACAAAAGAACCCTGCTAACAGTTTCTTACCGTGCTCTTGTAAAGCTGTTTTGCAGAGAGGATACGGATTATTATCAGTTATTTTACTTCTGTGGACTTGTAAAATATAGTAGTGCATATACGTTTGGATAATTTCATATATATGCAAGCTTATGGTTGCTCTTGCACTTCAGAGCAAAAAAAATGGGCAGAATTTATAAAGGCTTGTTCTGAGTCTAATGGATCATCGTTTCAGATTTGGACACCCATGAAAGAAATTTGAACAAATTAGGCTCAAACCTTTTAGCACCTGAGAAAGGCTCATTCAATTTGAGAGGGTTTTATATGCAAGTAATTAAACAATCTTTGCTCTGTCTAGCTGGAGGAGCAATCCATTATCCCCAGCTGGTTACTACAAGGCTTTATAGATCCGTGTCGGTCCCTCAGAATACTCTGTGACAGTGAAGGAAATTGTTGTGTACTACTATGTGATTCTTGCTGTTGGCATCACATGAAAGTTCAGAGGCACTGGGAAACTCTCTCAGAAGTTAGTTAAAAAGCCATGCAGCTGTACTGTTTCCAAGTTTAATCTCCTACTTTGATACAATTTCTAAGTTCACAGATTTTTTAGATAATCAAACTGTTCCTAACTCAACATTTCCTAAGTATGAATTTTAGGTATTTTTTGCTTATCACCAGATAATAAAGAAGGAAAATGAAATATTATTTGCCTAATGCTTGGGTGAGATTAAAGAAGAAAACTCTTGCTGTCTGTATTGGTGAAGAGAAATTGTCCTTGAAATAACATGAGAAGTATGTGAATATTGTGAAAGAAAATATTTCTCCGATGACCTGTAATTGTGCTAGGACTCAATTCATAGGCACAGTTGTCACTGGATTGGTTCTTTATGGGGATATGTTAGCTCTGTTTTACAAAGGAAAGCGTAAGTGACAGGTTGTAAAGATTTGTGGTATTTTCAGCCTGTTGTAAAATTGGAGACAAGTCAGGCGAGTTAAAACCTTACTCCTAGAGCTGTGACCTGAATGTTGCTAGAAACAGGTTTGAGCTCAGTTGCACTGCTCACATCATTAACATCTGATTTCTGAGGAATGAAGGGAGGGAGGTGTGTTTTAAGAGCATTGGTTTCAGAGGCTTGGAGGAGTATTGCAACTGCACAAGCAGAAAAGGGAAAACGTGCTCCTTAAAAGCATTACAAACTTGGTATGCAGAAGTACTTTATGGATATTTGGTAAAGAAGTACTTTATGATAAATTTGGTATTTATTTTGTTAAATTTGGGTATTTAACTAGACTAGCAGCGAGTCTAGTTAAAACTTTGTTGGTTTCTTGGTATGGAATACTGAAAATGCTTCTAAAAAATTCGTTCTGTAGTGAATTTTTTTAATGACTGAATTAAGACACGCACACCACTTTTACAGAACTTGCTTTATAACATGCCAGTTAACAAAGAAAACAAAAAAAATTCTATGACTTTTGGTAATAATTGGAAAGAGAAGCATGTGCAGAAGTGGAACAAACCAAAATTAAATTTTTTCATATCCCGGATTATTACTGCTTGAGAAGAATTTTCTGGTTCCTGACATTGTTCTGTCACTGAACCAGAAAACAAGTTTTGCTAAGGTAGTTGTTCTCCAGCGTTCAGACATTCCACTACATGATTTCCAAGTAGAACAGAATTGGCATCATTCTCCCATTCGCTAGGTAGTTGTCTATTACCCAGGGTGCACTGTAGGTGCTGTTTGTGCTGAGTTCCACGTGCTGTGCCAGGACTTTCAGAATTCAGCTGTCCCTTACAGCAGCATGTACTATTCTACCTGAGCAGCTGTTTTACTATTTTACTGCAGCTTGTACCGTTTTACCTGAGAAAAGCTGTAAAGTAACCTGAGCTGTGTGCCAACTAAAACACTGTCAGCCACTGAGCTCTGTGACACTGTGGAATTAAAGTCATTTATAGATGCTGGTGTTGCTTGGGTTGTCTAGACTTGGGCAAAGTAGATGATTTCCTTTCTAGCATTAGTGTACAACTGGTTTTGTGTTGGCTGTGCAGGGCCCAGCAGTTCAAGACCAAAGAAACTTTGATCAAAGCAAACAAGTACATTTTGTCTGTATGAGAAGCATCTTAGGCAGTCAGTTCCCTCTTCCGAGTGCCTTTGGGCTGTTCCTGCCTGTTAGTGTTCAGCAGCAGAAGCAGTGTAATGGATTATTTAACCCTTCCTTGAGTAAGAGTTAGACAGTCTGTCTAGACTAGCTGAATATGTTATGAGGAGATTTCCTTTGTATCTTTAAAATACCGGAGTTTTTCCTGTAAAACTGAGATTCTTTCTTAATATCAAAAAGTAAATTTGCCTGTCATTACGTTTAGGTAAAGGCTAAGTCACAGAAGAAAAGACATTTCAAACAAAAAAGCCAAAAACCTTCAAATGTTAGAATGATCAGCAAGAGAAATCACTTAATTTTTCAGGATCAGCTAACATCCTCTTCTTGATAATGTTCCATTGCCTCCGAGGGCACTTACTTGATTTAATGTCATTACATTTTAGTACGTGAGTACTAAAAACTCACTTAAAGGACTGCAATGTCTATAACCTTTAGTTAACCTGATCAGCCTAAGTGAATTCTGGCCAAAAGGTATCAACGTTTGGCGCAAAAATGTTGTGCCAATCTAAGCATAACATTGGTAATAATGCTTTTAGCACATTCTGAGGTAACACATTGCCTGTATTGCCGTGGCCAGAGGCTGGAGAGAAACCCTGAACACGTACATACAGACACACACACACCTGGAGCAAAAAGAACCCTCCAGAAATGAACAAATGTACAAAAAATGAAACAAAGAACTCCACTCTGGGTGATTAAATTTTAAAAAAGGAGAAATTCCAGTGATTTAAACTGAACTACTTGCAGGTTTTAGCTTTCTAAAGCGTTTTGCTGGACTTGGTAGCAACAAACGCAGACCGTGTTAGAGTTTGTGGACTGAATGAAGAATTTGTGGCTTTTGAGAGCAAACTGTGTTTAAATGTATTTTGGCTGTGCCATACAACTCTGTGTGTGCAGAACAGTACTGGTGTATGGCCATCAGCTCTGAATGGCTCTGGTTAGAAGTAGAGCAGAGACTGGTCTTGCACGGAATCTGCATGAAAAGGCGCTTAGCTCTGGGTGTACCTTAATTATTTTAGAGTGGCATCTTTTCTTTGTTCTTAGGCCTGAACTGTACTCGTCGCTAATCAGATCAAGGGGTATGAAGCTGGCCAAACACAAAGCTCTCTGCGGCTGAATCGATGCAGGCTCTGTGTTCAGCTGCTGGCTCCTCGCAGATCAAAGCTGGAGCTGCGTTGCCACCTAGTGAGAAATCTGCAGGGACACGTGTCCGCGTGGAACTGCACAAACAGGACGCTACAGGGGGAGAAAAGAAATACAGCCTGACCTATACGTTCATTTCTCAGTTTTAATTTGAGCTTCAGTTAAATATATGAAAACACAGAACTAAGGCAAGTTAGCATTTCCTGATAACTGCGAAATCTGGTTTTCTGACTTCTCTGCTTTTTGGGAGAAGGGCAGCAATGTACAGACTGGAGATCTCACATACTGTCAGATGTTTTATGGCATTGCTGCTATAATCTGGCCATTTGTTTCTATTGCCAGGCCATCAACGCTGTTGTTCTCTGAGATGTTCATGCAGGTTCCCAGGAATAGCCAGAACCAGTCTGGTTTTGGAAAAACAGCTCCAAAGGGAGGGGGAAAAGGATTGTTTGCAGTTGAGGTGGATCGATTCCTTCATTGTGTTTATGGTGCAGTTGCACAAGCATTGCACCAGAATGAAGGGAAAGATGGTGCAGGAGAGGAGAAGGAGCTGACAAAAGTGAGAACAGTTGCTGCATTTAATGGGGCTGCTACTTTTAAGTGTTAGTTTTCACTACAAGAAAGCACAGTCTTTGTAACTTCATGAAATCACAGCCTTCCAGTTATTTTAGTAAAGGCCATTGTGACTGTGCAGCTGAGGATTTTGCCAGTTCAGTGCTCCAGCCAGTGTGTAGCATTCTTTTATCAAATACACACCTTGTGGGCAATTGTTTCTCTCTTTTATTTTTGTTTGTTTTTAAAAGAAATTTCACAGTATCTTCTGACAGATCTGCTGCTGCATTTCCCTCTGTTAAGGAGTTCATTGTATCACAGTGTTTAAAGTTGTGGTTTGCAGTGTAAAAATCTGTGGTTTATGGTACTTGGGAAGGTGTTGGGTTTCAGGCTCTTACACAGTGCTGGGAAACAGGTGGGAACATGGGATTTAATAAATGTGGTTATCAGTAGTGAACCCACTTTCATAACTTGATTGATCACAACTTGAGAGTCAATGACTATTTTCAATTTCCTTTCATTAATTATTGAAAACAGTGCAACATTAGAAGTGTTTCAGATTTTACAGGATGGGTTGCAAAATGTCTTCAGCAACAATTCCATTTCTGTTCAGAAGGCCAAGCTTGTGACAGAGAGAACCCTCCTTACTCCTTTTTAAATTAAATTATGGAGTTTTTAACCCTACTTCTGATTATTATGTTCCTTCTTGAGTTTGTGAAGCACTTCAGGAACTGCTGCTTTGCTGCAGAGAGAACTACTAACAGTATTTTGAAAGATGGATTGTGCATATAATTAATTAAAAAACAATAGTAATCCAGAAAGTGTTGCTTTCACATTCCTATGTTTCCTCTTTCTCTTTTCCCCTACCTCTGAACCTTGCTGTTGAGTATAAACCAAGAGGACACAGAATGTGGAAAGTCTTAAATGAGAGATATTTAATCTTCGTTCTTCTTTCAAAAATGTTAGATTTTTTTTTCCAGTGTGGTGAGTGCTTTGTAAAAAGTTGCTAAGAATTACCATTTAATTAAATGAAATTGGTTTAGATTATCTGCAGTAGGCAGCTGTTAAATACTCTTTTGGGCATTCTTAAACATTTTTGTTAATTCAGTTGATTAATTTCCTAAAATACACCATCTTATTTATGAAGCATTGCTTATTTGCATGCCAGTAAAAATGAGGAAGTGAATAAAAGGAGGGAGAGTTGCTTTCATGGACACAATCATGCAAACCAACTTACACTGTCTGTCAGATACATGATTCTGGGCAAGTCTGGTGGGTGTATCAGAAGCTGAGAGAAAAGAAAAGTGGGATTTTTTCACACCCAGTTTCATGTTCATCATAGCTGACAGAATATAAATTGAGGAAGGAAAATTGCCTTTTAAGTCTCCCAAGACACGCAGCTCCAGCTAAAAAGCCATTAACATGTTTATACTTATGTCCAAACACTGAGAAAGAATAGAGTAGCAAGCGAAAGTTACTCAGAATTTAGTAAACATCTGTGAAGTCTCATTCCACAAAATGAAGATTTCTGTAGATTTCTGCATGGAGGTCTCAGAAAGGGAAAATTAGCTGTAACTGCATTTTGTTGTTCTTGCTTCATCTCAGCACTTCGTTTCCAAATGCCACAGTAGCATTGAAACAAAAGGTACTGACGGGAGCTGGATTCTCCCACATTGCCACTGTACTTGTTGATTACCGTGGCGTTTTTATCAAGGGCCACTGACAGCTTACCTGCATTTGTTTCTTTTTGGTACATGTTTCGGGCATGTTTGCTAAGGTGCAGATTGATTGTGCAACACAGATTTGGTGGCCATGGGGGCACTTTCAGGGAAAGGTGTGTACTTGCGTTTTGCAACATCCTAGGCAGCTTTAAATGCTGCTTTTCCCAGCCTTACCTTCTTTCTCCTTCTATATTCCTTCTATTTCTTTTAAGTCGCGTTCTGTATCTGAGGATGCTCATGAGCCATTTCCCGTGCTAAAACTGCAAAACAGTGAGCCAGTGGAGACAAAAATAAATATAAATTTTTTTAACTGAGTTAGCACTGAAATGGTTTGGTGTGTGGTGTGACAAGCTGCAGGCTGCTGCACAGTGGAACAGAGGGCAGGAATGTGTGTGGGATGGAGGGGGAAACAGCCAGCAGTTAAATCAGCTTGGCTACCCCGGAGCCTCAGCCACCCCAAAGTGTGGGAGGAGAGGCAGGAAAAGCTTTTAGTGCTTGTTGAGGCAGCGAGTCGTTAACTGGTCGGATGTGTCTGTGTGATGAGGAGTCGCTCACATGTCCCAGGAAGACAGGCAGTGCTGTTTTAATTAAGGGAGAGGGGAATACTCTCTCGTGGAAGAAAGAAAAAAATGAAAAAGAACAAATCTTTGGGGCAGAAACATTGCTGTGGTTCTGTAGTATAGGAGTTTCACTGCCAATGTCAATACAGGATGTTCCCACCTCCAGCTGCTCGTTCCTGTTGCAGTGTGTTGGCTGCTCTGAGAGCTTTTATGACTTCCCTGATGTATTATTAGAATAATAAAACCTAGAAGTCATTTTCACAGAGCAGCAAGAATGGGCAAAGAGAGGAGATAGGGAAATTTTTTAAGTCAGTATTTCCCTGGAAGTTCACTTGGGTTTGGAAGTGTGACCTCAGGTAGGGTGTAATGGGTTAAACTGGAATCCGGTGTTGTGCAGGATGTTCTACGGAGCTGTTACAGGATGATTTGAGGCAGAGGTGTGTAGTGTCTACAGTAGAAAGGGAATTAGACCTGGAATAAATGTAAGTGGCAAGTTTTTAATAGTGGGAGGGTGCAGGGACAGCTTTTGTGGGAGGAGGCTCAGGACTGTGGGTTCCCAGCTCCAGTGGGCCAAAGCTGAACCCATCAGCCTTGTGTGTGGTGCTTCTGTGAAAATTTATTTATGGAGGGGTAGGAAACACTGGAGCAAAATGTGGGGAGTGTGGCACAAAAAGAGAGAACAGCAAGGTCAGGGAAGGAGGAGATTGACCACAGCAAAGCAAGTGGAGGATCCTTGCTGGGGCAGCAGAGAGGAACCACTGCAGTGTGCTGAGCTTGGCCCTCACCCCTGCACCCCTCAGAGCTGGGGGCTGGAGGGGCTGAGGTGAAGGAGGGGAGTTAAGCCCTTGAAAAGGGGGAGGAAATTTCTTGGTTTTGTGTTTATCTTCTTGATTCCCTCTACCCAAATCAATAAGTACTTGTTTTAGTTGACAAAAAATAAGTTAACTTCATCAAGGCTGTTTTGCTGACAATAGTAGCTGAAAAACAATCTCCCTGTCGTTATCTCAACCCATGAGCTTTTTTTGTTCCTATTACTTGTATTTTCTACCCCTGCCCAGCTGAGCGGGAGCCTGGGTGGGAGTTCTAACATCCAGCAAAGGCTAATAATCCACAGGACAAAACCCAGTGTGTTTTTAGGGTGAAAGAGCTGGGGCTGAGATCTCAGTGTCTCCCTTGTCCACGCTTCAGGTGGTGCATCAGGCACATTTCCAGGGCACACAGTTCAGTTTAGTTGTTTCTGGAAGAATTCCATTTGGGTGGTCAGGGGCTTCTCCATGATGCTCACCAAAGGATGGTTGGTGAGAATGACATAACCAAGTGAACAAAGGATATTGATTTCCCTTTAAAACTTAGTGCTACCACATCTATTTAAATTATGTATAATCATATCTTGCTGTACAAAATACATAGAAGCATTTTAAGCAAGAAGTTTACTGATGCAGATACTTCCTTTCAAAATACTGTCATACCCAAGCTGTGGCTGGAGAACTAATCCTTTAAAGGACTGAACCTGGAAAATCAGAATGGTGTATGTATAAAAATGAATTGTGTATACATAAAAATGAAATGCGTCTTCCATCTTGCTAAGAAACTTGGAGCTGTCTGTCCCCAGAAAAGATGGGGCTGCTACAGTCTGTGCATATCACTTCTGAGATAATGAAATGGTGCTATAATGCAGGCTGCTAGAGAGCATCTAATTCTTCCATGGAGATACTTTGAAAATATGTTCAGTATATTTGAGATGTTTTAAAACCTTGGCTATCAGATTTTGAAAGGAAATTAGGTGTTTGCCAGAATTGTCAGAGATGTGGAGGATATTAGGTTGTTAACTCCCATGGGAATTTTAAGTGATACTCATGTTTTATGTTTTCTATCAAAGACTGATAGATCTTTCTGTGAGATTATTTAGAGCAGTTATCTTTTTTAGTGCTTCAAGCAATTCACTTTCAGTGTTGCTATCCACACATGAGGCTGCATTTTCTCTGTGTGGTGATTATGGCTGGGAATTCCCTTTACCATCTTTGAACTTTTCTTCTTTGTTACCAAAGTCTGAACTTTCCTGACATTTTAACAACTTTAGTGCCTCTCTAAATAATTAGCCAGGTCTAAAATGGAAATTTTAACGTATATCCAGCTGCTAAAAAAAACCTCAAAGTTTTGTAAACAGATGGAAATTCTGGAACATTTATTGGTGACAGTTGTGTGAAAGGATAGGTTGAAAATGCTTTACAAATTACGACGTAAAGTATCAGCCTGTGTGCTAAACAAGTTAAATGGAACACCACATCTTTTTCCCTATTCCTGGTTGTGTGACAATACCTTTCATGCAGCTGGCAGAGAAGGCTCTAAAGCCTGAGCTTTCAAAACTTGCAGTTCTATTTATTATCGCTGTTGTCAATTACATTTAATTTTGAAAAAAGTGCTGACAGGGAAGGCTTAAAGAATGAACCAGAAAGTAATTTCTTCAGCTGTATCAAGAAGAGAAAAATTAATAGATGAAGGGTTCAGAAAGGATTCAAATGAAGTTAAATAGTCCAGCAAGTAAAAGATGACAGTTTGGTATAGATTCCAAGACCTTGTCTTTCCTGAGGGTGTGTTCTTTCAGCTAAATTTTGTTTACTAGTGAAGGACACTGTTGTAAATATGGGACACATGACCATTAGTAAATGATACATCACCTCTTGCTGATTAAAGCCAACTTATTCCATTGGCAGATTCTAGAGTTGTCCTGAGTCTTTTTTAGGTGTTTGGAATATGAAAGGCTTGTTTTGATATGAGACGTGTCTGGGACCTTGATTACTACACAGCATGGCTCAAATACTCAGCAGAGGTTTAGAAAACAGGAGGTAGCAAATAGTTCATACAATGTTGTATTCAGAATGATGCCACAGATAATACAGTGGCTCACAAGATAATGATGGGACTTTTCTTAGGAAATCCTCTACCACCTGGTGCAACCAAACATCTGCTTGGGCTTGTGTTGCATTCAGAACTGGAACCGTGTCTGTGGGTGCTTGGGATTTTATTTACCTCTTGAACCAGTGGAGGTAAAATTTCATTCAGTCTGGTAAAAGCGTTTAATAAAGGATTGAGTAGAGGCTGATGTAATTTTTTTAAGTGAAAACAATGAAACATATGTGTCATCTCTGCCTTTCCTCCTCCTTCCTTTTTACTGGTCTTAAACATGACATATTTTGACCTCTGGGTCGTGGTCCAAATGTACTTCAGAATCCGTCATCTCTTTTCTGCCCTGTGGCTTTGTTGAATCGCTGTGGTATGTACTTGTCTGTCTCTTTATACCTCATTTTCTTTTTCTTGATAGGCCTACTGTTGAACAAGTCCCTGCTGTGTTTAAAATAGGACTTTGTTCTGCTCTTAGCCCCGAGACCCATTAGTCATAAAAAGCCTTGTTCTGTAACTTCTGTTAATTTGTTTTCCTGTTTGGAGATTTTATTTTCCACTTTGTTTCTCCTTCCTCTTGTGCTGGTGCTCGGTCTGTGAGCAATTGTTGCACTCATCCAGTATTACACAGAGGAATGAGGGAAATGGTAGCATATACTTTCTTCCTTTCAGATCTAATTCCCTTCAAATAAAGTCCACAAAATACTAATAAAGGAAGCAGCCAAAATAAACTATTTTGAGCGCAATTTTTGCCTCTAAATAAAGCAGAACTTTCCTGTAATTTCCTGTTGGATATTTTCACTTGGCTTTCCATCTGAAATAGGTACCAGATACCATGGTGAAGTGTGGTAGCATTAAAGTTGTTATAAAGTAAGAGACAAAATAAGAGCAGCCTATTTTCTGAAGATCATAGTCATTCACAGAATCACGGTTTTTCATTCTCTTACGCTGCCCCTTGGTGTGTTCATCTGTGATCCTGTTTGGGAAGGACTGGATGTGCACTTGAGTGAACCTCTCTGCCTGGAAAAGGGATGGGAATCATTTATTGTGAAACCATTGCCTAATGTGATGGAAGGGAAAGTTACAGTGTGGCTTTAGTAGTTACTCTGCATTAAAGGTGGTGTAAGACCTGATAACGTGAGTATTTTCCATAGTGAGAGACATATTGCTGTTTTCTTAGGTTGTAGAATTTCATCTACATAAATAGATGGACAAATAAAGGCCAAATTTTACATAAATTTCTTTATCAACATTTCTTCTGTATCGCTGGATGATACATCTGTTTGTTGTTCTGCTTGCACTTCCTAAGGTGCCATTACATGATGGTTTCTAAAGGGTTGCTCTGTCATTTTGCTTTTAGATTGTATTTTAAGGTTGTGAGGGAGGGAACACATAATGCAAGTGTAATATGAAAGTTCTGGTAACGAAATTCGCACTTTGTGAATCTGAACATTTTCTTGGATTGAAGTTCAGTCATTTCCAAACTCTCAGCTTTTCTTTGAATTTGCAGGTGGCTGAAAGATCCAAAGTCTAGCATAAGTCTGAGTTACCTGTTAAATGCTTCACATGAAAGAATGTTCATCTTGCTGCTTATATTTTCAATATTATTGATTCATGTTAAGAATGTAAGAGGGCACATGTGAAAACAGTGCATTTTAAATTTCTTTCTAGTGTAGCA
Organism: Melanocharis versteri; assembly: GCA_013397845.1. Classification (NCBI taxonomy): domain Eukaryota; kingdom Metazoa; phylum Chordata; class Aves; order Passeriformes; family Melanocharitidae; genus Melanocharis; species Melanocharis versteri. Next base: position 16,084 of record VZTG01009201.1, on the reverse strand, counting down.
CAGTAATAATGGTGAGTATTCTTAAACGAAGAAATCAAATTTTCATTTCTCCATAGATGCATATGTAGGTCGTTCTTGAACAATGACCAATTGTATTGAAAGAGAATAGAAACGTAAGATATCTGCTTCGGAATTCAGACTGATATTTTCCTCACTTATCAAATTATCATCAAAGCTATTCACTCAGGATTTTGCTATTCTTTCTAGAATACTAGTGGATAAGTAAAAAAAAAAGTTTTAGGATGATTAAGTAGCAAAAATACCAGATAGTTTCAACAAAGAAGAAAGAAAATTAATTCAGTGTGGTTTCGTTTTTTGCATTTCTGTATCTGCAGAAGGATTGATTTGTGATCAGAAAAAGTAAGAGTGTTGTTTAAAACAAAATCTCTCAAGCTTTGAGAGATTTCAGAGTGGTTTCTGCTCTAATTCTAGTTGCAACTTTTCCTGCTTTATTCACTCTTCTCTAGAGCAAAGATGCAAACTAATAAATGCTGATTAAAATTTATGCCAGTGTCATTTCGTATATTGTGATTTTAAAATAAATACTCACTATTAAAGAAGTAAACCGCAAGAAATTTAGGCATAAGAAAAGTACTTCTTTACTTACAAGGGTGATCAGGTACTGGTGTAGGTTTCCTGGGCAGGTTATGGAGTTTCCACACCTGGACGTGTTAAGCACCCAGCTGGCTGTGGGCCTGGACAATCTGCTCCAGTTCACCTTGCTTTGAGCAGAGGATTTAGAGTAGAGACCTCCAGTTTTTAATAGTTCTGTAGTGTGGTAGACCAGCCTGTCTTCTGCATTTGGAGGTAATTCTGCAGTGATGTTAAATATTGAGGATGAAAATCTCAGTGTAGTCTGCAACTGTACATTAAGGGAACTTATTTCTGTAGAGTTCCTCAGACTATGGCCAAGGACATCTTTTATTAAAATATGAATTCAAGAATCTGTTAAGTTTTGAGAGCTATGTGAGTATTTTAATTAAGCATAATTAAATATCATCTTATTAGTGTTCTTTATAAAGATTAATGAATTTAATAGAAATTTCAAATGTGTCCATCTTTCCAAACATTGTGTTCTAAACAGCTTGAATGTACAGCTAATCTACAACTACCTTCTTATCTTCCACAGATCTGAAGAGAGAAGCCAGTATTTGTCACATGCTGAAGCATCCTCACATTGTGGAACTGTTGGAGACATACAGCTCAGATGGAATGCTTTATATGGTCTTTGAGTTGTAAGTTTCTCTCCTTGATTTTACCTTTCTGTGTTGTCATTTGCTAAATAAAATCCTAAAAGTATGTGTGCTCAAGCCTGCAGGTTTTGCAGCTCAGAGGTCTTGAGTGCTTTGAAAATACTTATTTCTGCCAAGTCCAGGTTGTCCCCAAAAAAAAAAAAAGTTGTCCCACTGTCTGTGGTGAACACCAGGGCTTTCTAAAGACAGGCATAATCTTTAGTGATGGCTGCAGGGTACAAGAGAACAAGTTGAAAATCTGCTGGTAGACATCATCTTTGGGTAACTGGGGGTATTTTGTTCCAATTGTGAAGTTTTGTTTCTTTTTTTCCACACTGTTGCTTCTTTAGCACTGCTTTTCTATTATTAGATAAGAAAGTAAAGTTATTGGTGTATTTAAGTACTCTTGTAAATCAATATACCTGTTCACAATATATGAAAAGAGGCTTTTGTCTAAAAGGTTTGTTTTGGAAATTCGAATGTAAGAATTCAGTTGCAAGAGTGAACAAAATGTGGCTTTTCAGCAGTGGAAGGGTATTTTTATTCAACATCAAGAAACAAAGAAGGGGGGCAGCCCCGAAATGACCACATTCTTTCTTTGAGAGAAAATTATTAGTCCTCCCTGAGTTAGGTTTTATCTAAATGGGAAGGATACAACCAGACATGTGGAATGGTCATTTGTGCATGTTCTGTGTTTGATCTTCTTTCTCTCTGCCTACCAGCTCTTCTTTTTATGCTCCCCATATATTCATTCCTAGTCGGTCTGGGTATGTGTATTTGTACCTCTTAAATTTCTCTGATCTTCCTCCATTGTGTTTTCTGATGCATTTGACCTGCTGATGTTGGAGTAACCACATCATGCCAGTGTGTTAGGTCAAATTGGCTTGTCCACTAGAGCCAAGAATTTCATTTGAGGTGTCCACTTAAAAAATAATTCTCACATGTTTTTCCATTGAGGTAGTGGAAAAGCTACAAGAGAAACATTTAAGTAAAGCAGAAAATTGTTGTTTGCAAGTCTTCTGCTTTTTTTTAGATGAGTTTATAAACGTATGGTTTTGTGAAATAATTGTTCTGTGCTTTTCTCTCTGTACATTTTTATTCAATACCGACTTTGCTTTTTATTTTGTAAATCCCAAAGCATGGACCAAGGGACTTTAATTACCCTATTACGAAATAATTATGTACACCTTGGGGAGACATACTCAGATAATTAACAAGATTTTGAAATGGAAAAAAAAGAGTTTGCTTCTATTTTTACCATGCTGATAGCTCAGAAATATGAGACAAAAGCAGTAATTATTTTTTAATGACAACCCTATTATAATTTATGTTTGTACACACAAAAAGCAAGTCTGAACAATTAGAATTACTACACAAATACTGCACCTGACTTGAGGCCACATGAAAGAAGGAATTACAAAGCTAAATTATTTGAGGGATAATGATTGTTTATCATATGTATGTCCTTGTCTCCTTTGTACACAGCAAACATCAGTCTTTTGTGGAGCGATAGAAAATGAGGCACTAGGAACACCTGTGCTCAAAATGTGGGAGGGAGTGGAAGAGCTGTGAGCAGGATGTGTTGTTGTGCTGGAGGGGATGCTTTGGTGAAGTGATTCAGCAGCAGACTGGTGTTTGTGTGGAGTGAGACTGCACTGTCTGAGTCTGAGGAGGTTAGGGGCACACACTATAACTGTGACCATAAAAACAAACTTGGAGTTAGCAGAAAAGCATCTCTGTATATGTAGGTAACTTGTTTCCCTCCACACTGCTTTCTGCTCATTATGCTGTTATTGTAACCAGCTCAACTGATTCGCAGCAAATTCCTGTCTGTAGTAATAAAATATATTTCATTAGGGTCTAGTTACTCTGAAATGACCGAAAAGGGGAAGACAACACACATCTGCAGAGGAGACATAAACCCAGCTGTGATGAGTGATTTGTGGACTGGCAGGTGCTTTGCATGAAAATTAAGGCAGGCCCAGCACATGAAATGCGTGGAATGACCAAACCTGAAACTTAGTGCCATCACTTGCACATAAATGATGCATTGGTTCACTACTGTTTTATAGGCTGCGAGCTGCATGGTGCAGCTGCTAGGAGGACCCTGAATATCTTGCCAAACCTATTGATACAGGAAAAGTACAAGTGAATTAAGCAAATGTAGCATGTACCTGGTAACAGCAGATTGAACCACTCAGGAAAATGTACATTTTGTGCCCAGTTTTGAAAACTTTTGTGGAAAGAAACATTTTAAAAAATCGAACCGCGATTCATAGAAGCACTGATGAAGATGAACAGTAGCAATGAGGTTTAACACCAAAAAATGGGCTGTTTTGAACCCCTTATTCATACACAAGCTCAGCACTCTCGAGAATGGCCTGTATCTCACATTACCAGTAGCTGTAATAAATTGCAGTGAAGCAGGTGGTCATAATAGATGAAGAGCATGTGTAGAGTAAGAAGCAGACCCTCTCCCAGAAAGTCTTATTGCTAAGCTAAAAATACGATTTAAAAAGTATTTAAGTGTTACTGCATCATAAATGAAAGAGGATGTACCTGTGCAAAATGATTTCCCTCACACACACCCCAGCTGCCCCCCTAGATGGACTCTAACTCTGATGGAAATGATCCCTTGGAGGCTCTAGAGACACCTTACATCTGAGAAAGGCCAGCTCTATTCTCTATAATAGAGTTGCAATTTTCTTTCCCATTCTTGGTGTTACTTGCTGGCAGCTGTATAGAATCATGGGGTCATTTAGGTTGGAAAAGACCTCGTAAGATCATCAAGTCTAACCATTAACCCAGGAGTGCCAAGTCCTCCACTAAACCACATCCCTAAACTCCTCATCTACACATCTTTTAAATAACCCCAGGGATGGTGACTACACCATTAACCTGGCCATCCTGTTCTCATGCACGACACCCCTTTCAGTGAAGAAATTTCACTACTATCCAATGTAAACCTCCGCTAGCACAAATTGAGGCCATTTTGCCTTTTCTGATTGCTTTTGTTACCTGAGAGAACAAACCGACCCTGATCTGGCTACAAGCTCTTTCGGGCATTTGTAGAGACTGATGAGGTCCCCCATGAGCCTCCTGGTTTTATTTAGAGTGCTGTTTTCTCTTTGATACGCAAGTGTCACTTTATATTCTATTGCATATTACATTTTTTCCTAATGATCATTGACTTTTATCAGTGAGAATACTTTGAGAAGGGTCAGAGCTACTTGCAAAATTTCTAAAAGAAAGCAAATATTCATTTTGAAGGGTCTGAAAACTAGATTTTAGACTTACGAGTACATCATTTGCGGTTTATCCTCAGTATATATGGACTGAGTACTCCCATGCTGAAGAGCTCAGATGCGGGAGCAGTGAGTGCATTGCAAATACTTTGGTATCTGGTCATTTGCAGAATATTGTCTCACCACTGTACACAGGTGGGTTTGGTTTTTTTGGTGCATTCTAAGAGAGATTTATCTCTTGGGACATTAGAAGAACTGATCTGTTAAGCTTTAGCAGTTAGGATGTATATATATGTAGTTGTATACATATAGCTTTGCCTTTTAATGTAGCTAACATGTAAAAATGCTTCAGGTTTAAAACCTTAAATTCATAAAAGCAGTACTTAGCAGTTGGCTTGAGGTAATTGAAGATGGCAAGTATGTAAAAACTGTTGAGGTGAAGGGAAAAATGCTATTGAGCGCAAGCCTTGAACATATGTGGTACAAAACTCAGTAAACTCAGTTATGAGCAGTATGTCAACTCTTAATTTTTATATCTTATCTTTACTAAGTAATAATTCAGCTCCCTAAAGAAGCAGTACTTCTAAAGCTTTCTCATTCTTCATCAATAAATTAGATCGTAGGCCACATCCTATTAGGTCTGCAAATTCAAAAGCTGTCATACCCCAGTATGAAAACACTGATCTCTTCTGCAGTTTGCTGTCTATTCTTCAGTCAGTGCTGGTGTTAGAGCAGATTTCTGTGTATATATATAAATATTTTTATGTATTTATTGTGTATATATATATAAAAAAATATATCGGTCCTGGTCTGTTCATGTCCCTGCCGTGAGCTCCCTCTGCTGGTGTCAGGGAATTCTCTCAGGTTTGACTGTGTTCTGATTTTTCCCGAATATTTTTGCATCATCCACTTATGTCTTCAGTGTGAATGACATATTTCAGTGGATTTTAACTTACCTCTTTTTCATTTTTTTTGTGGTTTTCACATGCTTGTGCTGGTAGTTGCAAACCGTTGAGGCTTCCTGAACTTTCATTCCATCAATATTCCAAAACTTTAATGCTCTTATATCATACAAGGCTTTCTGTTTCTGCAAAGTCATCTTGTAAGTGGTTGAGCCATTGCTGAGTTTTTAGGCTGTTGGTTCACTGAATTTTCTGGAATTTCTTATATCTAAGGTTGACTGGCTTTTTTTCACCCTCAGCTAGACAAAAGTCTTATGATTTTCAGGTAAAATTCAGTATCATGTATTGAATATATTGTATCACATGGGGTAACACAAGCCTTGTGTATACATGAATCAAAATCTACTCTTAAAGAAAAAAGATTTTGCTTTGAAAAAATAGTCAGTTGAACTCAGAGATTAAAATACACCCGATACATATTTTGCTTAGGAGGCCAACAGACTTCATCTTAATGGAGTAAAACTTTCAAACATATTTGCCAAGAAGAAATTCAAACTGCCACTTACTGGTACAAAATTTCAATAAAATATGCTGGTATCTGTAAGTGGGAGGTAGAAATACATGTTTAAAACCATGATGATTATGAACACCTTGTGTAGTAGAAGAGTTAGTGTAAAGAAATAACACTCCTCCCTCCGTGTCTCAGAAACAATTGATGCTGCTGAAAAGCTTGAGTGCCTCTGGTTCTTTAATTTCACTGACCTGTGATAAAGTACAGATGAATCCTCTCCTAAAAGGTTCTGCTGCTTCATGAGAATGACATCTCTCTATTTTTGATAGCTGATCATACGTTTTGTATATTCTACATTTGAGAAAGGGTTGAGAGGTTGACATGAGGGATTTTTTCCAGTGAGCCAGTGAAATCCAGGTTTATGCTGCTCTCAGTGAAGCTGCCCCATGGCTGCTGTGTGGACTCTGTGATACTCTCTGAGTGATACTTAGCCCTGTATGCAGACTTGGTGTAGGGAATTGTGCAAGACAGAAAAGCTGCTGGGGAAAAGCCCTACAGAGGAATATATTGGTGCAGTGAAGAGCAGCCATGGTTTGGCAATATGGGGTTCTTTGCACTTTTCAATGTGCATTTCTTTTGGCCACCAGTCCCTCTTATAGTTGTCAGTGCTCTATCCCCATGATAGTGTATTTTGCATGAGGGAGACCTTTGGGATTTATTTGGGAATTAAAGCTTCTGCACATGGCTTGTGACTCCCTAAGCAGAAGTTTGGTATTGTAGGTATGTAACAAAGCAGAAGTGATGCTGTGATTCTGAATAGCTTACTGAAACAGCCCTGGGAATGTTGGCTGTCCAGATACCTTGCAAATTCTGGTTTTCGGGGTTTTTTCCCGCTTGAGTCTTTGTGGAGAGTAAAAAGAAAAGGTGTGAAGGCTGAAAATGTCATGTTACAGTCAGTATTTTTGCAAGTGCGTTATTAAACGTGAGTTATGTGATTTTTATTGTTCCTGTTAACTCTTGTTACTCTTTTCTTGCCCCATCAGGCTGTGAACATTTCTAGATACCAATGTGCCTTAGGTCCCTTTCAGTAGAGGGAAAGGAGGGCAGCACCAAGCTGCTTTCATTTTAGAGAAATGGCAGCATAATTTCAGCTTAAGGTTTATAAATATATCTGCATCTAAACTGTAGTGTTGCTCATCGTGGGAAGTTAGGGGATCAGAAAGATGAGGGAGAAGAGGAAAAAGGTATACAGTTTCAGAGCTGGTGATACAGTATGTGGGCTGTCAGTGTTCTCAGGTGTCTATGAGCTGTAAAATCTCCTCTTGGCTGCTTAATTATCCAGAGGAAAATGCCAACTGGCAAGAGTGTACTGTATTTCTAGAGTCTTTTTTAAAGTCTTCATTTAAAATTCAAATTGAGTAACATTTTTTTATTACTACAGTCATTAGCATAGAGTTGCACTTGTAATGCTTATGAGAGCACACTTAACCTAATATCAGGAGCTAATTGTTAAATTGCAGTGTCCTCTTTGCAGGGCATTGACTTTTCTTGCACACCTTGTTCAATGAGCAGTTTAAGCAATAAAGTAAATGTTTGGTATTGGTAATGCTTTAAGGGAACTGTTACATGACTTGGGGGACATAGAATGGTTAACCTGTGGCAAGCCATTTTCTATTAGATTACCCATTAAATGCTGTTTTAGTGAGTAATGCACTGTATGTGTATCTAGAGTATTTTATGTAAGATTTATGTAAGGGAAATAAATAGATTTTTGTAAGCATTTTTATGTAATTGATTGTACTTATCAGTTTTAAGCATTTTTGCCTCTTTTTGCCTGCAGTATGGATGGAGCAGACCTGTGTTTTGAAATTGTGAAGAGAGCAGATGCTGGATTTGTCTACAGTGAGGCTGTAGCCAGGTATTTATTATAATTTTAATTAATCCCTCAGGATAAATAGAAAATAATGGAATATAGTGTTGTACAATCTGTTAGCTAAAAGTTGAAAGTTGGAATACTATAAATAATCCTGTTTCCACACTCTAGATGTTTTTTGCAATAATTAGCATGATCAAAGTAGAATTTTGGAGCATTTTGCCATTTACTAGTTACAGGTTTGGATGAGGTTACTGAGTAAAACTATATTTCACATCCAGTACTTAATTGTCTGTCTTTGCCTTTATGGATCTCTCATATGGTGGCATTAAGTGACTTGCCTGACACGTGGGAGTTTTGCTGGTCTTGCTAGATGGAGTTGGTTTGGTTTTTTCTTCCTTACATATCACTGTATTTATGGTCACTTCACCTTTTCACTTACAAGATTAACTAAGATGAAGGAGTCTGCAAAATTGCAGAGGGGTAGTGAAACCCACTGTCCTGGTGGCCTGATCGTTGAGCCCAAAGCCCATAGGATTCTTTGTTTGCTTTTCTCAACACTGTAGGTTTTTTAGCATCATAGAAACCAGGTTGGAGGAGACATCAAGGTCCATATTTCAACTTCCTGCTGAAGGCAGGGTCAGCAGAGCATTTGAATCATGTTGCTCAAGGCTTTGTCCAGTGGGGTCTAGAACATCTCCAAGAAGGGAGATTCCACAGCCTCCCTGAGCAGCTTGATCCAGTGCATTGTTATGTTCCTATGGAAAAAAAACATTCCTTTTAACCAGCTGGAGCCTCCAGAGGACAAGGATTGCCTCCCTTAGCCCACAGTAATGCTCTGGTGCAGCGCAGGATGCTGCTGGCTTTTTTGGCTCTCTGCTGTGGTCAGTGATGTGTTAGGGCATCCTTGGGACACGGGGGAGAAAGGGGTTGCTCTCCAGTCTGCATCAAGCAAGCCAAGACCTTGGTCCGATCCTTTTCCTGATAAATCAGGCACTGATACTCACTTTTTTTTTTTTTCTTTTTTCCTTTGTGTTTTGTTACTAAAAAAAATGGAGGGTCCCTGACTTCCTTGTCATATCAAGCAGAATTATTGAACATTTGAAACCTTTACAAAAACCTGGAAAACACAGGTTTTTCTTTTCTAATTTCTCTTGTCTTCAATCAGAATAATTCTCAAATTTTAGATTGTATTATTCACATTTGATAAACACAAACTCCATTCTACAGAACTCTGTATATTTGTTGTTAAATTGGTTGATTAGTTTTATATAGTTAGACTCTTAATACTTAGATTTTGACATGTGTATAGTAATTTTTCCTGCAGGTTTGTCATGGATAATGTGTTTGTTTTTTCAGTCATTACATGAGACAGATACTGGAAGCTCTACGTTACTGTCATGATAATAATATAATTCACAGAGATGTGAAGGTAAGGGGCTTTAATTAGTTTTTTTTCTTCACTACAGTAATGCAAACTACTGAAATTCAATTTCTGTAATTTAGAGGAAGGGAGGAGCTATAGAAAAGGAATCTCTATTTGCTGAGTGTCTTTACTCTTACTGTGTCTTGTAAGATTAAAGCCCACCCTAATTCCTTCAATACAGAACATTTAGGAGGTCTGTATTCACAAATCACATATGCATTTGATTACAACTTCCTTTGAAAGTCAGTTTAATTTCTAGTTTTTGAACATTCATATGGAATCTGCTTGCATTTCTTTTCTTGTTAGGAAAATATGTATATAAATTAGTTGTATAAATTAATCTGGAATTGGTAGTTAATTGGCATCAATTTGACAGCATAATGACAGCCCTCATTCACACTAAGATTTCATAGAGATGCACATGCTTAAGTGCTACAATATTAGTAATATTATCCACTTCTTAGAGACAGTCCAATAAATATTATGAAAACTTCTCTGATATAAATGAGTTTGGGAGAAGAAATAGTGTTTAAGACCAGTGTATGTACATACTGGTTTTGATCTGGTAAACTTTGTGCTGTTTCTATGGATATTTATGGAAGCAGTTTATCCCAAAGTCCTGTAGTGTAAGTAGTTGGGAGTTTCAGCCCAAGTGGGCTTGACTCTCTTCAATTGGAATATGCATATTCTTTGTTAATGTCATTGCCTGAAATAGTTATTCCCACTTCTCCAAGAGTTTGATTTTATCTAAAGTGAGTCAAGCACTGTAGGAATTAGGGAAAATTCTAGCAAGCTCTGGTGGTGCAGTTTGAGAAGTGACTCTTGGAGTTTAGTGAGTAGAGAAGATTGAGCTTCACACTCCTGCAGGTGACCTGTGAGGGAAGAGTACAGACACTGAACTGGTGATTTTTATAAGGAGTCATTTGGTCTTCTGTGCCCAAACATTGCAGATCTTTCCCAACCTCTTTTTCCTTTCCTTTCAAAATCAATAAAATTATCATGTAATAGACTTTCTCTTTAAGTTTGGTGTTTTGATAGTAATTTCTTAGGGCAAATTCTACAAATAGGCTCTTAATTGCTGATATCTCATCTTGTACTGTCTTGAAGATTCTAGGTTCTTTTAGTTATTTGGTTTTGGTACCACATGAATTTCAGAATTAACATCTTTATGTTGCTGTGTCTTCATGAAAGCTTCACTTTTTTTTATTGGACCATATTCTTGAAAGAAAACCAAGTTTCAGGTTCAAGGGCCTCTGAGAGAGGCCCGTTTCACTGAGGGTAAAGTGGGAATTTATTCTAGTGCTTATCCTGTCTCTTAGAACCTCAGAATCACAGGAGGTTTTTTTAAATACCATCCTTAGAAATGAACTTGTTTAAGTTGCATGGGTTAGAAAAAAGTGTTTAAGGCATCAGTCTAAAGCAGTGTAAACCAACAGTGTTTTGTTTTGGCAAAGCAGTGCAGAGCTGTCAGGTTTGGGAGTAGAACACATTAAACTAACTGCAGTATCCAGGCTCTAGATGTCACTGTAGACATTGTATTGAAAGGAAGTGGACTAAATGACCACTTTTCAAATTACCTGAATGGGTGAGAGTGAAAGTGCTTTAAAGGCTGATATAGTTGTGCTACATTTTTCTCCCTTTTAGACTTTCTGTGAATGTTATTTTGAAATGTAAAACACTTGGTTGTTTTTTGCTGCACAGGAAAACCAGCACCCTATAGCTCATGTAAGGCTTAGGTGTCTTTTAGCTGCTTTTGTGCTCCCTTAGCTCCTGGCTGATTAGGAAGTTAGACAGTTTAGAGTAGACAAAATTAAAGTTTGCTGTAGTCTGGTGCCAGAAACTTTACCTGACTTGTACAAGTGACCCCAGCCTGAGGCATTCCCTGTGCCCCAGATTCACCTCTGATGACAGAATCAAAATGTGAAGGCTTTCAAAGGTGGCCTGTAGTTGTCATCATTTCTCTCACTGCCCTGTAACACCACATGTCTCTTGAGCCTCTGTACATCGTTTGACCCTCTTCAGCATTGCTTAAAGGCTTTAAAATCAGTGACAATTACACATTTGCTTCACCCTTGGTTAATGTGATCCTGCACTGCTTGGAAGGTGGATCATATGGTAAGGAAAACAGAAGATGCAGGAAGGTAGAAAACTCAAAACAGCTGTGCATCAGAAATGTGAATGTCAAGAATTTTTTTCATTACTGCATTTATTCCTGTTCTGCCAACCTACTGACACAGGACTCAGCCATTCCTTTTATTCTGTCATAACCTTGGTGGGTCAGGAATACCCAGAAGGTGGCTATTGAAGGTGGCAGCATTGAAAGGGCATCTTTTCCATTACAGAATATTACAGAGCAGTTTGTGTACTGAGAAATCTTTATGTAAGAGAACAACAGAAGGGAAAGGGGAGTGATGTGGGTCTGAAATCAGATTCTTGTCTTTTTCTGTAAAATTCTTGCTGCAATTTTAGTACCATTTGTCACTTGCTTATTTTTGCAGTAACTTTAACAAAATGGTTTTTATCAGTAAAACATCAAGAGGTTTTGTAATCTTTTGTGAGCCTCTATTGTTATGTAGAATTTTCCATAGTTGCAAAAATCTTGTTATAAAAATACCTTTTAATATAACTGATGTAAGAGTAATTTAATCACATCAAGAGCTTTAGTTGCTGGGGTTTTATCCTTAACTCATTCCAAGTACTGCCGCTGCCGTTGAGCTTGCCGTCAGGCCCGGCTGGCAAGCCAGGAGCGACTGTCCGGAGGCGTGCACTGAACCCGAGTCCGAGGGGGTTCGCAATGCCTCGGAGTGTTCCCCAAGGAAGCCCCGATTGGGCTTCAGCCGCCAGTCTCTGAGGGCACACGAACGCTCAGAAGATGTGATGTCAGGCAGGCGCGCAGGTAGAGGGCGAGGGAGGACTCTCAGCCTGTTGAATTCCCAATCCTTTATTCCCTGACCGTGCAGTCAGGCAACGTGGGGTTGGAAGGGAAACAGGGCAAAGAGCCCCGAACACAAGTAACAGGGGTTTTTAACAGTTTCTGGGGAAGGCGGGGAAAGGATACAAACCAATCGGGTAGGGATGCGTAATAACAGTAAACCAATAGGGACACACAAAGGGTGGATAGAAACACGGTGACCAATCAAGGGACAAGGGATACAGAACCTTCTGGTAGAACATACATATTCACAGGGGGTGGAACAAAGGCGGAGAAAGGGGTGTAACAAGGGCGGAGATGTGTCTTAGATAGACAGTTCGTGGGCGGGGTGCCCTTCAGCCTCCTCCTCAACGTCACTGGCTGCTGGAGGGTAATCTACCCATTGAATTTCATGCAGCTTCATTGAGAAGGGGCTGTTCGGGCCACCCCAACATCTCCCCCTTTTTTACTAAATAAAAAATGTTTAAAAACTTTAAAAGAAACACAAGTGATAATAATAATCATAACAATAAGAAGAATGTCCTTTAACAGAGAACTCAACCATCCCGAGAGACCCCATCCAGAAAACAGGTTAGCAAACCAATCGCCAGTCCCTTCTTTAATTTCGTGAATCATTCCCTGCATCTTCGTGATAGTCTGTCGAATGTCTGGAGCCCTGGATGACAAATTAAAACAACAAAGTCCTTCAAACTCCTCACAAGAATGGTGGTGTAATAGTAACAAATAGTCAATTGCCGCCCTATTCTGCAACGTTGCCCGCCTAGTTATTTCCTCTTCTTCCAGGAGGTCACTTAGGGCTGCTGACGTCAAATTGGCCTGCTTCACCACCCAACATTCAAGGTGTCCCAATTCCCCTAATGACTTTGCTGCGGCTACCCAAGGTAAAAATAAAGACATGGCAGCTCTTTCAAAATGTGGCCAATGGTATATATTCGAATCGCAATCTGGAGCCAAATCTTTAATATCTCTCTTTTTTCGGGCCAAATTAGTATCGTTTTTCTTTAGAATACCTACTACTGTTTGGTTGGGGGTGAACAGGGAAAGTTGCCCTAGAGTACATGGCCCTCCTAGAAGCCGAGAGGGGATGCCTGACCACGCTCTATCTCCGCAAATCAAAAAGATGCCTCGCGGCAACTTCCGCGGCAGTTGATTCCAAGTAGATGGTCTATCTACATGTGCAATGTTTTTGCACCACCTTGCCGCCATATACTCTTTCTTATACTGAACCATGTGGGAGTAGGCGTTGGTCTGCCGAGCGGGGGAATATGCAAAATGAACACAATTTGGGGCAAACGAGGAGCTTAGGAGTTCAAAATCAGTAGGTTCGGCGGTCGAATTGGGAAGCCCTTGCACCCACTCCTCCCATAATTCAAAAGGATTAATAACAGGGGGAGGACGTGGAGTGACTTTAACTGTGCGAAGCACAAAGGTCCTCTTCGACCGCCGCGCCCGCTGATTTCTACGGGACTTCAAAGCAAGTAGACTGGAAGGGTAATCTTTCTCGGGCAAAGGGATCCCCACTAGGCAGGTGGACATTGGATTCGACGGGTCGGCGGTGTTCAAACATAGATGGTCTTGGTGAAGAGATTTCGCCAGGAGCTTCCAGACATTCTGCTTTGGCTGTGGGATGATCCACGGGGTAGACTTGATGAAAAGACTGGTTGCCAACAGCATGCACAAGGCTGCACGGAGGGTCATCTCTGGGAGAGAATGAAATAGTCATTAATAAATAAGTATTTCTCGAAGTGATATCTTTAAGATGATACAAACACTGATAACGAAAAAACCCATAACAAGCCGGAAGGTAACAGCGGTTCCCACAGAAAGGTCCCATTCTATATGGCTGTCTATCACCAATTTTTCTGCTCTCTCTGGGCTCCACCGAACTATTTCCGGTGTCCGTGGCATCCCGTCTTGGACTTTGGGTGTTTCCGTGACATCATCAAGGTTTTTGTCCAGAAGCGGGATGCCCTGAGTTGAGTGGCCAGAGAGGAGACTGGCGACAGCACACACAAGGATGAAAGAACAGGCCATTTCTGGGGAAGGAAGGGGCAGGCATTTTAAGGAAAATTCAAAATAATCATAAGGAATCAGTCCTCATCTTGTTCCAGGCGTTTCCGCCTCCTTTTCCAATTGTAAAACATGGTTTTTAATTCCTTCCCAGTGGATACCGGGGCATACGGTTTTACCCATTTGGCAGGTATCCACCTGGGTCCCCCTGGGGTGGAGACACTAGCGTATCCCCTCCCCTAGGTGATCAGTTTGAATGGTCCCTCTACCTCCTTTGAATTGGGATCCCTAACAAGCACTAAGGGTTGTTCTTTCAGTTTTTGTTTTTTATCATCATGAAAGTGCTTGAAAATGGGAGGTAGATTGTCTTCAAAGGTGCTGTTTAGAAAGTTCAGCGTGAACAGCGCTTTTGAAAGTCTGATGGCGGGAGGATCAGTCTTGGCGAGGTCGCTTTGCTTGTACAGCATCCGCTTCAACGTTTGGTGGGCACGTTCTATGACTGCTTGTCCAGTGGGGGAGTGAGGGATCCCAGTGGTGTGCAGAACTCCCCACTGTTGACAAAACAGAGCAAAGTCTTTTGATGTGTAGGCAGGGCCATTATCTGTTTTAAGTTGTTTCGGGATTCCAAGGGCAGCGAAGGCTTGAACTAGATGTTTCTTCACGTCCGCCGTTCGCTCCCCGGTACGAGCTGTTGCGAAGATGGCACCCGAAAATGTGTCTATTGACACATGCACGTATTTAAGAAGGCCAAACTCAGAAACATGGGTGACATCCATTTGCCAGACCTCCCCGCTGTGAAGTCCTCTAGGATTTACCCCGCCACCAAAAGATGGTACCTGGTGTGACTGGCAGCTGGGGCATGTTGCCACGATGGCTTTGGCCTGACTCCTGGACAGGTGGAACATCCGGATCAAGGCCGGCGCATTCTGATGGAACATTGCGTGGCTCACTTTTGCCTGCTTGAAAATCTGTGGAAGAGTTGCCAATTGAGCAGGCATGGCCAATTGGTCGGCGCGCTGGTTCCCCTCGGCAATAAAACCGGGTAGGTCCGTGTGTGATCTCACATGCATGATGAAAAAGGGTTGCTCTTGGTGGGAAATTAATTCAATCAATTGCGAGAGCAAGTTGAATATTTTTTCGTTTTTGATTTCTTTGAGGAGGGCCCCCTCTGCCCTCATTGTTACTCCAGCCACATATTGTGAATCAGTAACCAAATTGATGGGTCCAGAGAATTTTCTGAATGCCCTGACGACGGCTGCTAATTCGGCAACCTGAGGTGATCCCTCGACCACCTCAACATCAGTTTCCCACTGCTGAGTCTTGGGGTCCCTCCAAGTCATTACTGACTTGTGGGACTTCCCTGAGCCGTCTGTAAAGATTGTCAGAGCACCCTCGAGGGGCCTTCTGCTCTGGATCTCCCTTGGAATTAATTTGAAAGCCTCATTAAACAATTTGTGTTTAAGTTTGTGGCACGAAATTTGGCCAGAGTAACTATCCAATGCGTACTGTAAATTTTCATTGTTTTGTAGAAGAAACTCCAGTTGGTCCGNACCCTTTTCAAGGTGGCATTCAGGTGTTTGCGATCGGGGCAGCAGATTAGAATATCATCCATATAATGGAGAATGATGGAACCTTTTGCCGCGGTACGGACTGGAGACAGAATTTTTGAGACATACCACTGGCAGATGGTAGGCGAGTTCTTCATCCCTTGTGGGAGAACCCGCCAGTGGTATCTCTCCATGGGAGCTTCTCGGTTCAAAGAAGGAACCGAGAAGGCGAATCGCGGCATATCACTAGGATGGAGAGGAATGTGGAAGAAGCAGTCCTTAATGTCCAGGACTGCCATCTTCCACCCCCGGGGGAGCAGCGCTGGCGATGGCATCCCAGGCTGCAACGGACCCATGTCTTCTAAAACGTTATTGATCTGGCACAGGTCGTGCAAGAGCCGCCATC
>VZTG01009197.1:1111-28994 GCA_013397845.1 Melanocharis versteri | reverse complement strand
GTCCGTACCGGCGACAAGCCTTCTTCATGTTACTGCAGCCAGGGCATTTGCATAAAAGTGTAGTTTCTGGAAATGCAGTGTTTATAAACTGTTCAACATCTTCTGCCAATCATAGCTGTACCAGATGCCCAAAGGCAGAACTTGCTGGACTGCTTGCCAGCCCTGTGCCAGCACCTATTTGGCACAGGGCTGCTGTCTCTAGTGCTTCAATTCCCATATATATTACAGTTCAGGAATATAGCACAGAGCCTTACCTTTTCCATCTTTCCTACACTTAAATGTTAAAAATGAATGCATTTGAGTAGTACAAGAGGTGAAGAGGGCAGTGGAATTGGAGGTGAGGGAAGACACACATCACACACCACTCTCTATTATGGTATAGAAAAAACGGCAATTCCTAATTATGGCTAGTTACCATATATTCAAAGCTCCTCTGGAAATTGTCCTCTTTCCTCCAAGAGTAGTTTCTTCCTCTTAAGTACGAAACAGATATAAATCCCAGCCATGTGTGGCTTCGAACTTTTAAATAAAATGGATGGAACAGAGCATAACATCCACGTAAAAACATCCCTAATCATCCTACAGAAACCTGGTGCCCTTTTATTATTATCAGTAATTTCAACTACACCCAGATGTTCACAACCCTTTATAAACAGAACTGAAGAATCAATAGGGAAAGAGCCGCTTCTGTTTTCACACAATGTTTATTCCAGGGAGCAGCTTCTGGCTTGAATCAAGCTGCTCTGGTTTATGAAACTGTGACATAAAAGCAAGATGAAGTACAACATCTACATCTAAACTCTAATCTAATCTAATCTTTCACCCTTGCAGTCACATATACAAACTAACATCTTTACAAGCTAGTCTTGAAATCAATGTTACTGTGCTTCTGGGACAAATTTATCTCTCCATGTGTGTGAAAGACAGCATCCTAAGGTTGCAATGGAAACAAAAACTAGTTACTAGTAGCAGAAAGAAATGCAAAAGATATATGGTATCAGGCATGTAAGTGAAGCTGCACATACCAGCCTGACATGAAAAAAACCCCTCTATATTTTCCCTATTTGTCAAAATATTTGAAGAGCTCTGTTAAAGTACATGATTGTTGACCATAGATCTGAAATTTGAAGCTGAATCAATAGCACTTTATACCATACTGTTTCTAGAAATTAGAAAATTAATGAAGTCATCATGCAAACCTATGTGTTTACCATAAAAATTATACCTTCAAAAATAAATTTCCTTCTACGAGATAGCTTCAATTGCTGGGATGCTGGGGTGCAATATGCAATTAAAAAACCATACTCAGCTAAGCATTGATGAGAGAAGAAGACCAGTGCCCTACCCAGCAATCACTTTCAGAGGTCAATAAACAGAGAGAAAACATTAGGAACAGTACAGCTTTGTTACTTAAGGCAATTTGTTCTGCAGTAGCAGGTGTTATACTCCAAGAGTAAGCTATGTCTAAATGTCAAACATGATAAGCAACATATCCCCATATCAGCACATTTCCTCTACAGCTCACACAAAACCAGCAAGAGGATTTACCTGGTGACCTATGAAGAACCTCAGGCTTACCAGATTTTGCAATTTCAAGACGTAATACAGAAAAAGTTCATGTAGCCGCATCCCAAAAGACGTGGTACATATGTACGTATATATACATAAATGCGCACATCTGTACCAGCCAAGATATATACTACAAATGCAAAACAGAAGTACATGCGCTTCTCATTGTGGTCTCTACATCATCAAGAATTTCCACCTCTTGAGGCAGCTGATATATGACAATGCTTCCTGAGGTTAAGCTTTTGTTTGGTTAGCTTTATGCCTCAGTTGCTAGAGCAACAGCGACTTTAAGTATCTTAGGCCAATAAAATACTGATGTTGAGATGTTCACAAGGAGGGCCAGGTTACACAGTAGCCCAGCAATGAATTCAAATTACATGAAAGAACATCTCTTTAGAGCCTAATTTAAAATAACAAACAACAAAATCCTACTCCAGTAGATACAGTTAAATGATTCATACAAAACAAAACCAGTGTTTAAGAAGAGACAAGACTGGCTTTTACAATATTCTTGACTGATCATCAGTGACCTGTTACTAGAAAATAGAGACTGGGAATCTGTATTCTTGTACAAGATATGTGGACTACTCTGGTTTGTTAGCACTCATCACTTGATAGTTCTATTACCATCCATATGGGTTCCATCATTCTATTTTCAAAAGGAACTGGACTGTCCACTGATATCAAGTTGGGCTTATCTATTTTGGGAGAGATTTATGAAGCTCTGAGCACAACGAACCCGATGGGAACTGAGAAGCCATTTCTTCATCCCCATTTATCCTCAACGACAGAAAACATTCACTTATGCTCTGAGATTACTCTCCCACTGCAATTTGCACTACATCCTGATTAACTGTGGGCTCTTCCCTTTCAGGAAACTGCAAATCCAACCCCGGATGAGTTACAACAGTTTTCCATATGCCTCACAAACTCAGCATTCAATACACTAACAGCTGTCTGTAGGTAAAAGATAAATAATAGATAAATAAATTAGAAATCAGAATTCTGCTTCATAGCTTCACCAAAAAATCTAAATTCCAAACAGAATTACAAATATACTAATATACATGAAATGGTAGTACGCAGTTTTTCATTGCACCCTTTTCAGTGCAGCAAATCACTTTTAAATAACAATAAACTATGCTATAATTTATGAAAGCACTTAAATCACAACACGAGACTTGTTATGACTTTTTGAGAAAAAATAAAGCAATCTACTTGTATCCATTTTCCCAATATTTCATCATTTTTTTCTCCTTAGAACATTTTTGGTAGTTTAAAAGATCGTGATCTAGGACAGCACTGGGTATGACCAAATAACCCGTGGGCAGCACATGACTGCAGTCATGGCTCTATATTTGTGCCCTGAGAGTTGGGAATATCCATATTGGCATACACAGCTTTATACACATAGGGCCTTGACTGTCAAAAACAATTCTCTAGCACTAGAAATGGTAAACCATAAGATTTGCTAATTTCAATTTGGTTGTTTTTTGTAAAGCAGACATGAGTTTCATCTGAGCAGCTCTGCTACTTAGGGTAAACAGAATGGCAGAAATATTGTTGAAAGAAGTGTTCATTCAATGAAAGATAAAATAAGTGAAAACAAATTCTTCATCTGCTATGAATGAAGAGGAAGGGAAAAACAGATATTACCAAAGCAAATAATTAAGCTCCACAAAATGTGTATTTTGTTTCCTCATCATGACTGTTTTGTTAAGATGCACTTCAGGAGCATAAAACCTCAATTGCCATACTATGAAACATAGTATGCTCCTCTGGAAACAAATCTTCATTATATGATCAAAGGAGGGTAAGTGTTGAGGTGTGAGCCTGGTCAGATTTATCAAAGTGCTTTGCTTCCCACATTAAACCACAGACTTGCAGCTTTTCTTCGTGGCTTTGCAAAAGTCTGTATCAGTGAAAACCTTTACTAACTTTTTTTATAAACATTACTATATTAATGAGATACACTCAAAAAGCTTTGAACTTTCTGATCAAAAATTTATGTTATTGCCCCTTCCTTCAGAACAGACTGATTTCCTGCACTGTTACAACAATAACTCACGTTCTATGCCATTACACCTTGCACTGGTAAAAAGCAAATTGGACAAAGTTGTCACAACACATGTTTTTACCTATGATTTCTGGATTCTTTCAGCTCAGGTTCTGTAATAATTTGACAAGTCAACATGAAACTTCTGAGGTTCATTTTTCAAATCAAGTACCTAATATCTGATAATGTGCCTGCTGAACCAGAGGGAGTCCTTCCACTGATTTTAATAGGTCCATGAGCATATTCATCCTTGTATCTATACACAGCACTTGCAAACAGTCAGTTTTGCAGTTGCATAGATAGTTCTTATGCAAAATTATTCACTCTTCAATAATACAAATAATATGCTTATAAACTTCAGAGTTGTAAGCTCGAAGTCTGGAAGTGATGCACACTCTCGTTTGTCTTTTCAGAGAGGCTTGGTTTAAGTACTTCAATATTACATCCTAAAATATCACATCGAATCATTTACCTGCTTATACACAGAGCCATGCATAAGACAAAAGAAGTCACAGAAATAAAAGAAGTGTTGGCATAAAAAATGTTAATCCTTTAGTAAGTCAGAGAAGGAATTTATATGGAAAAAAAGCAAAAACAATCTTCTGAGGAACTGACCAGATAACACTGGAAAATACTTTTTATTCATAAATTACTACTTCAGTAAAATGGAAACATTTTAAACTTCATGAAATTTTTGACAGACTGGAATTTTGTCCCTTCTCTGGCTAATTTCAGAGGAACCAATGGAAGGAGAAACACTCCAATCCACAAACTTGACCTTTCGATTGGAAAAGGACATTTCTCAAAAATCCCATTTCATAAGAGAACTTTTCAAAGGGTTCACTTCAACTCAATTAAACCCATAATTTGGAAAACTTGAAAATTTCTGCAAAATGCACCTGTCACTCCTTTGGCTTCCTATGACTTTTGCTTCCAATTTCACCATTTCCAAAAAAAAAAACAATTTTAAGCAGTATATACAGGAACTCACCCCAGTCAGTCTGTAGGAGAAGAACATAAATTTAAGCCTCATGAATGGTGGCCTTTGAAGATGCTCTAAACCAACACATAAAAGCAAGCTTCTTCTTCCTAATAGCCAAACATCAGTCAGAAGCACTCAGACGGACAAGCAATTCTATTCTAATGATGGATAAAAAGTAACCTCATGTCAAATAAATGTATGAAAGACAGACTTCCTCTTGGAACCTTCTTAGGAATAGCAATATTTATTACAGCATTTTCTATCCAAGAGGGCTCATAGTCCTATGCTTACAACCCAATTTTCGTATCATACACACAGCTTGTGCTGGAACACAGCGGCTACATGACATTCACAATATCATTTTTCTTTCTTCTTGTGCTGTTTGTTTTTGGTAAAGCTGCTCTGTTCATTGCAACACACGGGCTGTCAGTATATTTACATAGCCATACAGGATTTCCTCCCTAGCTGTATCTCCCATGGAAGCAACCATCTATTCTGCTCTGGTCTTTTTAGCTAGCTCGTTTATTATGGCTGGAAGAAAGTCCGTTTTTTCAAACACCCTCACTGTTCCTCAAACGCCTTCACACTTTTCACCTCATTCCTGCTACAACCTAAAAACGCTTGATAACTACCACTGCCTTTGCAGAGAGCCAGTCAGATGGATAGGCATCAGGTCAGGAGCCAAAACTGCATTGTTATGTCAGACAAGAGCTCCATGAGCAATTTCAGGTTCCTCTTAAAAGACCAGAGAGCTTTCCTCCTACATAAAGTAGCAAATGAATGGATACAAGATTTTAAAGGCTAGGGAGATATAAACTTGTGCAAAACACCTGCTTTAGAGTTTACCTCAGTACATCTTGAGGAAACAGATGCAGTTCAGCTTCTAAATAAGCATCTGTGAGAGGCTCAATAAAAATGTTTCTGCAGAAACCTGACAGAAAAGATATTTATTGTGCTGAGAGAACAGAGTGAGGCATTAAAGTCAAATGACAGGTAATAAATATATTTTTAACACTAAAAAATATTTGACAATAATAATTAACATAACATTTTGTTCTTCAGTAGTGAATTGCTGGAGAGGAAACCTGGACCAAGTTATGGTCAAAAAAATAAAGTTTATTGCAAAATATTCTATTCCTATTTCTCTTACGGTTTCAGGTTGTGTCATCAAAGATACACATATGGAATACATACGTATATTCTTTACAATAAGACACTTAAAAGTCTCTTCTTTAAGAAATCACCAACACCACTGTCCAGAGGGTTTAACTGCATGGATAATGCCAGATTTTGCCATCTCCTATGACAGCTGCAAGACTCAACACTGGAGAATTGTTGAAGGAGAGGCAATGAGTCATGTTTCTGTGCCATGCTGCCAAACCTTTATATATTTATTCTTCAAGAAAAACTGATTTGAGAACAGTCATGACTAGAAAGATGAAATGCCCCTCTTCTGCTCCTTCAGTTTCTCCTAACGCTGCCCTCATCAAGTCCCCAGCACACTCCATGGCTATTTTTTCCTTATTCTTAATTGCCATCTGTAGTTTTAGGCTAACAACACTCATACTCCTATGAGAAAGTCCAGGCCAAACACTAGAAAGAACATTTGTAGAAATACTAGCACACACCACTGTAGCTGTTTCTACGTGCTAGCTCATAACATCTGCCATAGAGAGTTCAATCCTCACAGTTTGCTCTGCCAGGTCCAGTTTTCCCCTCTTGCGAAGCTGCATGTTCTTGCTGGCAGAGGTGGCATCAGTGAGAGGCATGGAGTCCCACTGGTAAGTTTCCAGCCACAGTGCTGGAGCATGCCCATAACCATCCCTACGCGGATGTTTCTGTGTTGAAGAAAAGCTGGTTTTGTTGAAGCAATTTTGCTTAGGTTACAGAGAGGATTTACCTCAAAACAAGCCAGAACACTAAAGAAAAGTTGGTTGGAATGGATTTCTAAAGGTCAGAAAATCCTGATCCTCCTCAACACACGACTATCGCCAGCAACAAATGAGGTCAGCAGGGACCTTATCCAAACTAGTCCTAAAACCCAGGATAGTAGAGCATACCATCTTAGCACATCCCATTCCTGAGCAGCATGAACTGCCTATGCAAGAAGGTTTTTCCAAATCTCTGGTCTAAACCTGCCAAGCCGCAGTCCATGACCATTTCCCTGCTTACCATCTGTCACAAGCAACAAGAGATTGGCTCTTTTGTCCAGCAATCCTTTCAGGAAGCTGGGATGGGTTTGCATGGAAACTGATGCTAATGAAGGCGCACAAGCCTTAAAGAGATTTATCTGTTAACTGAAAACAAATCTTTTTTATTTCCAGAATAAATGCATCTGAACTCTTCTTCAATCTAATACAGCATGTAACCCTGGTCGTCAACCCAAGTCACCAAGGACTCCTTTCATTGTAACAGAAACACTCAAAAGAAGAATACATCCCATCTCTAGTTTCCTTTATCTTTGCAAAAGCTTCCAGATAAAGTTAGAAGGCTGTAACACTTTTTTTATCGTCGCCTGCTTCCAAACAGTCCCACCCTGTCCTCTTCTATGAATTCACAGCGAAGGGTTTCAGCTTGCCCAGGAGCACTATTTCCACATGCAGCAGCACCTCAACAACATTAAATAACAAGGCAAACCCAATCATATCTGGTCAGAATAGCAGTGAAGTTTCTAACTAACACATGCAGATTTGCTTGATTTTAGCACTTTGGATAAACAGCCATCTATTACGTTGTCACTTAGACTGAGTGTTAACATCCTAGGCTCTTTAGTTGTTATTTATCAAAACGAAGTGCTCTCACATGAATAAGTTTCCAGGAGAGAAGGAATATCCCAAGAAAATTAAAATCAGAGCAGGTCTAGTTAGCTCTTGCCAGCAGAGAGTGGTTTTCCTATTATTCATTTGGAACGGAGGTGTGCTGGTTTCAGCTGGGTTAGAGTTTATTTTCTTCACAGTGGATGGTATAGGGCTGTGTTTTGTATTTGTGCTGAACACAGAGTTTATAATATAGAGATGTTTTTGTTATTGCTGAGCAGGGCTTGCACAGAGCCACAGCCTTTTCTGCTTTTCATACTGTCATGCTGGCAAGGACGCCGGGGGTGCATGGGAGGTTGGGAGGAGACACGGGCAGTGTCTCCAGCTGATGACACCATATAACATTATGCTCAGTATATAAAGTGAGGGGAAGAAGGAGGAAGGGGAGACATTTGGAGTGATGGCATTTGTCTTCCCAAGTCAACGTTACGCGTGATGGGACCCTGCTCCACTGGAGACGGCTGAACACCTGCCTGCCCATGGGAAGCGGTGACTCAATTCCTTAGTTTTCTTTGTTTGTGTGCAAAGCTTTTGCTTCCCGTAAGAAACTCTCTTTATCTAAACCCAAAGTTTTCTAGCTTTTACCCTGCCAATTTTCTCCCCCAATCCCTCTGGTGGGGGAGTGAACGAGTGGCTGCATAGTGCTTGGTTTCTGGCTGGGGCTTCATATCTTCAAAGCTGGATGCCATCTTTTTAATTCTAATGATTCAAATGCATCATGGGTAAACTCTGTGTCACAGTAGCTTGTGCAGTTCCTGAGCTCACAAGAATGCAAACAATTCTCTTGATGATAATGTAATCTGAGCTAACTTCCTATGCACATATATGCTGTAACCAGCACACATTTAAAAGCACATATTGTGATGAACAACACTATACCTTGCCATATATAGCAAGGTATAGTTTGATCTCTGAATAGCTTTTGGGGCTAACATCCTACAAATTCAGGAGAAGTGTGTAAGGACAGCCAGCTCATGTAGCAGTTCATGTCTAAAAGCAAGATGACTATGGAAGAACAAGGCAAGTACAGAGTGGCATTTTGGCGATATATTTCTGCAGCTTTCATAATTCATATTTGCCATTTCACTACTATATATAGTTTCAGCACTTACAGTATCCCAAACAGTAAAATCTACAGATTAATCACATACTTCATGAAAGCATACCTCCTTGCTTTTCTCATTGCTCTGAATAGTTTAGTAGAATTAACAAACTTTATCATCTCGCTATTCAATTCTAGCAGATTATTTCCCATATAATTTGTGAATGTGCTGAATACCACTAATACTTGCACAGCTTTCTCCACCACCAAAACCAATTCTTTACACCTTTTCTCTGTTGACTATCTTTTAATTAGGTAGTAATACTCAGGGCACCATTCCTCTCAGATCTGGGCAACTTACTTTATTGGTGAGAAAGTCTTTTGCAAGCCAAGGTAGACCATCTTAACCAAACCACCCTATCCACAAGTCCAGTGACATTTTCAAAGAGCTGCAGCAGACCTGACAGACAGCACGTACCACTGCCTTCCCATAAACATCCTGTTTATTTCAATTCAGTGTATCTGTGCAGCATTAATTGCATTCTTTCCGAGAATAAGTCCATCAAATTTAGTCAGAGGTGATTATTTAGACATAGGTATTGACATAACCTTGCTAACAGTGAAGTCAAATGTTTTGTGTAGATAGTAAAAAATGAGTCACATTTTTTGCTCTTTCAAAAAAAAATTTTTGCTTTGTACACAGACTTACCATAATCAAGAATAATGTGGAAAAATTGTGATAGGATTATTTTGCATGAAACACATGGGGCTGGAAAAATTCAATACAGTACTTGCTTAAAAACAGAATCCACAGAATGTTCCTCGGTAATTTTACATGCAATAATAACAAGAACCTGCTTTCATAAGAGATATTCATTGTGCTATATTTCTTAATAACTGAAACTTACAGAGCCCTTTAGCTAAAGAAAGCACATACTGTGCAGAGAGATTTGACAACATCCTGTTTATTTCAAAAAGGACTTCAGGTTGTCACTGGATAAAAAAATTTGAGAGCATTTGTTGAATATTTTGCTATACAAATGTAGAAACTGTATTTGAATATCCTAAGTTCTTACAACAGGTGTGACTCTAAAATTGCCAAGATAACATAAATAACAGCTGTAAAAATAAACAGCCTAATGGTCCAATCCCAACTGCAGCTCCTACTGCAATGACTTACTATACACTGACTGACAAGCTTTAGGATCTGTCCCTTGCTATTTATTCCTCAACTACGGGACAAAATCCTTCACTAGCTTCTCTAATCCACACAGATACGTATCTAGCTCTTAACAGATTTTGCTCACCACAAAGATTGAATCAAATATCCAGACTAACTGCAGTCAAAGCTTGGACTCTGTAGCCTGAGACCTAACCCTGCGCCCAGCCAATCCCCCAAAACATTAATGTGGATTTCAGTCGTGTCTGGAGAAGTCCGTCATTTCTCAAACTTGACTCTGGTTCAGTTTTGTCTCCAAGTACTGTTACAGCATGCTGTAGATTTATATAAAACATGCCTGTGACTATTACTTTTCCTATTTTTGCTGTTTCGTTCAGGGTTTTGGGGTTGTTTCTTTTTTGTCTTTCACTCTCTTTCCTGACCTGAAAGAAGAGCACTTCACAGATTTTCCATCAAATAGCAAAATCTCTGGCACACAATTAAATAACTCACATCAGCATTCCCATCTCTAAAAATACTGAAAAAAAAAAGAAAAAACAAAGGAAACATAAGTCATGTGCAGTTCACCTTTAGCCTGATTTATCCCCAAATTGAATACACATCCAGGCAAAACAATCAGCATTTTCCTAGGATCACCAGTCACAAGACACAGAACATAAACTTCACCTCTAGTCTATTTGATGAATTTCATTATCCCAGAAGAAAGTGAAATCAGACACTCATCCCCAAGGTGCAACAAGAAGAATTTGAAAGGTGCAGTATTTAGAAGAGTTTGCAAAACTACAAGTTGAGAAACAGAAAACAATTGTTTGAACATAATTTGCCATGTTCAGAGGGGTTTTTTTAACCTTACATGTGACAGAACAAACTGCTTTTCTGCAGGCAGTTTTACTCCTACTGTGTCATGAACAGCATTTTATTCTTTGAAAAATTATGTGTTCCACATTGGTACTTGATTTGAGCATGCATCTTTACTTTCTTTGCCCCTCTCTGCTATTCTATTTGTTTTCTCTTTTTTGTCCATTGTGACTGTTAAGGTGAAGGTGTCTTGCATTTTACATGACCAGAGCCCACCACCACAAGAGTTCAGATTCTGTGTACATCTCAAGACCTTTTGCACTAAAGGTGACATCACTGTCACTATCTTTCTAGTCTGGATCTAATATCTGTGTTTGTATTTCGATTTTTCAATGCCATTCTACATAAAATGAATGGCATACTAGTGTGCAAGAAAGGAAGAAGTTCACCTACTCACCTAGATAGCAATAATTTACCCTGAAGTTTCAAATCAGCAGCACAGTCATCAGATTGACAGTTCCTCTCAAAAACAGTCTGCGAAAAACAGAGGAAAGAACCGTTAAAACATGCAAAGAGTAAGATCAAAATTCAAAGAAGGAACATGCTTGGATGAAATAAAAATAAGACCAAAATCTGTGGTGATACAGGGATATATGGTGTGAGTGTTAAGGAAATTCAAGATGAGACAAATCTAATCTCTGTCAGAACTGGTTTTATTCTCTTTTAACTGAACAAGTTTCATCAAAACCAGGCTCTCTGAGGTTGTCCTCAATCCATTCTTCCTTCTCATCTGACAAAAATAACTGCTCATAAATTATTTCTAGCACTTTTCTTTCTCTTCCCCAGCTATGTGCATGAAAATCAATCACAAAATGAAGTATTTATGAAACTATTTTCAGTCCTAAGCACTGCAAGTAAGGAAATCATACAGCAAACATTTTCCCTAGATTTTATATATGGCAGGAAACATTTCTGCCATCATGCCAGCAGTAGAAAATTACGAAGACTGTTACGTATTAGTGATACTCTCAAATAACGGAACCATTTTCAATTTTGTGAACTCTGGTAATACTGAGGAAACGTAACAGATTGATAAAGCTAGGAACTATGAAGGGACAACATACGGGCATACTATTTAAGTGGCAAAAAAAAGGGGCATACATGAAAAGTCCATGAACCTAAGCAAATCTCTACAGTAGTTTGCAGTGGCTAAACGAGGCAGCCACCAGAAAGTGAAGGAAGAGAACAGGAACATGCCCTTGGCATCAAAGAAACCCAGATGCCATCAAGATCATGGTTACTTTCCCCTGCTGTTTAGACCACAGATCAATACCTTCCTAAACTAGAAGGCTATAAGGCTAGACTTTTCAGGCTGGAGGACTCATTCTTTCAGAGTTGTAATGCTCTTCAGCTCACCAAATATTCAGACACCCCATACGAATGCTGCCAACACTGTTCAGCCAGAAAAATTGCCCTGAGAAACACAGCTGCATCTCTTATCTCAAGGCTACCACAGAGCTGCCTAGCATTTCCATGAGAAAAATAGGTGTTTGTGTGCTCAGTTAACAGGGACAGGATAACCTCAATGCTTCTAGGACACATCTTCACTGTATAAACACGAAACTAGTGTAAAGCTCATTCTCAGCGAGCCTGTCAGACTTCCTGCTACCACCAGATGTACAGCAAAGCAGAGACAAAACTCAGCACTTCCAGGGTTCACGATTCCTCTCTGCACTCTCTGCACTGCTGCACAGAACCCAGAAGCTATGGGAAATTGTTCCAGAGCAGTTCCCACCAAGTCACCCAACCTTCTTGACAAACACAATTTTCTCAATTTCTGCATGGCAACTCTTCTGAGTAAAAAAAGATTATGCTCCTTGGGAGGTCCAGTAATGTGACAGATATGTACCTGAGAGGTTAGGAAAGATGGATGGCACCCAAGTCCTCTGGAGGGTAAGTCAAAAAGCCTACATTAAAGTACACTCACTATAAAAAGTGAATATACACATCTGCACACAATCAAACCTACAGTAAGGAGAGATCTGGAGCTGATCAGGAAGGGAATACGTCTACACAGGTAGTCAGATCAGGACCTCAGAGCAAGTACCTTTGTGTCCATTATGCCTCTTGAAGAGGGACGTAAGGACTAAATTCTACATTTTGTGGTAAAGGCCAGGGGTAAATGTACGAGAAAGTAGGAGAGGTATAAATCTCTAGTTCCTGCATCCTAAGCCATGCTAAGCATAAAGCTGATGGGTATTGGGCATGTAGATATTCTCCTTTTCCTTCTTGCTGGTAGTGGACTCTACTGAAAGCTGATAGGAGGCAAAACAAGTAAGAAAGAGCCTGGCTTCAGCCTAATGGTCAGAGCTCTGTGCTCTGAGGAAGGTTATCTGTGATTTCAAACCAGGCTTACTAAACTGCTTCACTTTCTTTCAATGGCTATCTAAAATTAAACAAATCTATGTTTCTGGAAGTAGGGAAGAGAACAGGAAACATAAAAAAATTTAAAAACTCCTGTGCCCCTCCAGCCCACAGAAAATACTGGAAGTCTTTCAATAAATTAAGGGGGAAAAAAGCATTTCAAAATATCCAACCTACCAAAATTCAGGAAAGTACATGGAAATTTCAGGTTGTAGCCAAAATGTACTATGAAGACTTTGAGAGGTTGCCAGCACTATTCTAGTAAGAGTTCTGCCTATGCTTTCACAGAAAGGGAACAAGACAGCTGAAGGTCAATATTTGAAGAGAAGGGGGAGAAACAGAATTCTCAAAAGAACCCTTGAAAACATGTCATTTTATGGACTGGATAAGAGAACAGTGATTCACTCTAGAGCAGACATTTACCAACTTCCTCACACATCAGTCTACAAAAGGTTCAGACAGCATCCCTTAAAAAGTGTCAGAGCTGGCCTTTGGTATCTGAGGATCCATTCCTTTAAATTCATAAACCGTGCCATGGACTTCTGCAGGAATATTTAGGTTATGCAAAATAATCTGGGTTAAGAATACAGTATTTCAATCTCTACACTGATTTCCTGTAAATTGTCACCAAACCCTATGATATATGCAGAGATGACTTAGCAATTAGATCATGCTAGTAACACAAAAACAAATCAATAAGGGGGCCTGTCATTCTAGTAATTCTTTAGTTTTTAGACATTGATGCTGTCTGGTTATAAACATGTTATCTGGTGAAGTTGAGTTCCTGGCTCCTATTTAGAAACCAGGATATATGATCCAATTTTCAAATGCTGAGCTGTAAGCAACTCTCACTAACTTTTCTAGGAAGTATTTTCTGTTTATAGCTTTACAAACCAATTACATCAATGTGCCTAAATACAGATAAAGGAGCTTGACTTTAGACCTGAATTTATTTTGATTTTAAACCTTCAAGTTGCCTGAAAAATAAAGCTATTACCTACATGTCTACTGACCACAGAAAAATTTACAGATTCTTTCAAGGCATCCCATGCTTTACTATCTTACTCATGGAAACAGTCCATTTATATACGCTGCCGAGCCAAACACAAAATGGCTGATTTAAATTCCCACTAGAAGAGAAATTATTACTGTGAAAAACATTCCAGGATTTAATCAGACATGCTGGCTAAAACGAGAACAGATGATTTCTACAATACCCCTAACTGAGTGGTGGAGTGAACACATGACAAAGGCAGGAATACTAGGGGAGTGAAACCAGTGTGCTGGTACCACACGGTGCAGGGGATGAAGGTTAGCTATCAAGCTCCCTCAGCTCCACACAGACTTCATCAGAGCACTAGGTTTGAAGGCAGAGAGCACTAGGTTTGAAGGCAGAAGGGAATAAGACCAGGCTCATAAGAGATGAGCCTAGGGGCAGCATACCACTGTTGGGGGTGAAATCAATAGCCCAGCTGAAGCGCACCTACACCAATGCACACAGTATGCGTAACAAACAAGAGAAGCTGGAGGCCACTGTGCAGCAGGAAAGCTATGATGTAGTTGCCATCACGGAAACAAAGTGGGATGACTCACAAGACTGGAGTGCTGCAGTTCATGGCTACAAGCATTCAGAAGGTGGAATCTTCGATAAGTAAAAAACTGGCTGCACAGCTGGACCCAGAGACTTGCCATGAATGAAGCTAAATCCAGTTGGCAGCCAGTCACTAGTGATGTTCCCTGGGACTCAGTTTTAGGGGTGGTCCTTCTCAAAATAGTTATTGATGATCTAGATAAAGGCATAGAGTGTACCCTCAGTAAATTTACAGGAAACATCAAATTGGGTGGGAGAGTTGATCTGCTCTCTGCAGACAGATGGGGACAGACTCAATCACCAGGCTGAGGACAACAGCATGAGGTTCAATAAGGGGAAGTGCTGAGTCCTGCATTTGGGTCCCAGCAAGCCCATGCAGCACAAGCTTGGGGAGCAGTGGCTCAAGAGCTGTTCAGCAGAAAGGGACCTGGGGATGCTGGTTAACAGTTGGCTCAATATGAGCCAGCAGCGTGCCCAGATGGCAAAGAAGACCGATGGCACCCTGGCCTCTATGAAGAACAGTGGGACCAGCAGGACCAGCGCAGTGATCACTCTCCTGTAGTCAGCACTGATGAGGCCACACCTCAACCACTGTGTTCAGTTCCGGGCCTCCACTTTAACGAAGGACATTGAAATGCTGGAGTGTCTCCAAGGAAGGGCAACAAGGCTTGTGAAAGGTCTGGAAAACATGTCTTACGAGGAATGGCTGAGGGGCTCGATTTGTTTAGTCTCAAGAAGAGGGGCTCGGGAGGGACCTCATTGCTCTCTACAACTACTTGAAAGGATGTTGTAGTGAGGTGGGGGCCAGTCTCTTCTACTGTGCCTGCAGTGAAGATGTCTTTAAGCTGAGACAGATGAGACTCAGATTAGGTATTAGAAAAAAGGTGGTCAGGCATTGTGCAGTGGTTTTAGTTCGAAACCAGGCAGAAACACCAATTAAGTGTAGTGGGCCAATTCAAGTTTCCCGGCCAACACACCAATTAATGTCTTAGTTTTAGTTCTAGTTGAACATTAGTGCACTCACTAAAATCATCTATTCGATTTTTGCTGTGAGATATGGATTAGGAGGAGGCAAAGCAGGCTCAAAACTTTAAAGAGCATAAAGAAAACTTTATTAACAGAACTAAAAGGAAAATAATAAGAATCAGAATAAACCTTCAAAATACTTTTCCTCCCCCCACTTTCCATCTTTCCTTTCCCACTGACAACATAAAGAGACCAAACGTGGACTTCACAGTCAGTGCATCACTTCTAAAATAGTCTTTTTCTAGTTCACTCAGAGAAAGAAAAGTCTCTCTTGCAATGCCATGGAGACTTCTCCACAAGAAACAGTTCTCTTGTAGATTCAATGTCACAGCAAAGCAGCGCCTGGGTGGAAATCTGCTTGTACGGTGCACATCCCTCCCACATTTGATAGTCTTCCCACAACTACCTCTGTGGCCACTGACCCATGGGGTACACTTTTAAGGATGAGCTGTTCAGGAGCAAAGGTTCTCTTCATTATCTCTGAGATCATCTTCATTTCTGAGAATAAAGATCTCCCCCCGANCTCCGTGGCAGAGCCCGCCCGGCCCCGAGCTGCTCTCGCTGGCCGGGCTGCAGGTGTAACTTGGCGGAGGCAAGATCTCAGCCGAGCCGCTCCGCGGGCCGACTGGGCCAGGCCGAGCCCGGCCTCGCTGGACCACGCAGACTCCCAGTTGCCTGCTTGAAAGCCGGAAGTAAAAGAGAGCTTTTCGTGACTTTCTCTGTTTTAAATATGTGATCTGGAGGCGTGTCCAACCCTCACCATTGGTTCATGCTCAACCCATGACACATTGGAAAAGGTTGCCCTGGGCTGTGGTAGAGTCACCATCCCTGGAGGTGTTTAAGAATTATCTGGATCTGGCACTGGATGATGTTGTTTAGCAGTTTTGGGGTAACGGTGATAATGCTGGGTTGATAGCTGGACTTGATGATCTTACAGGTCTCTTCCAACCTTGACGATTCTATGATTCTATGACAGGCAGGGAAAAAGAGGTGATGGTGTGGCTTTGTACATTAAGGAGTGTTTCAACTATATAGAGCTCAAGGATAATGATGACAAGGTTGAGTATCTATGAGTAAGAATCAGGGGGAAGGCCAACAAGGCAGACATCCTGATGGGAGTCTGTTATAGGCAACCCAACCAGGATGAAGAGATGGATGAACTATTCTGTGAGAGGCTGACTGATATCTCATGGTCCCTAGACCTTGTCCATGTTGGAGACATTAACTTGTGGGATGTCTGCTGGAAACTCAACACAGTGGAGAGGAGGCAGTCTAGGAGGTTCCTGGAGTGTGCAGAAGACAACTTCCTGGCAGCTGGGAAGTGAGTTTAGCAAGGGGGGTGCCCTGCTAGACCTGCTGTTTACAAACAGAGAAGGGCTGGTGGGGAATGTGGCGGTCAGATGACATCTTTGGCACAGTGACCATGAAATTGATAGAGTATTCAATTCTTGGTGAAGTAAGGAAGGGGTCAACAAAACCTCTATCTTGGACTTCAGGAGGGTGGACTTTGGCCTGCTCAGGACACTAGTTCAGAGAGCCCCCCAGGAAACAATCCTTAATAAGAAGGGAGTCCAGGAAAGCTGGACATACTTTAATAAGGAAGTCTTAAAGTTGCAGGAAAAGGCCCTCCCTATGTGCCCAAAGATGAACNTCTTCCAACCTTGACGATTCTATGATTCTATGACAGGCAGGGAAAAAGAGGTGATGGTGTGGCTTTGTACATTAAGGAGTGTTTCAACTATATAGAGCTCAAGGATAATGATGACAAGGTTGAGTATCTATGAGTAAGAATCAGGGGGAAGGCCAACAAGGCAGACATCCTGATGGGAGTCTGTTATAGGCAACCCAACCAGGATGAAGAGATGGATGAACTATTCTGTGAGAGGCTGACTGATATCTCATGGTCCCTAGACCTTGTCCATGTTGGAGACATTAACTTGTGGGATGTCTGCTGGAAACTCAACACAGTGGAGAGGAGGCAGTCTAGGAGGTTCCTGGAGTGTGCAGAAGACAACTTCCTGGCAGCTGGTAAGTGAGTTTAGCAAGGGGGGTGCCCTGCTAGACCTGCTGTTTACAAACAGAGAAGGGCTGGTGGGGAATGTGGCGGTCAGATGACATCTTTGGCACAGTGACCATGAAATTGATAGAGTATTCAATTCTTGGTGAAGTAAGGAAGGGGTCAACAAAACCTCTATCTTGGACTTCAGGAGGGTGGACTTTGGCCTGCTCAGGACACTAGTTCAGAGAGCCCCCCAGGAAACAATCCTTAATAAGAAGGGAGTCCAGGAAAGCTGGACATACTTTAATAAGGAAGTCTTAAAGTTGCAG
This sequence comes from Melanocharis versteri, assembly GCA_013397845.1. Lineage (NCBI taxonomy): Eukaryota > Metazoa > Chordata > Aves > Passeriformes > Melanocharitidae > Melanocharis > Melanocharis versteri. The sequence continues at coordinate 11,182 of VZTG01009197.1, read as the reverse complement.
GAAAAGGCCCTCCCTATGTGCCCAAAGATGAACTGGGGAAGAAGACCAGCCTGGCTGAACAGGGAGCTTTCACTGGAACTTGGGTTTATGACGTTTGAAAGAAGTGGCAGTCAACTCAGAAAGGGTACATGAATGTCGTTACGTCATGTAGAAGGAAAATTAGAAAGGTGAAAGCTCAACTAGAACTTAATCTGGCCACCGCCATAAAAAAATAGAAACGTTTTTATAAATACATGAATATCGAAAGGAGGGCAAATGAGAATCACCATTCTTTATTGGACGCAAGGGGATCATAGTCACCAAGCATGAGGAAATGGCTGAGGTACCTAACATCTTCTTTGCATCATTCTTTAACAGTAAGACCGGTTATCCTCACGGCAACAAGCTCCCTAAGGTGGTAGACAGAGACGGGAAGCAGAACTGATCCCCTGTAATCCAGGAGGAAGCAGTCAATGACCTGGTGAGCCACTTTGATACTCACAAGTCTATGGGACCAGATGGGATCCATTCTAGGGTGATGAGGGAGCTGTCAGAAGAGCTGCTCTCCATCATTTATTATCAATCCTGGCTAACTGGGGAGGTCCGAGATGACTGGAAGCTGGCCAATGTGATGCCTATCTATAAGAAGAGCCAAAAGGAGGATCTGGGAAACTACAGGCCTGTCGGCCTGACTTCAGTGTCTGGCACAGTTATGGAACTGATCATTTTGAGTGTGATCACATGGCACACACAGGTTAACCAGGGGATCAGGCCCAGCCAGCATAAGTTTAGGAGGGGCAGGCCCTGCCTAACCAGCTTGATCTCCTTTTATGACCAGGTAGCCCATCTGGTGGATGTGGGGAAGGCTGTGGATGTTGCCTGCCTGGACTTCAGTAAAGCTTCTGACACCGTCTCTCACAATATTCTCCTGGAAAGGCTGGCAGCCCATGGCTTGGACAGGTGCACCCTTTGTTGTTTTAAGAACTGGCAGGATGGTTGGGCCCAGAGAATGGTGGTGAATGGTGTTGCATCCAGTTGGCGGCCAGTCACTAGTGGTGTTCCCCAGGTCTCCACTACTGGGACCAGTCCTATTAAGTATAGTTATTGATGATCTGGACAAGGGGATCGAGTGCACCCTCATTAAGTTTGTGGACAACACCAAGTTGGGAGGGAGTGTTGATCTGCTAGAGGGTAGGAGGGCTCTGCATATGGATCGATGGTGTTGGGATGACAGGCTGGATCGATGGGTCGAGGCCAATGGTATGAGGTTTAACAAGACCTGGTACTGGGTCCTGCACACCTTGGTCACAACAACCTCATGCAGTGCTACAGGCTAGGGAAGATTGTAAACCAAACTTCTCCAGCTAAGGAAAACTACAGAGGAATTCATCCATTTCACTGAGTGGAAGACTCAAAGCTAGCTCGTGATTAGCACACTGCCACTTGTTAAGCCATCTAAACCAAATGCAATCATTCGTGTGCTATTTCAGCAGACCAAACTCATCGAGAGCAAAAGAGACACCACTGAAGGGATGGCAAAGGGAGAAATATAAATCGCTTTCAGCAATCCTACTCCAACCAAAGGGAAAACAATTGCAATTAGGCAAGAAGGGTGGCCCATGATCTCTGCAAGAATAAATACAAAAGATAATTTGGGAGCTTGCCTTGCCAAGGAGGAAGGAGTTTTGTAGCAAGATATTTTGTATGGAATATGGCAATTAGACTGATCCTTGCAGTCTCCCAAGGACTTCCAGTATGCCTAGGTATAAGTCAATTAATCTTCAAATGTACCACCTACCCAACTACTGACAGCTGTACTAAGTTACTCAGGCTTCAGCTGTACCAGTAAATTGAATTGCCCTTGCCTCCAAGACAGGAGCCTCCTAACTCCTGACCCATGCCTAAGAATGGTCTGCAGTAGTTGTCATAGGTTAAAATCATGCCAAGAGCCATTTCAACATCTTACCAGGATAAAGATGTCATTCCAATGCCAAGAAATGTTGTGAGCACAGCTCAGCTTGCAGACAGTGACATGACCTGACTCAAGAAGGCACACAGGGAACTCTGCTCTGGAGAAGACACCACTGACAAACCTGGACCATGCTGTTTGTATGGACACTGCATTTCATCCCGTCCAGATCTGTCATTTCTTTCTCAGTATGAGATTGAGATGCATGTGCATGTTTTAAAATACAGAATGGCATTATTTGTGCAGCAAACCAAAAATCACTAGATGTGTTCATAAATCAGCTCCATGAAAATCCTTCTATACTCTCTCATGCCTGACAACCAAGCTCATTTACTTAACCAGCTTTTCAAACACAAGTATTTAAAAAAAACAGACCTCTGCTTTAAAAAGGTGAAGTTCATCCAAAAAACATGCAGTCTCATTCACCCAGGAGTGCAACACTGAGCACAAATTTTCACTGCAAGTCAGTGGCACAGTAGGAACAGAAGGTGGTAGACATTTTCTGTCTCTTCTTTTAACTAACAAACAGTTTTGGCACTCACAAAATCCTGGAGACAGTGACACAACTAAATCTACTGAGAATATTTTCCTAAAACAAAATGGTATCTCCGTGAACATAATAGCTGCTGATTTTATTACAGTATTTAGAACAGGCAGAATTCTAGCCTATCACATTTTGAACTCTAAGATACACTACTGGATACTACTAAGAAAAAATCTCCACTGTATTTGGCAGGAGAGCTTTCTCCTTCTTGGTTGACATGTGAGTATATAAAAATAAATGTTCTAGTACAAACTGTTAACAAAGAACTAAGCCAAACCCAGTTCTAAACACACAATAATTTCCCTAAAGCAAGAAGACTTACTAGCTTTTTCCTGTGGATGAAGGTAGCAACTGGATTTTGGAGGCAACAAAGAGGCTAATGGAAAGTCATTTCTTACTGGGTCAACAAGATCTAGGGCTTTTGAAAACAACACACAACTAGCTATATTTAAAGACATTAGTAGTAACATTAACACTAATTTTGTCTACCTGACCTCACCTGTGCCATATCTTCTGAAAACAGAAAACACTAGAGTCTTGAACTGGACTTCCAAAATGTAAGGCTCCTCCATAATCATTATATTATTTGAAAATGTAAATCCTTTATTATATTAACTTTGGTTCCTACTGTCCCTTTTGGCCTTTTAAAACAATTTTTACTTACAAGATAACAAGACTTCTGAAAGAGAATGCTATGTCCCAGTTTCCCCATGAACTTAGGTCTTTGAGGACCCCAACACCATGCCTCGAGGCTACTTCATCACGGCTTTGTCACCATGACTGCCACACTAATTCTGAAACTCTTGTCACTTCCTTAGCTGAAAGCACACTTGCCAGCACACCCAATGTCAAAATCCTTTTCTTACTAAGCTAAGTGAACAACATCTGGAAAACAAATGAAAAGGGATTGTTAAACTGGTTCCCTCCAATCCAAATTGCAAAAGAAAACAAGTCAGAGAAATTCCCAACATATTTTTGTCCCTGCTCTATAACCTCAGCATTTAGGTATTTTAACATTGATCTGAGACTTGCCTGCAGGGCAAGACGTGACCTTTTGAGTTTAAGCCCATTAGTAAAGAATACAAGCAGCTTTATTCATGTAACACTCAGGTTTACAGCAGAGTCTTAAAAGTTCCAAAGTTCTCCACAAATTCCCATCATATTGTTGCAACAATATAAAACTCATATACACAACAGCCCCACGATCCCGCTTCATAAAAATAAGTAATTCTTGAATGCATCTTTCATTCATAAATTTATAAAAATAATGCATAATTGAATAAAAAAATCATGCTTCTAAAGTACAAGGATTATAACCAAACACAGTTCAAAGCACTTGGTTATATAATGAAGCAAATAAAACATTTTAGTTACTATTTTTTTCAGTAGTATTCAGGGACCTTATGAGCAGAATCAGAAAGTAATGCTACAGATGATGATGCTAATGTGTCAATAGAAAATGAACTTCTTAAGGTTAAAAAGGAGATCTAACCATTTACTCCAGACAGACTTTTCACAGCTAAAAAACGGAGGGGAAGGGAGGGGAGGGGAGGGGAACTAAAACCGTACTATTTTAGCATGGCATGTCCTACAATAACAGCAGAAGCAGGTTTCCCTTGCCACATGACTTGGATGTGTGAAGCCCTCAAGAAAAGAGGACAGTTGAGTCAGGCAAATTTTTTGTTCTTCTGCCCACTGTTCTCTCCTCAGACAGTTCCCATGTCTCCTTCTGCACTAGCAAAGGCTTAACCTGGAAAGAAGGCCAGGACCTTCTTTCACGAGAACCTCCTACATTAAGGGCAGAACCAGAAGGAGTAGGACCTTTCTCATCTTTCCCTTCTTAGCACAAACACCCTGAAACAAGAAAGTGACCTCACTTTGTGCTGTCCAGCCTTGGAGGCACAAGTCTTTACTACGTCACAGAGCAGCACTGAAGTTGGCAACAGCAGAGTTTGTACAAAAAGGCTACTGTGCGCAAACGACCCAGAGCTTGGCAATCCACTTTTAGAACCACCTTTGCTGTCAGTTCAGCCACAGGCCTTCTTGGGAAATAATGTGGTCCAAATCTGACCTGATTCCTTTGTGCTATCTTTTGTCCTTTCTTCCAGCGAAGAATGGGCTTCAGAGCAGGTAGTTCCTTGTCCTCTTTTCCTCTTTCTATCACATGTTCCCCAAGGCTGTATGAAGCTTCAAATACAATTGGAGAGATGACGTCTTTGACTCTTTTCTGTACAAGAAACCAAACAGATATTTCACCTATGCATATAGCCAAGCAAGTTTCTATCTACAACAATTATACATTCAATTAAACTAGATCATTAAATTAAATATACAATTAAACCAGATTCAACACTGCAGACAGGTTTCTCTAATTCCTTTATCTTTCTCCAGGTCAAACAGGAATAAGCACATTACATGAACAAGTCAGAAGTTTAAAAAAAAAACTTTAAAAAAAGTTATTCTTTTGGGACCTACTCTTCAATACATAGAAGCAGTGGAATATTTTGCCCACCTATAAATCAAGTGGTTTTCAATAAAAATATTTTATTAAAAAAAGAAAAAAATTAGAAAGCAATTCAATTATTCCTACAGAAGCAAAGAGCAAATAATCTTAATCTCTGGGGTTTCAAAATCCTAGACTTTGACTGAGATCACCTCCAGTGAGCTCCACTCATTAAAAGATCAGAAAACCCATCTTCCCTTGTTGTTTTGCAATATCAGTGAAATGAATGGATGAGTAAAGGTACTAATGTGGCTATAAAATAGGATTACAGACATGCAGGGGCAAGAAAATCCATCTTCCAGTATGTTTCTCAAAGTGAAATTTACACTTTCCCCCACCATGAGCACAGTAACACTTTCCATTTGTAAAAGAAGAAAGTTTTTTCAGTTTCTTTTTTTGCTTATTGTAGGTTTCATACCAGATGTATAAAATGGTGCCGTATTATTTGGCTGATGGGACAAAAGGATCGTCTTTTCTTGTTGCTGGAACCAAAGCCACAAAATTCATACCAGTTGTCAAAACATGCAATGCTTAAATCCAGATTGCTATGCCAGGACTTCCAAAATCCAATTTACCAGGAAAACTAATTGCAAATGCTCTATCTTTTCATAGGCAAACATTCCTCTTAAATTTTAGTTACTTAAAAACATAGCATGAATTCAGCGCAGATAAAATTGAGGCAACAAGTAAGTCCCATAAGTAAGCACATCAAATGGGCCAACTCTCAACTTTGCCTTACACTGGTTAGTGGGTTTCTCTGAACACAGCCTGCCAACCACAAGAAGCAATTGAGATGCCATGCCACTAAAATTACATCTTCCAGATCCGGGAAACCTGGGTACTAACTGGCTTTCAGACCACCCTGTTTGATCTGTTTAAAGACAACCGTTTGCTCTCTCCAATACGTTGACTGTCCACAGATCTCAGAAGTCGAAGATTAGTGGCTAACCAAATTCCCAAATCATCAGTTAGTTGGATGAATAATAGCAGATATCAGGCTGGATGACATTTACCCTCCTGCACCTTCAGCCAGCCCTTAAATTCCCCACCCTAATACCAATGTATGCCAGTACTCTGAAATTTAGACTGTACATTGCTTGGAGCGATTTGTGCTTTCTTGGTAAAGAACACTGATCAACAACAGACATAGCAGCAGTGGCGATAGCTTGACCTCTTCCCAGTCTCATAAAAAGGACTATGCATGATCTGCAGCACTGTTAATCCTCTTGGCAGAAGAGACACTCATGCCTGCAGCCCCTTCCTCAGTCCCATCCCCAGGGTAGGAATTGTACCATACTGAGACTACTAAATAACAACATTACAACTCACAGAAGCTGCTAGATTTGCTCTCACAGAAAATCAGGTGCATTAACTTTAGTGAGGATTGTATCAGCTTACTTGTATACAAAGTGAAGGCTTCGTATACAGAGAAACAAGACTATAAACGAGCATGCCATACACCAACAGTCAAACACAAATCATCAGGCAAATTGCCACAAAATCCAACTGTACACAACCAACTATGTAAACACAGAACAATAAAAATGTATGCGGTGGGTAAATTAAAATCCACCTATCATTTTTGTAACTTTACTGCTGCAATAAGGCAAGAATAACTACTTAATCACTTCTACCTCTTTTAATATGATCTTGTAGGGTTCAGTCCAATGCCCTTTAAAGTCAAAAGGTAAGTTTTCTACTGACTTTGATGAATGTTGGAGTGCACCTTTATTGTTTGCTGGTGTTCTGCTTGATTTTAGTGGTGAAATTGTGACTTCTCCATCACCCCAGCCCTGGGAAATACATTTCACGTACCCATTTATCTTTAAGTAAGGATAAAATTATGAATGCTACCCAGTTATTAATTTTTCCACATGTTCAGTCCCTTCTGCTCACAATCCTTCAAAAATGAAGGCAACAGTCTGTGGCATTCGTCCTCAGTAAGACAGAGACAAGACAGTTCTGTCTCACAGGTACACCACGGACTGTCTGGGATGTGAACACATAAAGAGAATAATTAATATTTCGCCAAGCACAATCTGGAGAAGTACTATTTTAGGCTGGAAATACAACCAGTTTCTTTCTCTTTCAGTCTACCCAAATGTATTGCTTCCTGTTTTGAATCATATACTGATGACACAGCCCACAGATTGCTTTTAAGTATTCCTGATTTCTAAGAGGAAGTCAAAAGATTCAATGAGAATCAAGTTTGAGATAGACTGAAAAGCCCTTCAAGTCAAGGAAACTGTACATTTTTTGTATAAGTTGCATGACCCTAACGAACTGGATTTGTCAAGGGATACGATTTCCACAAGCAGCTTTTATCACCATTTGACACCACAAGGCTACTATGCTGAGGAAGTGGTGTAGGCTAAAGACATTTCTGAGACCTGAAAAAACAAACCTGGCAAATCATAGCATATGGACAGCACAGCTTCAGTAATTGAAAAAAATGTTTGAAGGACACTACAAGGAGTGTAATATACAAGGAGTTCAAATTATGAACAGAAACAACTATGCAACTAGGGTTCAGTGAGTAATAGCAATACTTAATCTGTACAGACTGGAGTCACTGAACTGGTGCAAGTTTTTACCATGCCTGAATTGGAAAGCTTACCCTAGCAAATGTGATAACAAAGGCTTGCTATCTCCTCTCACAGAACAATCACCTCAAAGAAATTTTTGAATATTGTGGTAGTAACTGTACATGGCCACATATTCCTTCCTTTTTTTTTCTCTGACTTAGCAGAGGAGAAGCAAGAAAGCAAAACCTCTGCCAGATTTATGACTGTATTTCTGTTTGACTTTAATACCAAAAAGTCCTGAAAATCTGAGAAGTAACCAAAGAGCAATGATCAAATGTCACATCTGTGATTCTGAGTGTAATTTCCAATTCCCTCTTGAAGATGGAGTGTGATAACTGTAAGAAATAATTTTTGGCACTTTTCATAGGGACGGCCTAAGGCACATCATGACAACACACAAATATAGAGTCCAACATCCTAAAGGCACACTGCCTTGGTGGCGAGCCACTGCCTTCTGCAACCTTAACTTTAGGCTACCAAGAGCCCACACACATCAGGAATTCAAGCAAATTTGGCTGGAACAAGACAGAGTTTTAGTCAAGGGATAGAATTTATTCTACTCATGGTGCAAGTAGTTGCCAGACTGGATATAATTTCAGCTTTGTTTTGGCTCAGTGCCACAGTACACTCAGGGGACTGTACATGAGCTCAATAAATCATCATATTTAATCCTCTTTCTTCTACAAGGTGAAAGTCTCCAGCAAGGACTCTGGAGAGTGCCAAATTCCATTTTTAATTATGGCCAATGGGCTGAGAAATAAATTGAGATGTAAATAATGCCCACAATCCACAGCAAGAATAAAGGATGAAACATGGCCCTTTAAAGGAATGAATATGAACTAATTTTCAGCAGCATAAGCTGAAGAAATACACATAATCATCAGGATAACATCTACAGTTGCTTTGTGCTTTTGTTCTTGTTCATGTCTTTCTGGAGTTTCTCTTTTCTTTCTCTGTGAGAAAGTTCTCTGATCTGTCTGGCCTTTTTTTCTACTCCCTTTGACTTGATCCTCAGGATTTTAACCCATTCATGAATTCCAGAGCTTTTACTGAATTCAGCACAGCTTTTCAGTACTTCTGAGAATCAAGTTCTGTTTAGTTAAATGACAGCGAATGAATTTCAGATCCTGTTTTTTAAAACACTCGACTTGAAACTTTTAGTCTAAATGTATTTATATCAGGTGCTAAATAACAAGCACTAATAATAGACTAGGAATTTTTACAGGCTTAAATACACAGAATAAATTTGACAATTCCAATTTAACAGACAACATATTAATGCTGCAAAATATATGAAAGACACTCTGCTAATGCTAATCCAGCATACAACTTTAATCAGCCCACAGGTCACTACCACATAAATCCCCAACTCAGTGTCAAGAGATAAATAGTTCCCTGATCAGTGATCTCAAAAATTACTCAAATGTCCACCAGTCTTCAGAAACAAAAGCCACTACTGCCACAATCTATCAAATGAAATCACTGCTGTAGGTCTTAATAAACATATATTATAGCTTATGAACCAATAAGATGACAACACTTGACTTTAAAATGAACTATTCTCCTGTTACCTCAGTCTCCCTCTCTAAACTGTGAGTCATCCAGGGTGCAAGGTCTAAAAGCCATGCAATTCAATAAGAATATTAATTAGACACATTGGCTTTTAACTGGAAGACGTATTTTAATTCACATCTAATGAATGAATGTGTACATGTCATTCTAGTACCTGAAAACTAATAAGGAGCAACTTAACTTCCTTGCCCTGTTCCTTGCAACACTTACCAACTCCTAGTTTAGATACCTTGGCGTCAAGTCCTTGTGCAAGTTTATACTTGCAGCCCCCTACTATGCTGTCCTGGGGTGGCTGAATAGCTCAGTATCCCCAGTCGTCCGTTTTTTGCCGTGCTGCTGGACATTGGGCGCTGCGCCTTTAAGGCCGGCTCCGAGGGCGAGGGGGAGCGGGCACGGCGCGCACTTTGTGTCCGGGAGCCTCGTCTGCGACGCTCCTCCCGGAACTGCCGCTGCTTGGTGTGCTCGGTGTGCGTGCTGCTCCGCGGACAACGGAGGGGCTTTTCTTTTGCTTTTAATAGTTAGTTTCTTAGCTAGCCAAGGCCGAGGAGATCCCTAGATTGTAACCTTCGTCCCGTGGACTAATCAGCTCTGCTCCGGACCGAGAACCCAGGAGAAACGCCGGGAGCTCGCTGCTGGGCCCAGCCGGCGCCGGAGGCTGCATTTCTCCAGCTCAGGAGGACTGCTGAGAGACTGATCGAGCCGAGATACACCCCCGAAAGAACTCTTTTCCTGGATTTGCCATCTCTCCAGGACAACGAGAGGTTCCCCTGTTTGATACTGTTCAATTTTCCGTGTTTGTGGGTGTTTTGCTGTTGAATAAACAGGTTCTTTTTTTCCACTTATCTCGGAGGAGATTTTCCTTTGTCTCCCGAACCTGTGGGGGGTTTTCCTCCATAAATTTGCCCTAAACCAGGACAAT
>VZTG01009194.1:7314-23099 GCA_013397845.1 Melanocharis versteri | reverse complement strand
TCCCTGCCTGTGGATGGGGTGGAGTGGGATGAGCTTTTTTCCTCCAAGTGCAGTTGGGAGCCAAGAACATCCCAGGAGCAGGAACAGCACAGGCGGTGCCTGAGCCTTCAGGGAACCCCCCATCCCAGGGATTCAGGAGTGCTCCCAATGAGGACGAGCTTGGAAGGTGGTTTTTTACCAAATCAGGAACAGGGAGTGGAGCAGGATCAATTCCTGTCGCTCAGGGGTTGCTCTGGAGGAGCAGGATCAAGGAAATCAGTGGAGAGGTGGAACTTGGGCTCGTGGGGATGTCAGAGGTGGCGATTTGGGGTTGAGGAGATTTTGCTCTGAGTCCCCAACTTCTCCTCACCTCCTGATTAGCACAGACTAAGGGTGGCTCTTTCCAAATCTCTGGGATCCTCCCATATAATTTGAGTCCAGAATTTCTCAAATCAACCACGGTTCCCAAATGCTCCGGTCTCTTCCTTTGCTGCAGTTCAGGAATGCCCCTTCACTCTACTGAAACAATTAATCATTCAATTTCTGTCAACCTGGGACTTCCCTGACCTCCCCTCTGTCTTGTTTGCAGCAGCAAAATCCAACGCAGTCGGCAAAATAAATACAAACTGTGCCAAGTCACCCTGGGGGGGCTCAGAAATCCCAGAATTCATATGGAGCTGTCGAAATCTTGGACATGGTTGGATATATGGTACCTCCTGCGGGGTGGGAGCCAAACCTGCTCAGTCTCTTTTTTAGTGGCACTCCGGGCTTTGTTTGGGGTGGCAAGGTGGGGATTGATCAGAGGTTGGACTGGATGGTCTTGGAGGTCTTTTCCAACCTCAGTAATTCCAGGATCTGTAGGATGTGGAGCAGCAGTTCGGGCTGTGTGTACCTCATTCCTCTAAAAACCACATTTTTGCCTTTCGAGGTTTCACCTGATGGAGGAAAGACCTGGCGAACTTCAGGAAGTGGCTCAGAAATCCCAACTTCCCGAGCTGATATTCAAACCCTTAAACCACTTCCCTCCTTCTCTTTCCCGGTTTTTTCCTCTCCCTCATTGATTCAGCCTCGCAGGAGCCGCTGGCAGAGCCGCTCCAGCACCTGCTGGGCGTCGGGAGCACCAGCTGCACGTTGGCATCTGCCACAACAGTTAGCAGAGCAGGAGAGGGCTGAAGTAAAGATGCAGAGCTGCTGCTCACGCCTGGGCTTTTGTCCCCTCCGCAGAGCACGGTGATCGTGGAGAAGACAGTGCAGGACCTGATGAACCTCATGCACGACCTGAGCGCCTACTCGGACCAGTTCCTCAACATGGTGTGCGTGAAGCTCCAGGAGTACAAGGACACCTGCACCCTGGCCTACAGGTACAGCCCGGGATGACATTCCCGGGGGGAATTGCTGCTCTTTGGGTTGGCTCTTCTGCCGTCGGTGGTCAGGAGTTGCTTCTGGAATCTTCTCTGCTGGCGTGGTCGCGGGTGTTTCCCTCCTAGGGATAAAAAAGGCTGGAATGATGAGTGGTGGCTTCCCAGTGGATTTGTCAACATCACAGCGTGGTTTAGGGTGTTGAGATGTGGATGGCAGTGGTGGTGGAGCTTAGAAATTACTCCAGCTCTTCCCTTCATCAGGCAGGATGAGACCTTGCAGGGCCTGAAGGGGCTCCAGGAGAGCTGCAGAGGGACTGGGGACAAGGGACAGAGGGACAGGACACAGGGAATGGCTTCCCACTGCCAGAGGGCAGGGATGGATGGGAGATTGGGAAGGAATTCCTGGCTGGGCTGGAATTCCCAGAGAAGCTGTGGCTGCCCCTGGATCCCTGGCAGTGCCCAAGGCCAGGCTGGATGGGGCTTGGAGCAGCCTGGGGCCGTGGGAGGTGTCCCTGCCCATGGCAGGGGGGGCACTGGATGGTCCCTTCCAACCCAAACCATTCCATGATTCCATGATAAAAGGTGATCTCAAGTTGGCCACTGAGAGTCTAAAGTATCATCTTTAAAAATAAATGGCTGAATGTACCTTTGGCTTTCTGGTAAAGTCATTCAGAAATTCTTCATTTGAACATTTGCAAGGAATTCGGGATTATTTGAATTAATTCTATTGACATTTGGGTATTCAGGTCTCATGGCAATTCAGGAATTTCAGGAGGAGGGAAAATGGCTGTGAGTTGCACCAGGAGAGGTTGAGATTGGATATTAGGAAAAATTTCTTCCCTGAAGCATTGGTCAGGCATTGGAAGGAGCTGCCCAGGGCAGGGCTGGAGTCCCCATCCCTGGAGGGATTTAAAGCCCTGTGGATGTGGCATTTGGGGACATGGCTCAGTGGTGGCCTTGACAGGGCTGGGAATGGTTGGTGGTTGGTCTCAATCCTAGAGGAATTTTCCAACCTAAACGATTCAGGGATTTTAGGAATCAGTGACCACATGAATCCACACAGGCTGGGTTTGGTGAAGCTTTCCCAAAGCAATTCCATAAACTGATTTTTCCAGGGAGTCAACAAATGCTCTGTCCTTGTTCCATTGGCATTTTGGGATGATCCATCCCCAGCATTCCCCAGCCATGGTGTGGAATCTCAAGGCACCACGATCTCAGTGGCCATGGAGGTGTTTGGTTTAACCCCTCAGGTCCTTGATCTATCAGAGATTTCCTGGGTAAATATCAATAAATAAGTTGTAAGGACATTGAGTTAAACCCTTCAAGTCCTTGATTTATCAGAGATTCTCTGGGTAATTATCAATAAATAACTTCTAAGTTCATCCCAGTTATCCATCTGCAAAACGGCCCTCCTGGACAGGAAAACCAGGATCATTCCCCATCCCCTGGGGATAAATAATTCCAATAAAAACCGCTACAGATGCTGCAGGAATGCGGGCTGGAATAGCTGCTCCTCATCATCCCCTCCATGGCTACTGAGCCTGAAAAAGCCCTCGAGTTTCCTGACCAAGAAATTACTTCCCGTTGCCTGATTTTATTCAGGAACCGCCTCATCCGGCAAACAGGCTCATCATCATCATCATCATCATTATTATTATTATTGTTGTTATTATTATTAACAATAGCAGTGAGCAGAGGCTAAACTTTGCCTGAACACCCCCCTAAATTGGGAACTGCTCATGTGCCGTTGTCCAAAATACTCCTTTTTCACCCAAAACTTCCCCGCCTGGAGCCAGACAATGGATTTGATTTGCTTGGCTTGAGCTCGAAGGTCCTTCCTTCCTTCCTTTGCCATTCCTGGCTTTGGCACCTGCTGAGGGCTAATTAGGACAACGCTAATTTGGCCATCTCCTGATTGCAGCGAGAGGGGGAAAAACAGGAAACGTTCTCGTTTTGCTGCTGGCAGATGACTGAAATAGAAATCCGTATCCATTCCCGGGAACGCGGGGGAGCGGAGCAGCTCCCGGCTCCATCCGCGGGGACGTTGTGCCCTCTGCAGGGATCCGGGCCCCACACAGCCCTGCCCTGCTCTCCGGGGTTTTCCCTGGCCGGTTGGGATGGATAAATCCCGGTGCTGATGGAGTTGGTGGAGTCAGGATTATTTACAGCTCTTTAAAATCAGAACGAACTCCTTGGAGCCGGAAGTCGATCCCGTCCGGCAAAGCTGCTCCTGGGACGGCAGAGAGCGAGAATTTGGGAAGAAAGAGAGGTGTTTTTGTAGGATTTGCTCCTTCAGGGGGAATGTGAGCAATTGTGGGTGAAAAGCATCCAAAGGGAGGCTCCTCCAGGCAGGATTTTATCCGGAGCTCTCTGCGGAACAGCTCGGGAAGGACGTCAGCACTGGGAAATGCACAGCTGAGATTGTTCATGTCTGAGCTCCGTTTGGCTCGTGTTCTTCCAGGGATTTAAAAAGAAAAATATCAAACCTAACGGGGCTGGATGGGATTGGACGTTTCTGTAAATAGCAGCTCTCCTGTGTTAATTGATGACGAATTTTGGAAGTTCAGTGTAGGTGAGATCTCTCCTGCAAATTGCGTTCTTGTCCGAATTCCAACTCCAGTTTGCCGCACAAACTGTTTACAAACGCCAGCTCTGATTTCTGACTAATGGGTGAGGGGCTGGGGCTGAAAATGCAAATAAAAATGGGAGATGGAGCCCCCAAACCTCCTGCCGTGCTGGCAGCGCCTTCCAGTCGTGTCCAACCCCCGTCTCCAGCAGATTTCCAGGAGAGCAGCTCAACTCTGGAGTTAAAAACCATTTTATGTTAAAAACCTGAGTACAAACCCATTTTTGTGGGATTTTTGGACGTACTGAAAGGCCATGAAAGAAACCTGCCCAGTTCACAGTTGCTGCCCTTAATATCTTCTTTTTAATCTTCTGCCGACACCCTTCTCCAGCAAAATTTGCTGTCTCAAATGCTAAAATTAATCCCTTTCCACGCCTTTCTACGTAAATTGGCCAATATTTACTCACGTCCGTGTTGAAGTTGCTGGTTTTTATTTTGTTGCCAACTTTAAGCTCTGTCTTGTGTATCCACCCCCTTCTTCCCCACCTTCATCTTCACCTTGTCCGTTTTTGAACCTCTCTGAAGGCTCTGAGTAAAGGCATCGCTCACCCAAAAGTCCTTTTAGGCTGTGAAAAGAGATGGGCGTCACCAAAATGTGATTCGGAGAGTTAAAAAGTGATTAAACCCTCTGAAGGCGCTCAGCTCCCTCTGTGGAGGCAGCTTCTGGTGACCAAGCTCCTTTGGCTGAACTCTCTCAGCTAAATTTGGGGGGAAAAAAATGAGAAATAGTTGGGCCTGGATCGCTCAAAATGATGAAGAAAAGAAAGCCCTCCTTCTTTCCAGCCAGGCAAAATAAATCTAAGCCCCTTTTTTAGTCTCAAGAGCAGATTAATTCAGCCAAAATGTGGCAGCCAAACAGGATTTTTTGGTTCCCCAGGAAGTGATTTTACCACTCATTTGCTGCTTTTTAGTGGCATCTTCCCTTCCTTGCATGAACTTTTGGGTTTTAAGTTGCTTTTTTGGCTCTTTTTGAGGCAGGGGTGTCCACTCAGGCTGTGGGTGCCTGGCCCAGCTGCTTTTTAACCCTTGGCAGCACAAGCTCAGCATGGAAACGTCACCTTGGCCATGGGAAGAGGAAAAAAAACATCCAAAAATCCACCTGGCACAAGGCAGAGGAGCCCAGTCAGCCCCTGTGGCTTCCAGATGTTTCCTGCTGGAAAGCCACGGCCCTTCCAGGGATATTCCTATATTATTTCCCATAAGAGAAACGATTCCTCACAGTGCAGGATCGGTTCCTGGGAAGGTGTGACACACACCAGGATTTTGGCCACGGCATCAGGGCTGTGTCTCCAACATTCCCCCCTCACCAGCAGGCTGGGAATGGGAAAGATTTTGGGGAAGATGTATCCAGGACAGCTGTTCCAGGCTGATATTCCGTATTTTATGACGTCTGCTCCACAATAAAAGGTTTTTTTCCGTCTTTTCCCTGCTGAGGAGGGGAGTGATGGAGCAGCTTGGTGGGCACCTGGATCTAGCCAAGGTCAGCTCCCGACGGCAGCAGCAGGAAAAATTATGGAGGAGTTTGGGAGAAGCGGAGTGGGGGTGAAAGGAAGAATTCTGAGCTGTACTGAAAGCTGTCGCCCTGTCCTGGGATAATTCACTCAAGGACACAAATCGGATTGACACCGATGGACTGGCTGAGAAGCTGGGAAGAAAATGTGGGAAAAGGGAGTTGGGAAAAGCTGGGTGTCCAATGGAGATTGGGGATGTTCCACCCTCTTCAAAATCTTCTCAGTGAGGGGGTGGTTGGAGGAAAACCAACATCAGGAGGTGGTTAATAAATAAAAATCAATAAAAATCAGGAGGTGTTGGAGCCCAGGGAAAGAGTGGGGATGTAATTCCAAAGGATCCACGTAGTGCTGGGGCTGTCCCAGCATGGATCACTGTGGAGCTCCCTGATTTCAGTGGATCCATGGATCTTGCCCGGAGAGGATTCCCATCCCTGGCAGTGCCCAAGGCCAGGCTGGACAGGGCTTGGAGCACCCTGGGACAGGGGAAGGTGTCCCTGCACGTGGCAGGGGGTGGCCCTGGATGGGCTTTAAGGTCCCTCCCAACCCAAACCATTCCAGGATTCCATTCCAGGATCCCGTGGACCCATGGACACCACGCCACCAAAAAGTGAGGGAAGCAGGAATGGTGGATTCGGCTCTTGGAAAACTCTGACCCTGGAAGAGCAAGGACACCAGGCTGAGTTTGCAGCTTGTTAGAGCATCCCAACATCCTCCCCCGTCTCCTCCCCGGCTCTGACTCCACAAACAGTTGGAATTTTGAGGACAGAGGATAATAAGGATCATAAAACAGAGAGGTGGCTCTGTGTGACTCCTTCAGGACCCTCCCGAAGATGCCTTGGAGTCGTGGATGTCTGAAGGGCCACGATAAGGCTGGAAATAATTGAAGAGAGCAAACAGTGGACGTGGAGAGAGCTGAGCTGAGAGGGGAAATAACGGGGAGTAATGGGACGAAATGGAGGAAAATAAAACACGAGCTCGGTATCAGGAGTTTTTTTATCCAAGAGTTGGATTTGTTCAAGTGTGAAATAGACTCCCAAGGGAAGGAGAGTATTGCTGCAGTCATTTAAATGTGCAGAGGACAAAGCCCTGGCTGATGCATTCCCTGGAACAGTTGTCTTGCCTTGGCACAGCAATGCCCAGATATCATCAAATCCACTTTTTCCATCTCAGATGTCAGAGCTGCTGGTGGAGCTCTTTTATCCCCCTCAGTTTTCACCGGGGTGAAAAAATAAAAGACCTTTTTTTTTATTTTTTTTTTCCCCCTGAGTGGAAAAACACCAACTCCCTCCCAGCAGCAGAAGGCCAAACGGGAATGTTGACGCCGAGGTCTTGCGTGGCTGGAAACAAAACTCAGCCTTTTGTCTGTGACAGATTGGACGTGAAACCTGAAGGGAAGGAGAATTTGTTTGTGAGTGCATGTGACAAAGTCGTTTTCACAAATCCTGCGCGGTTCCTGAGCAGAGCTTGTTTTCCTGGTGGATGGGGAAAGGGTGGGAAGAGAAATGAGCTGTTCTCTTCGGGATGGATCAGAGCTGGCTCCTGCCTCGGTGCCTTTCTCGCTGTTTCCCTTTGCAAAACGCAGATGCTTGGGGTGGTTTTGTTGTTGTTTTTATTTCTATTTATTCCCCAAAATCACCGCCTGAATGCTGCCAACAGCTCATCCCTGCCCCAGCATTCCGGCCTGGATCCGGGAGCGTGGCTGGAATGTGTCAGAGGGTGCTGGGGTATGGAAATGTCTCTTGGCTCAGCCCATTCCAACCTGGAGCCAGGCTGGGAGAGCTGGGGGTGCTCACCTGGAGAAGAAAAAACCCCAGGGAGAGCTCAGAGCCCCTTCCAGGGCCTGAAGGGGCTCCAGGAGAGCTGGAGAGGGACTGGGGACAAGGCCTGGAGGAATGGCTTCCCACTGCCAGAGGGCAGGGATGGATGGGAGATTGGGAAGGAATTCCTGGCTGGGATGGAATTCCCAGAGAAGCTGTGGCTGCCCCTGGATCCCTGGAATGTCCAAGGCCAGGCTGGACACTGGGGCTTGGAGCAGCCTGGGACAGTGGGAGGTGTCCCTGCCCATGGATGGGGTGGAAATGAGAATCTTTAAAGTCCTGGATTGACTCCTCCAAATGCAGCATCCCGTTTGTCTCCTGAAATTCCCAGCCAGGAATTCATATGAGTTACCCTGCCAAAAATACGGAACAGGGAAATTCTTCCTAACTGGAACACGCCGCGATCCCTGACTCAGTTTCCCACATAGGATTTAGCTGGAATCTCCATCAGGAGATGTTTTGGATGACTGGAAAAGGAGAGCTGGACCCTTCATTGCTTCAGCCCTGGTCCCCAGGCTGGGCCAGCTGGGGCTGGGGGGAGGTGGTGGCTTCCAGCCAGGTGTCCCTGGGCTGTCCCCAACCTCCGGTGACTCCACCATGGGCAGAGGCTGCTGAGCTCCAGGGAGATTCCAGAGGAAAACCATCCACGGAGACACCAGTGCAGGGTGACCTCCTCCAGCTGGCTGCCAAATTGAATTTTCAGGGTTGGAGGATTTAGGAAAATGGCTCTTTTCCCCTTAAAAGATGTCTCAAAGTCCATCAGGAGTTGCATGTTTAAGAGAGTTTTTTACTCTTAAGATGGAGTTGCCGTCCCCTCCGCGTGAGCTCTGTGTGGAATTCCTCTCTGGATCCTTTCCTCACTGCCTAATCCTCATTTGTGTGATATGGAATTTGATGAATAACGCACAATTAGATGAAAAGTGGTGCTAAAAGCAGGGTTTGCTCCTCTCTGAGGTGGTTGTTGCTGCTCTCCCCGCAGGACCATCGTGCAGTCGGATGAGAAGCTGGTGATCAGCGCGTCCTGGGCCAAGGACGACGATATCAGCAGGCTCCTGAAATCCCTGCCCAACTGGAGCAGCATGGCTCAGCCCAAGCAGCTGAGGCCCAAGAGGGAGGAGGAGGAGGATTTTATCAGGTAAAACGTCCTGGGAAGTCGTGAAAGGGTTTCAAGTAGAGCAGCAGCAAAAAGTGGGGACAAATTGACGGTGTTTTCGTAGCTGTCGGGTCCCCGGGCGTGAGGAGAACCATGGAATCATTTGGGAAATGGGAAAGACTTTGGAGATCATTGAGTCCAACCATTCCCAGCCCTGTCAAGGCCACATCCACATGGCTTTGAAATCCCTGCAGGGATGGGGACTCCACCCCTGCCCTGGGCGGCGTTTTTGGGGAAGAAGTTTTCCCAATACCCAACCTAAGCTTTTCCTGGTGTGATTTCTGCTCGCTCTGTTGTTCAGACAAAGCCATTTGGAGCGTTGTGTCCTCGTGATCCGAGTCAGGGAAGGGCGTGGGACTGGGGAAGGAGGGATGGGGTTGTTTTAAATCCAAGGCAGATCCTTGTCCTGGTGGTTGGTGCTGCTCTGATCGCCCACGCGATGAAGGGAGCAGCATTTTCTGATTTAATGGAAGGGCCAGCTGGTTGTACTGGGCAGGAATTCCCAAAACTGGTGCTGTCAAAGGAATCTTTAATTTGAGCCACGACCTAGTGGAGTTTCCCCTCCATCCCAACTCCAGGAACGAACTCAGGAGAGTCAAATGAAAAATTCCAGCAGGAATTCTCTTGGAGACAACTCTCTGTGCCCAAGCCAGGTTGTTCCTACCTTTCCAGGGCAGTGAAAGCCTGGAAGGAGGCAGATTCCCTTTCCCTGCATGCTGGGAATGGCTCAGCTCCTGTGAGATTCCAGAGCCTGCACGTTCCCATCCCTATTCATCACTTCCCTGATTGGCACTTGGCTGGAAAACTGGAGGAGGAGGAGGAGAAGCTGTTGAAAATAACAAGTTTTATTTGCCCAGATTGCCGTTTTCCTCCTTCCCTGCCTGGAAGCCCCGTGACAGGGAGGATGCAGCCCGGACAGGATGGGATCTGTGGGGTCACAGAAGGGTTTGCAGCTTGGGCAGGGATTTCAAACATCCCCAGGGGAACAGGGAGAGGCTGCAGAGCCCTTGGGGTCTCTCTGTGCAGTCCCTGAGTTGAGTTTCGTGGATTCAGCCCTCACCTGCATCTTTGCCTTCACATTTTCCCTTCATTTCCTCTCCTGGGGAGCCCCTGCTGGCTCTTCCTGTGCTTCCTGAGCCATCAGTGTGGGACACCAGAGCTCCAGTTGCTGGCTGAGTGGAAATCCCTGGGCAGGCAAAATCGGATGGCCGATGTTAGAGACCGAGAAGTTAAAACCTCTGAAGATAATAATAAATTTAATTTACAGCCTTAGAAAAAGCTAAAGTTAATGTAATAACAAGATATATAGATCTTAAGCAAGAAAATCATAAGCCTATATTCCTATAGTTATAAGTAAAAATACGTGTTAAGTGATTTAGTAAAAAATTTCCAGTATAGTAATATGATTCTATTGTTTAAAATAAGAATTTAAATGTTATAATAGAAGTACATAAGTATACGTAACCTAGAACTTAATTAGCAAAAGAACAGACACATTGCAGCAAAAAGTACTAAAAGTAATAGGTTATCGAGTTAAAACAAAGTTTCGTGTTAATTACTTATTAAACCAAAAAGTTATAAATGACCATGTAACCCTGAAACCCGTAACTATCCTCTGTTATAGCAACTTGTTACTCAACCTCACGACCTTTAAAACTGAAGCTTTATTTGTTATTTTTAAGTAATAAATCGTGTATAACTACGATGCTCCCATCTCTTCAATAAAACTCCAACGAAAAGCATCGGGCTCGTGATGCAACGCGGGGAAAACGCGACAGCCGAGCTCAGCCTGATGCTGACAGAGCCAACATTTTGATCCTAATAGGCATTTTATTCCATTTATTCCATTTTCCTGGCCGTTAATTGAAATCTTTTGTGACACTGGATCAGAGGAGCTCCAATGGAAAGCCATCAGGAAAAGCCTGTTAAGTTATCCACACTGAATTCCCTGGGAAAAGCTCCTGTGCCGTGGCTTTTTTCAGCCCAGGCCTTAGGACAGAGATCTTTTCCCAGTATCCGCTTGCACAGAGCATCACCTATTAAGCCAGATCCTCCCAGTGCCGTGTGAAGGCTCCCGTAGCATTAATTTAAATCAGAATAATTGGTCTGGGCCAGATTCAGCCGTTGATGGCTCAGAAACTTCCTCCAGGATGGGTGGTGGTTGAACAGATCCCTCTTGAAAGCTTGAAAATAAAATTAATTGCTCGTCCAGTTTTTTGTCATCCTCTTCCCATTTCAGCAGCCTTTTCCCAGCCTTTTCTCCTAACACAAAGGAACACGATTTTCTTCACTGCTGCTGCTTCTTTCTCTTGGCACTGCTGAGGAATTGGGAATAATTCTGCCTGGACAGTGCAGTGGAGCCAAAAGGAAGCGGGTCCTGTGGATTCCTGGGTTAGCAGGGAATGGGAGAGCTTGGGAGAGCTCATTTCATTATCATTTAACCTCTAAGATATTTGAAATTTCAATGTCTGATGTTCATGGGCCCTAATTCTTGGCTAGCAAGGCAGGACTACCCATCCCTTCCTGGAAAAGAAGGTTCAAGCCTGGTGAAATTTGGGAAGATGTTCTTTTTGGGCATGGAATTACTCAACAGCATCCCTTTATTTTAATAATAATTAATCATTTATTATTAACAAGTATTACTATGTATTAATTAGAATTATTATCATTAATATTAATGATTATTATTTAATTTAATTTTTTTTTTATTGGTAAATTAAACAAATCCTGAAAGTTCACCACCAGTTTTTGTCCCGTGGCAGCAAAAGAGATCCATGCACAGCTTCCATTCGCTCCCCAGCTTTCCTGTAACTCATTTGTTTACTTAAAAAGAATGCAAACCAAAAAAAAAATCTTTGCAAAAAATAATCCTCTGCCTGTGGAGAGAGATTGATTTTGTTGTCTTAACAACAACCCCTTGCTATCTCTTGAGTGAGGAGGTGTCAGAAGGCACCAGAAGAATTTCCCCATTAATATTCCAGTGGGGTTGGGCAGCCAGAGGGATCTGCTGGAGCATTTTAGAGGAGCTCAGAGCTCGACGAGAGGAGGAAGGGAAGCAAAGCCCAGCCTCTGCTGCTGGAATTGGGTTTTTGGGGCTGTTTGGCCCCGGGGTGAGTGTGGAACAGGCTGCCCTCATCTCTGCAGAAAGGTGATGCCACAGTTCCTTACCCAGGCAGAGATGCTGCTGATAAATCCCCAAAGATGTTCCCAGCTCTGCCTTGGAGAGGGAGAAGCGGTGGGAAAAGAGCTTGGATCTGGTGGCGCAGGAATCCCTGGGGTTTGGAGCAGCTCTGCAGCAGGTGGGGAAAAGGTGCTGTGTGCCCTGGGGAAACCACAGCTTTGGGAAGCTCAGGAGGTGCCTGGGAATCCACATTCCAGGCTGGGATGAAGGTCACCCCTCAATGTGAATAATTCCAGTTGTAATTCACATTCCAAGCCTGGGCTGTGGGGATTTTCCTCTCGCTTTCGGCTCCCAACAAGCTCCTGGACGCTGAATTCAGGATCAGGTTCTTGGGCTAAATTGAATGGAGCAATTAAAAACCCCTCCCCAGCATTTCCAGGTGCCACAGGACTTTTCTTTTCAGTGCTTTTGGGTTTTTAATGACTGCAGGGAGCTCCGGCTGCCTCCTGCTTCTCCTGCTCACTTCAGGATGCTCGTCCTCACTTGCTCTGCACCAGAGGGATTGGATATATCCAAGCAATGGAAGGATCCTGCACCAAATCATCCCCCGGATAATCAGAATTACCCAACCCCAGCTGTTTATTGGGATCTCCTCCCTTGGTTTAGGATGAGCAACGGAGCTGGGGAAGGAGCTGGAGCCCCAGGAGAGGCTGAGGGAGCTGGAAAGGGGCTCAGCCTGGAGCAGAGGAGGCTCAGGGGGACCTTGTGGCTCTGCACAATCCCTGACAGGAGGGGACAGCCGGGGGGGATTTGGGATCTGCTCCCAGGGAACAGGGACAGGAGGAGAGGGATGATTCTGCGCTGCAGGAGTTGGAAAGGCTCCATGAGCTCTTCTCCAGAGGGTGCTTGGAGGGGATAAACTCAGGAGTTCAGGACAGAGCTCCCAGGATGGATCACACCCTGAATCTCTTCAGCTGTTTCCAAAGGGATCGAGGTGCCGCGAATTCCCATTCTGGAATTAAAGTCTGGGCAAGCCCGGAAAGTGGAATTGGGAAAGAAGCCCAGAATGGTTGGGGTTGGAAGGGACCTTAAATCTCATCCCATTCCACCCCCTGCCATGGGCAGGGACACCTTCCACTATCCCAGGCTGCTCCAAGCCCCGTGCAGCCTGGCTTTGGACACTTCCAGGGATCCAGGGGCAGCCCCAGCTCCTCTGCCACCTTTCCCTGCCTTGGGGTGGGGGTGATGTTCCCTTGCTCCCCCTCTCTGGGCAGCCAAGGTTTCCCTCAAAAGCCGAATCTCAGGTTGTTCCAGCTGCTGTCCCAGACATCCAGTGGGTGTTTTTTGTAGTGTTGGCCTTGAAGTTTTCCATTAGTTTTGTTCTTTTTTGCTGTCTCCGTGTTTTTCCTGCCCCAGGTCCTTTCCTGAAGCCTTCATGGGAGGTTTTCCCCTTCCTTTCCCTCTGAGCTCTCCCATTCTCAGCTTTTCTGGCTCTTCCCTTGTTGCTTTCTCTCCCAAGGATAAAAGATCTCCCTCTCCAATCCCTCAGGTTCTATTTATTATATCCACAATACTTTTAAGGGGTGAAAGGACGGGTTTGTAAGATTGGCAGTGAACTGGAAACCCTTTTTTCCCTCTGGGAACACTTTTTTCCCCATCCTGGGACTATGAATCTGTGTGAATCATTTCCATTTGATGACAGTCTGCTCCTTTATACGAAAGAGGTTTTTAGACCCTTTTCTACAGGAAAATGTGCCTCATCCCAAGCACAGATGAGTAAATCCTGTTATTATCAGGAGTTTCACCTCAGAGGTATAAAACTGAGTGAGTCCCTGGATCTTCCTCCATATCCCAGAAATTTCCTCCTGTTTTTGCTTGTCTTGTGAAGGCAAAGGAGTTTTGGAGGATTTGGGCTCGATTTGGGGGTTATTTTTGAGGATTACATAAACTCTGAACCCAAATCCAGGAAGAACCTTCAGTTTGCATTAATCCCACAAATTGCATTGTTAATCTCAAAAAGATCTTTTTAAGGGAGGCTATTTCTATTTTCTTTTTCTTTGTCTTCAATGAATCCATTTGATCCATTTAAAACCATTTCATGGTTGGGGGTTTTTCTGTGGTTTTTTTTTTTTTCTCAAGTGCCAGTGAATTCCCACAAACCTGGGGATAAAATCTGGCAAAAAAACTGCTCAGGCAGACCAGAAAGTGCCACTGCTGGGGTGATTTTGCTGCTCTCCTTGGAGCTCTTCTGCTCAGCAGTGGTTCCTCACAGCGAGCTCAGAGAAGAGCTGATGGCAGGACGTGGGGATTTGCAGAGTTGGATGGAATTGGAACTCAAATTCACAACCAAAAGAGCAGCTAATGATGGGAAAAGTGTGCTGAGGGCCAGGGTAAATGTGCCAGGCAGTGAAATCCACCTGGGTTCAGCTGGCAGCTCTTGGAATTGGATGTAGGAGCTGTGTCCTGAGTTTTTCCATTCTAATGATGCCCAAAAATTCATGGGGAGTCTCCTCTTTCATGTGCAAAATGAGAATATTTTCATGGGAATACTCCTGGGAAACAACCAAATATTTTCTTCATGGAGACAAGGATTGGGAAAGCTAAATCTGGATGGAAAACATGGAATATGGTAGAAGATCACACCTGGAAAGAACTTTTTTCCAGCTTTTTTGAGTTAAACACGTTTCTCTTAGTCATTATTTTTCACCAGGTGGGATTTCCTTGGAAGTCAAATAATTCATGGACTGATATTCCAAACCATTTATCTGTCATGATCAGCCCTTGGGGTTTCACCAGGGATTTGTTTTAATGGTTGTGGGGGAAAAAAAGGTGATTCGGGGATTGGAAGAGCTGATTTCCAGGAAAAGATGGGAAAATGTTATTTATGGAAATCCGAGGGAGACACGGCAAGCACCTGCAAGGTGTGAATTCCCTGTGGGGTGAGGAAGGGTGGGAGTTGATTGGGATGGAGTTTGGAACTGTGAGGAGCGAGGTGGAATTCCAGGCTTGTAAATACAGCAAGAAGGATTGGAAAAAACCTGATCCAGAGGGGATTTTCTCTAGAATTCCCTCAGAAAACATCCCTGGGATGGTCCCACAAGGGCCCGTTTGGCTTCCCTGAGGTGTAACCGTTGCCTCCTCCTGCTGTGGCTGATTCCACATTCCTGAAGGGGGGGCTTTGCTTTCCTTTCCATTTCAGGGCTGCTTTTGGCAAAGAGTCCGAAGTTCTGATCGGGAATTTGGGAGACAAACTGATCCCTCAGCAGGAGATCCTGCGGGACGTCAGCGACCTCAAGGCCTTGGCCAACCTGCACGAGAGCCTGGAGTGGCTGGCAGGACGCACCAAGGCAGCTTTCTCCAGCCTCTCAGCATCCCAGAGTGAGTAATTCCCACGGGAAACCTCCGCCTGGGGGTTGGAATGTCGCAATGACGGACACGGCCCGGGGAGGAAGGAGAGAACTGAATTTTGGAGTAACTAGATAGAAATGCCCATCTTTATTTACATACAGAAGAGTTTTATACTCTAGGTTATAGAAAGCCATTGGATCTTAGCTGACCACCCACCAGGGCTATTGGTTAGATCCTGAAAACACACATTTCCTAAACAGACCTTGGTCCTGCAATAACAACGTCCAAAAACACCTCACAGGTGCAAGATAGAAGAATTATTTACAAAAGCTCGCTAGCTGTTTTGCAGCTAGCTCCGTGAGACAGTGAGAATGCTCACGGACACAGGCAGACACTGAAAAATCTCTCTGCCACCAAGCTTTCAGCGTCCACAGTTGGAATAATAATAATCCCAGCATAAATACGGGATTTTAGCAGGAATGAGCACCTCTGGTCCCTGCTTTTTCAGCGGGTTCGTGTCAGAGGGGAGCAGAAAGCGAAGTGGCTTCGTCTCTTTGTGGATGGTGGGGGCTGTGGGGACACCACGGGAGGGCTCCAGGAGCAGCATTCCCAACTTGGAAAAGTCTTCCAGCCCTGGAGCTTCCTGGCTGTGCCTGCTGAGGGCATTCCCAGGAGCAGGAGTGTTGGGGAAGATGAAACAGGAAAGCTTTATTGCCTGCCAAAAGATGCTGAGAATATGAAAACTATAAGCGAGATTGAAATGAAAGCAAGCTTTGAGATACCAAAGCTTAGTTACTGAACAACTGGAAAACAATGGTGTGGCCAGCTGAAGATAATCCCCTTTGATTGAACAATACCTTCTGCTAGCA
>VZTG01009187.1:0-40475 GCA_013397845.1 Melanocharis versteri | reverse complement strand
GGTGTTTGATTTATGGTGCCGGAGCGGCTCCGAAAGCCGCCGTGAGACGGAGCCCTCCCGCCCTTCCCCGGGATCGCGGTGCTGTTTGGAGGGATCTTTAAAGAGGTGAAGGTCTGGAAACAAAAAGTCGCGCATGGGACAGGATTACGCAGCCGATTCTGGCCCAACCCGGAAGTTTATGTCGGGAACACGTGTTGGTGGGAAGGTGGCGAGGCAGGAGCCGCCGACCCCCCCCCCGTCTCTCCCGTCGCCTCCTCCGGGGGCTTCCCCGCCCGGACGAGCCCTCCGGGGCCCCGCTGCTCCCGGGGAGCTGAACCGCGGCGACAGACACGGCCTCAAAGTCCAGGGACTCTTAACGAGCGCACCTCAAACAGAGGTTGCTAGGGTGAGTAATAGTTTAACGTAGAAATGCCCCTACAGTCTGATGGGGAAGAGGCCTTGTGGGTTTTTCTTCTGGTTTTTTTAGGTTGTTTCTTTATTATTTTTAGCCGACCAGGTTCCACACTGCATTTGAGACTTGTGCTTTCTTGCAGGTACTCGTAGGCTGGTTCTACGTGTTTGATACTTGTTAAAAACGAGGCAAAATTCTTAAATGCCTAAAAAAAAACCCCGTGCATTGATTTATTGGGTAATTCCAGAGTAAGTAAAAAAAAAAAATTAGTGTGGTCAAACGACACAGTGTAAAGTTAGGAATTAACTCAGTGGTAGACTATTTGGCTTTAGACTACTAAGGCTGTGTCTGGATTAAAATTATTTAAAAACATACATTAATGTCTTGTAGGCTGCCCTCCCCCAAAATTGAAAATCTGTAGTTGATGATGTAAAGCAAGAATTGAAATTGTGTAACAGCGTGACATTTGAATTGGTATTCTGTGTCTGCCTCACAGCCATGAGATGTTATATTTGTATGCAATCTTAATATTTAGAAATAAGATGTGGGCAGTTTGTCTTTTTGTCCAAACTATTTCTTTGGTTTCAAAACTGGCTGAGAACTACTCTAAAAGCCATGGATATAGGTAATGGTGCTTTGAGACACACCTGGAATTGGCTCCCAGGCTTAAACTAAGGATCCTGGTGCTCGTGTGCTGCTCTTTTTTCTTTTGAGTTTTTACTTCTTAAAAACTTTCACTACTGGCCAAATTACCCAGCTCCAGCCTTTTAGTCTGAAAGCTGATTTCATGCCAAATTATTGCATTGTTAAGTCTTTTAATATTTTCAGAACTTCTGAATTTCATGTTTGCAGACTGTGTGACATGACAGTTGTAAATTTTGTAGAACAGTCATTAAAGAGCATTGGGGCAGAGTTGAGCCCCACAGTGTCCCTCCTGAAGTGTCCCTCGTGTCCTTGAAAGCTTTGACGTTTGAGCAGTAACCAGCCTTGGCAAAATGGGAATGATTTTTCTGGGATTGGCGTTAATTTAAGATTTTTGTGAAAACGCCTTTGTACGTGTACATGCAAAATTAACTGCTAGTCTTGAGGTTAAAGCATGGAAGGATGAGCGAGTTCATTAATTAGGGTTTAGCTCTTTGATTGGATGGTGTCTTGGAGAGGACCAGAAGGGGTTGGATTGGTTGAGTTTTTTTGTTACCCGGGTTGCCTTGTGGAGGCAAAACCTGCGAGATGAGCAGAATCCACGTGAATATCCAGAGAATCCTGTTGGGTGGGATGGGACTCAGCAGCCCTTCCACCTCTGCCATGAGAGGCTGCAAAGGGAGATGTGGAATTTTCAGGTCAATAATAACTCACGGTTTAGCCAGGCAGAGAATTTGCAGGGCAAAGCTGTCTTGTCTCTACAACTTCAGTATTTGTGTGATATTATAAATGGCTTCCAGTATAGTTCAGATGACAGGTATTCCTCAAAAAGGCAGTGGGATGAACCTTTCCAGTGAAGGAACAAGAGCTGCTGAACGCTGTTGGTGTCCCAGGCAAGCATTAACCCCAGGTCTGCAGCTGGCTGCACCACAGAGCCCAGGTGTCCGAAGGGCTTGGGAACAGCAGTGCCTGGTTGATTGTGATGTTTGGTTTGGACCAACTTATGATACTGCAATTGATCATGGTTTTTAAATAAGCACTTTAGGCGTGCAGTGTTACAATGTGTAACTCACAGACCTAAAAATCAAAAGGCTTTTCGTTGTTTGGGATTCTACCATTGTATTTCTCAGGGGAAGCAGAGCAGGTTGCTCGACATGTGTTTTAGAATCTTTTTTTCTTCTTTTTTTGTTTTGTTTCTTTGTACCAAAGCTAAAATGGAAAGAGAGAGAGAGCCGGGTTGGCATGGATACATGACATGATATTAAACATGGCATTCTGGTTTTGTATCTTTATATCAGGAATTATTTACATAATGTGCAGTGATCACAAAACCATCTCTTTATCAAAGTTTTAGGCTATATTCTTCATCAGGAGAGCACCTTACATAAATGTTTGGGGCGTTTTGGTAGCTCTTCTTGAAGTAGCAGCAGTTTGTTTTTTCTTAATACAAAGAAAATAATTAAGATGCTACTGCTGTTGAAATTTTATAAATACATTTTTTTAGTTTTATTTAATAGGCTGATTCTTGCTCAGTGACATTGGACTACCTCACTAAACATAGATGATCTTATCTGCAAGATTCCACATGCTCAAAACAGTTCTCCGAGTGATGAAATGCTCGGGGAACAGCTTGTAATATTCACAACTTTTAATAAGTATTTTCTTTTGGAAATTTTGAAGATGTGGCAAACAGGTCCTTATATAGTATTGCCAAGGCTGAGCTGCAGAGCTTGATAAAGTCACTTTCACTTGTGTTAACTAAGGAGCCTCCTACCTTGCAAGATTGTGGAGCTGGTTCAGCCTGATAATGTTTTAAGCTTAACCAGCATGTGCTACAGAAAATAAACTAAGTTATCACAATGCAGCTTCTCCTGTATTTTTTTTCTTTCTCATTTAATTTCCCTGCTAAATTAAAATGGGTAGGGTGGGCAGCATTGGTGCTTGGAGGTTGCACAAAGCCAAAAATTGGTGCTAAGTATTCAGTGACTTCTAATGTAAAAATTCTAGAAGTTCAGAATTCCTTTTGTTCCAAACAATGCAGCTTTGTTCCTACTGTACAGAAACAAAATAAGTGAAACTAGTCAAACTTTCATTGTCCGAACTGACAGACAAACAATTGCTGTTGTTTTATTGAGCTTTTTGCTGGGTTGTGAGCAACCACGAATTTTTAAGATTTAAAATTGGGGTTATCAGGAGAGAGGTGCAGCTGGGAGATTTCTTACATGAAAACAGCCCTGCAAGAAAGGGATGCTTCTAAACTGGAGATACTCTGGAATTGTGGGAATTGCTTTGCTAGTTTCTATCACCAATCATCTACTGAAAACTTTAACGTAAGCAATAAAGCATTACTGCAATGAATTGGGTTTTTTTCTGAACTCTGAAACGTTTAAGGTATCAGCTATTGTGTTTTTAAAGGTTAAACGTGTAGAGTTCAGTGTCATTGTGGGTATGTTAAACTGGGCTTGAAACAGATGCGATGGCTTGTGACACCATTGTAAGGTGGCTGGGGAAGATGTGTTTTTGTCGTGTTGGTGTGGGTTTTTCTTCTGGCCTTGGTTTTGCTTTGAGTCTCAACTTCATAGAAAGGCCTTTCCTTCCTGTATCGTGGGAGCAGGCTAGAAGTTCTTTAGTCTTTTCTTTTTCTCTTAGTTCTCTTAAGTAAAAAGCACCAAGTTTCTGCCTTTTTGTGCCTCTATTCAGTACAGTCCCTTAACTCTCAATCGAGTTTTAGTCATATTTTCTTTTAGCAGTGGGGTGATTATAACTCCATACAGACTAAAGAATTACGTAATTCATGCTTTTTTGTGTTGTACATTTAGACATTTTAGTTTATTTGTCCTCTGAGCAAAGGTGTTGCTCTGTGTGGAAGAGTGCTTGTGTCTCTTTTCCAAATGAATACTGTGAAGTTATGATTTCAGAGTGGTTTGGAGCTGTTTTGATGGGGTGACCTGTGTTAATTCCTCTTCTGTAGAGAAATTCATCTTCAGTAGCTGCTCTCAAGTTCTGAACACTAAACATACTGATAAGCAAAAATTTCATCTGCAGATTTAAACCTTCACCTGTTTCTAGTTAGTAGACAATGCTGCAAGCTTCTAAACTTTGATGTGGTGGTCACTGTTAAGATTTTAGTCTGATGAAAATTAAGCATTTATCCTACGTAATTAATAAATACATGTAGTCCCCTTTCTTTGAGACGGGGAGCGCAATCTTTCTGGAATGAAAGGTGAAACTGAAAGTCAATTCTAACCACTTTTGTTGACCCATTCAGGGTTCTAGGAGACAGGCTAGTGGGTGGTGACATCCTTTAATGGTGCTGCCATGTTAATTATGTCTGCTGTATGTCTTAATATTTAATATTTTCTATACCTCATAGCAACAAACCAGGCCATTCTGCCAATTTATTTGGTCACCTCAAATGCCTTTAAAAAATAAGAGTCTGGTTCTGACAAGCAAGTAGGGTTTGATGGGGCTGTGTGTGGTCAGTAGCAGTCCCACCAATTGTTTGTTGCTTTGATATTGTTTGGAGCATCTTTAAGTCTTTGATGCCTAAAAGTGCATCTTCCCCTTGTCCCAGTGCCTTGCACTTGTGGTGCCACCGTCTCGGAATGAATCCATGACCAAAAGGTTTCTCCCTGCTATTGCACAGACTAAAACTGGGAAGAGTAAGAACTAAGTGCCTGAGGCTTAGCTTATTACAAGAATTACCTGTTCTGCTAAATGTGCTGAGGAATATGTGTGACCAGCCAGCTGGATGTGGCTTAGCTGTGCATGTAGAAGGGGTAAGCAAGGGAATGCTGGTTTGTAGTCTTGTGAATGAACATCTAAAATGCCAAGAAATCATTTTGTCCTCCTACCTGCTTTAGAGTAGGTGTTTGGCTTCATTGGGTTTTGATGTTTTGTTACCAGTGGGTGTTAAGGGGTGTGGAGGGTAAGTGAAATTAAGATCTGCTTGGGGTGTATTTCAGACTGTATAAGCAACAGCTCAAGTTCGGTGAAATAATTTAATTTTTATCTTAATGCTAGGGCAGATGGGTTTCCTTCTTAAGCAAGTGAAACATGTTATCTTGTCTCTTCATCTTTAAATATGGAGTATTTGGCTTTTTAATAAGTTTTTATGCTGTCTAGAATAGCTTTTTGAAATTAGTTTTGCTTGTCCTACACATAAGGGAGTCCGTGACCTGATGTTAGTGTCCTATTTAATAAGCAGTTACATACTATAATAGTGGCACGCTTGTTCTCTCCACTATGCAAAACAAAATTTCTCCAGTGAATGAATGTAACCTAATGTAAGGGCAAGAAAGAAATAAAAGCTTTCCTTATAAGCTCTTTATCACTAACTTGTTACAAGAT
Organism: Melanocharis versteri; assembly: GCA_013397845.1. NCBI lineage: Eukaryota > Metazoa > Chordata > Aves > Passeriformes > Melanocharitidae > Melanocharis > Melanocharis versteri. The sequence continues at coordinate 35,092 of VZTG01009187.1, read as the reverse complement.
AAAGTAAATGAGTTTTAATTGTGCTTCCCTCGTGCAGTTGCTTCACCGACAGAAGGATCATTAGCATAACATGGTCTCACCATTTCTGCTCTTGGTATTTCTTGTAATGCTTGGAAATGTAGTGCCTCAAAGACCAGAAAAGATGTCTTAAGTTTGTGGGCATGATAGCATTTTGTGTAGTAAGCTATTTAATTCTCCATGCTTTTAAATGTGGTGGGTATGTTGAAAAGCCTACAAATAAACAAAAGAACCAGAGCAAATCTAGAAAGTGAAACTATGTGTACAGGAGACTGCACTGGGAATGCCCTTAAATCCATGAAAGGGAGTTGTGTGTGGGCAAAAAATAAATCAGAATTAAATATACTTGTATTTACAGTTTCATTTCTTTTTTTTTTTCAGAGATGGTGGAGCCAGGACAAGATCTGTTGCTTGCTGCTTTGAGTGAGAGTGGAATCAGTCCAAATGATCTCTTTGATATTGACTCTCCAGACGTGGTTCTTGCAAATCCAGCACCGACTCCAGCTGTTCAGCAGGTTAAAACAAGAACACGGGGGTTTGTTAGAGAGAGCTTGGGTTTGCTGTGGTGGAGGAATTAAAGGGGGTGATGTCCATAGCAAATGGTTGAAGCATGTGGAGTTTTCATAAGTTTTATGCTTCATAGTACTGAGATTGGAAAATGACTTGTGAATTAATTTTACACTTCTATACAAAAAAGCAATCTGAAACACTTGAGGTCAGTACAGACAGAAATATACTTAATTCTGGACGTGACATGGGGACATAATGTCAGGTATCCATGGAGAACTCTCATGTCATTGAGGTCTAGGTGCTCTACAATAAAATGCATAAAAAGTGTAATGAAATACCGTGTTTAAGCTCCACGATGGCCTTCACTCTGCCAGATTGTAGCCACTTCAAGCACATCCTGGGAACAAAAGCCTTCAGGTTTTATTCCTGCTGACTTGTTTCCTTTCTTCCCTCCGCAGTCAGTACCGCTTAGTGCGTTAGAACTGGGCCTGGAGACTGAGGCTGCAGCTGCTGTAAAGCAAGAACCAGAGACTGTATCTACTCCAGCCTTATTAAATGTTCGGGTAAGAACTGGGGCTCCAGGATTTACATGGGGAGGGGGCTTAACCTGGGCTGGGCACCAGGTGCCCACTAAGCTGCTTTATCACTCCCCCACCTCAGTTGCACAAAGGCTACAAAACGATGGTGAAAGGCTCATGGGTTGAGATCAGGACAGGGAGATCAGCAATTTGTCATGGGCAAATCAGACTCAACGCGAGGAAATTAATTCATTGCCAGTTAACAATGGAGTAAGAAAATGAGAAATAAGAACAAATCTAAAAATACCTTCTCCCCACTCCTTCCTTTGTCCTGGGCTCAACTTCACTCCTGGCATCCATGGTCCTCCACAGGCTGTGAGGGAGTCCCTGCTCCAGCACCTGGGGCACCTCCTCCCCTTCCTTCACTGACCTTGGTGTCTGCAGGGTTTTCTCTCATATTCTCACTCCTCCCTCCCAGCTGCTGATCGTGTAACAGTTTTTGCCTCTTGTTAAATACCTTCTCACAGGCGCTGCCAGTGGCACTGACTGGCTGAGCCTTTGCCAGTGGTGTGTTTCTCTTGCAGTGGGTTGGACTGGCTTTATCAGATATGGGGGAAACTGTAGTGGTCATATCTTGTACCTGGGTGATGAATTTTTCATTTTATTTTCTTATTTCCTTTTCCTTACCTTAAAATAAAATCTAAAAATAGCCTTCTGAAATATGTACAATGTATTGAAAGATACTTTTTGCTCAGACTGTTGCAGCACAAGATAATTACTCTGGCATGTTCAGCATGTTATTTGGACACATGTCTTACTACTAGTGTCTTCTAAAAACTGGTGTATCCTGTGCGCTGAATGAAAGGCTAATAAAGTTTGCTCTTTCTTTTTGACTGTTTTCTGAAAACTTCCCTGCTTCTTTGTTGCCAGCAACCACCATCCACCACAACCTTTGTGCTGAATCAAATCAATCAGCTTCCGACTCTGGGGACGACAATAGTGGTGACAAAAACGACGCCTGTCACGACCTCAAGGCAGACGATCACTGTAGCAAAGATCATCCAGACCAGCACAACCACTCGGCCCTCGGTGGCAGCACCAGCAGTTCGCAATGCCTTGACCACTGCACCTTCCAAGGACCAGATTCAGCTGAAAGATCTGCTCAAGAACAATAGTCTTAATGAACTCATGAAATTGAAGCCACCTCCTAATATTGCCCAACCAGTAGCAACAGCAGCAAGTGAGTTTTCTTCTTTCTTTGTAATTACAGTATTTTAGACAAATAGTGAGATAACTAAGATCTTTGCACATTGTGGATTTTCATTGATTAGCACAGTATCATGGTAAAATGAAGTGGTTCGGGAAACCTGATAAATTTCATTCTAACTGTGGTAGTGTTAGAATTCAGGGTGAAGTTGTACAAAATAACAGAGTTTTAAAAAATTAAAACTCTTGATTTATTGCATGGAATGAGGAAAATGACAGATTGCAGCTGGAAAATTGATAAATGTAATTTGTGAACATTACTGAAGTTCATTAGCTTTGTTACTGAGGTCTTCACCAGTTCCTGTTCCAGTGTGTGCTTGAACTACAACAAACTAGTACTTTTTCCTGTTTAGCATCTTCCAAACTAGATTAGTAGCACAGAAGGTGTTTCTGTGAAGTGTCTCCTGCAAAAGGAAAATCTGTCCATTTGGTTCATTGGAGGCATCAGATCTGTTGTTTAAAAACATAAGTCCTAAAAGCTTGCTGTTTATTTTCATGTTACTTCTGAAGTGTTGCAGTAAGTTAAATGCCGCAAGCACTTTGTTCCAAATCTTCATTTTGTGATTCCTTCCATAATATTTCCTTGTATGTAATTTCTAACCTGACCTCAACTTATAGAAGGAAAAACCTGCATGTGTGTGAAACTTCACTTCTTTCAAGTTGTTCTGATTTTAGTATGAGGTTAAGATCAGACTAGTTCAGTTTGAAAATATCTTTATTACTGTTTTTTTCTGAAAGATACACAGGCATTTTCTGGGTTTCTGTTACTTTCATTGTCTGTGAAACAAGCTTTGCTGATTTAATAGGTGTGGTTGGCATAACCTATTTTTCCGTATGCAGAGAGAGTGCAGTACAGGAGCTGTCTGTTAGAACTGAAACAAAAGGCAGAATGTCCCTCCTTGTGTCATTGCTTTCTCTTAGGGAGTGGTTGCCAAAACCCAAGTTGGGACATGAACTGAAGCTGGGGCAGGGAGTAAAAGAAGTGAGGAAGAGGAGGGGAGAAAGCAAAAGGGGCTAAGTCAGAATTTCATTTCATTAAATTAAAAGAAAACTTAAAGAAGCACAGGATAGGTGACATCAACACACAGTAACTGTTAGAGTGGCACAGCTGCCAAAAACAGTTGAATCTGTAGCTTCTGTACAGTGTGTAAAGGAGACCTGCAGCTTCTAGAACTGCATTCCTAATCTGATTTGTGTTTCTGTGTCTGGATCTTTCTTCATGTTCATTAAAAAAAATGACAAATACTTGTAGCAAAGAGAAGCTCTTGAAAGGAAAATGGTCTTTTTCATATAATTCAGGCAGCAGGAGTTCTAGATGGGAAAATATTAAGAAGTTAAATTATACAGTGTCTTCCAGGAAAACATTTATTTGTGCAAGTGCCCTAATTGTTTTTAGGGGCAATTATGCTAAGTTTATTACATGCATTGACATGATGGAAGCTTGACAGCTGCTTTCAATGTTTTGCAGCCATCCTTATGCAAATTATTTTAGTTGTGTACTGAGCCCTATTCCTAGTTCCTTGCAAACGTGACTGAAGACAGGAAGGTTAATAAATGGTCTTCTTAAAGGATCCTGTTACAGGCTTGTGTTCTTGAAGCATCGTTGTGCTCCTGGATACTTTAAACTTCTCTTCCAGCTCATTAATAGAGCAGCATGTTAATCTGAGTTGATGTTTGGAGGGAATTCTGTAAACCACAGCTTTTCTTTTGCAGCTGACCTAAGCAATGGTGCAGTGAAGAAGGAGGCTTCCACAAAAGAGGTAGCGAGAATATGGATAAATGACATTAAAATGAGAAGTTTTTCACCTACTGTGGTAAGTGGCACAAATGATTAATTTGCCAAACAAATGTGTTGCTGGCCATAAACATTTGTGACCAGTGTCAGGAGTTACTCACACTTGTCTTGTGTGTGGTGGAACTGTCAAGTGCATCTGTTTGTTCAAAGGTCAGTTGCTCCACAAGATGAAACTTGGTTAGATGAGTGAAGTCAACAGCTGTGTAGAGCAGGTGTAGATAGTAAATGACAATTTTAAGAAATAACTGTCCTTAGCAGAAGCTGGTGTGGGCCAAGAAGGGTGTGGCTCTAATTAGAGGTGGTAAGCGTAGCATTTCCTCTGGGTTAAGACATTTTCTTTTAGAATCACTAGCGATGAGGAAACCGAAAGACTTCCCCCCTTCTGGGCTGTTGAATTGAAGATGTAAACTGAGTATCATTCAATTTTCTAAATGTAATAGAATTACATTTTGCTGCTGTAAACGCTTGAGTTTTGGCATCTTCTCTGATAGCTAGGCTCAGGCTGAGGTGTGGGAAGAACTGTGCTTCTCAGTGACTGGCATACAGAAAGGGTTTTTCAGATCACTTCTTTTGTATTAAACGTTAGTAGTTGTGGAAGATGTTTGATTTTTCGTCTATTTAGTGTTTTACAAATATTTATATATTTACATTGATCAGGGTCACAGTAAATGGTAACTGTCAGGTTTCAGAGAATACTGCATAGCACTGACTATTTAACTATAAAGTTGTGAAATGATGTCATGGATGTGAAACTGCCGGGGACTTCAGGGGAGTACTTAAACATTAGGGCTGTTGTGTTTTCAAGGCAATTTTCTGTAAGTCATAGTCTGGTTTTAATATGCTGTAAGAAGAATTTCTTTTTAATTCTGCTTATGTGTATTTGGAGTACTTGATCTGCTTGCAAAGAAGAGGAAGTTGCCTGACTTTGTGTCTTTAGAGGGTTGTTCCGAGTGGAAGAAAAATACATTTGTGTGTAGTTTCCCCAGCGATTCACTGGTTTATCCCCTACATGTCTTAAAACATTAAAGTGCAAGTTTGTCCTCGTTTCCTTTCTCATGTTAATTTCCAGGAGATGGAGTATTAACAATGTGCTGTTTGACTAACACAGGTATTTCTCTATTCTAGAAAGTGCCAGCAGTAAAAGAAGAGGAGGAACCCGAGGAAGAAGATGAAGAAGAAATGGGCCATGCAGAGACCTACGCTGAATATATGCCAATAAAATGTATGACATGATCTTTTGTCACATCAAAAGGCTGAATTCTTTGAGAGTTAGTAATTACACAAGAGTAAATAAATTAACACAGAAAATAGATACTGTCTGAAGTTAACAGGACCTGAATATGTTGTGAGTTTTCCTAGGAAATTTATCTTCTGCAGCGCTTAGATTTGGAAGATAAGTAGATTTTTAAATACGAGAGGAATTCTTTAGTGTATCATTGAGCAGTATTTGTTCCACAGATGTGACTGATGAACCAAAATCAGGCTTTTTTTTACCTCTGTTAAGATGCCTTGTGCCTCAGCAGAGGAAATTTTGTGAAGAAATTCAGTGCTCACTGCTACTCTTAGGAATCTAGTTTGAGTCTTTTGGTGTGAAATCACCCTAAGCACATTCTTCCTGCATTGTTCCTGGCTGACTACTTAGAAATAGCTCTTGGTTGTTTTTTGAGTGAATCTTTTACTGCTGTTAATTGCCGTTTCCTCTTTTTTCTCTTTTCTTTGTTGTACCCATTGACAACAAGCTGTTATCTTGTTTCCTAAATACAGTGACCTGCTGTAAAAGCAAGGCAAAAATTTTGCAGGAAGTTTGTAGCTAAATGGTTAATTTTTATTGTTACTGATGAGATCTGTCAGCAATTAAACCATGTCTGTTCTAAATCTTTTCTCCTCTCATTCTGCTTAAAAATGGCACTATATAAATAGTGAGAAGAATGTTCCTTTTGTGATTCTGGCATCCTGAGGCTGCTTCTGGCCTTTTGGGAAGACAAGGTTCAGACTGGTTTTTCTCAAACAAGTCAAGTACACAAATACTTTAATTTTCTGTTAAGTGAATTTTATCGAATCTCTTAAAAATTGTGGGAAGGTGGTGAGAAGAGAAAGTTAAGAATGCAGTTATAAATTCAGATTAATGTGTTCCTTCATATGCAATGCAGTTTAACACTTGACAGATTGTTGCAATGAAACGTACTTGTTGAGTTCAGCCTTTGGAATCACAATTGTAATTTGTTTGGGTAAATATAATAACTTGTGCTGCAGCAACAAAACTCTGTATTATCTTTTCATCTTCTGCCTTCCTTCTCCTTCTTTCTCAACCAGTAAAAATTGGTCTACGTCATCCTGACCCCGTAGTGGAAACCAGCTCATTATCCAGTGTGACTCCTCCTGATGTGTGGTACCAGACATCAATATCAGAGGAAACCATTGACAGTGGCTGGTTGTCAGCTTTGCAGCTCGAAGCAATCACTTATGCAGCCCAGGTATGCCAGACATCAGCGCAGCTTAAAAGATAACAGAGAATTTAAGGAGAAAACCTACAATCTGACAAGTGCAGCTATGTCAGTTTTACAAGGAGATAAAATAATAAGAGCTTAAAGGTTTGAGTTGCATTAGAAGATGGCAGGTGAGCTTCAGCTCAGATAAATGTGAGGTAATACACCTAGGAAAACTTCCTCTAAACCACTTCCATGATGCTGATCTCTAACTGTCTTAGAACATGTTAGTCATTTTTATTTCTCTGAAATAACTTAATGGCTGCAGTAGCAGCAGGCTGAGGAAGCCAGCCGTGTTTGACATCCTTGGGAAGGGTATAGAGAACAGAACTGGATGTTATTTTGCTGCTGGATTAAACTTCAGTGTGCCCACCCCAGATGTGTGTGCAGTGCTCTGCGTGCTGGGGAGGGAGGCAGTGGAGTTAGAGGATGACTAAAATGGTCACGGGAGGGAAAAATTTGCCTCATGAAAAGAGACTGACACAGCTGGGGCTGGAGAGGAGAGAAAGGAATGGGAATGAAATCAGGGTTAAGATAATCAAGAAGTGAGTGATATCACACAAAACCAAGGGCAAAGCAGAACTTGGTGACACTGACAGATTGGTTTAAAATGGGTATATTCAGAGTACTGTATTCCACAGGCTGTGGATGTCTGGGTCTTGCTGCTACAAAAGGCTATGCAAGTGCATATCAGTGGGTTAGGAAAAGGCACAAAATACTGCACAGATACTTAGAGTAGTTCTGGCTGCTGAGGGGACAATGGATCACATAATGCAGTTAGGGTGCTGTGCTGTCCCTAAATAAAATCCCCTCTTCCTGCTTCCAGGAGTTTGTTTGGACCACTGATCTCCTCCAATAGGATGTTTCTTATGTTTGCTCTTTTCTGACAATCCCCTGTGATGTGTTCTGGAGAATGGGTACAAGTTTTTTGTTCTTTCTCCTACAGCAACATGAAACATTCCTGCCCAATGGAGACAGAGCTGGATTCTTGATAGGTGATGGTGCTGGTGTAGGAAAAGGAAGGACCATAGCTGGAATAATCTATGAAAATTACTTGTTAGGCAGAAAAAGAGCAGTCTGGTAAGTGTGTCAGGATTTGTTAGAGCAGACACTCCAGTGACTCTATGACTTAAATTCAGGGTCATCTGTCTTCTGACAAATGCTCTAGTGACTGCCTTTTGACCTGCTGTAACTTACAGAATGTGCTTTGTTTTATATCTTCAGGTTTAGCGTGTCAAATGATCTGAAATACGATGCTGAAAGAGATTTGAGAGATATTGGAGCAAAAAACATATTGGTGCATTCATTAAACAAGGTGTGGAAACTTTTTACTATGTACAGTTGAGGCAAATCTTTAGGTACGCTTGTGTGACGAGTTGTGCATGTTGACTGTTTTAAGAGCAAGAATGTACTAATTTCAATGAATTTGCTGCCTAGGTCTTGTTTGACAGGCCTAAATCTTACAAAGAACCACACAGAGCTTTAAGTTAATCATGTAAATAGGCCCCTTGTTGGATTAAGTCTTAGCATGTGTGCTTTTTTAAAAAAAAAAATTACTCTTCAAGCCACTACTGACACTACTAGTATTTTCCAGAAGTTGAAATATTCTTTACATCTTTAAAGCTTTGTAGCGTTTGAATTTTTTCTTTTCTATCTCTCAGTGCATATTTTATATGTAATGCATTTTATGTGTAATACTTGAATAATAGACTTGCTCAGTGATTTATTAAAGCGGCAGTGGTGTGTGCAGTTATTTTTGGAGACACTGCCTCTGCTCTGGATTAGCTGTTTAAATTGTGAAGTGTGATTACTGGTTGAATTCACTGAACTTAAAAGTTTGGTCTAAGTTGGTATTTTTGCGTGGTGAATTCTTAATTTCTAAGAAAGGCTTTAGAAATCATCATTTATGATTGCAGGTGTAAATACACTTGAGGTATTGGCTCTTAAAGAGATACATTGAAACTAAATTCTCAATTGTATTTAAGTTAAGGAAACTATGTAGCCAAAGAACGTGGCTGCTAAGCTTTTGAAGGCTCAGATTTAGTCTTACTTAAGTCTATGTTAAAGTAAAGCCCTGTATAACCCCTTCACCACATTGCCATCAGCTGTGCCCTGATCATGGTGTGGGGTTATGGGTGGCCCCAAGTGTTCACACCTTTAAGGTTAATCCCTTAATCATGTGGTAGGTGGGATTGAGGAGGGGTTTCTCTTGGTTAATTTCTGTAATTTCTATTTATTGCAGTTCAAGTATGGGAAGATTTCTTCCAAACATAATGGGAGTGTGAAGAAAGGTGTCATCTTTGCTACCTATTCTTCTCTTATCGGGGAAAGTCAGTCTGGTGGAAAATACAAAACCAGATTAAAGCAGCTTCTTCACTGGTGTGGTGAAGACTTTGATGGAGTTGTATCCTTTTTCTGGAGTTCATTTGATTATGACCAAATTGCTATTTAAACTTAAATCTTTAAAGATATTTAGGTATTCTTTATTTGTAGTGGCAGTCAGTTGTGTGCATGCTCTGACATTACACTTACAGTTTTACAATCTGTGCCAAACATATTACCATCAACTTATTGCCACACAACTCTGGTACAAGAGTGAAGCTTCTGGTTTTCTCTATATCTAACCCATAAAATTAAACTGTTATCCTTAAGAACCCTAAGTTTACACTGATATTTTTTACAGACTTACTTAAATACGTATTTGGAGTATCACCAGCATTTTCAAGAACTCAAGTGTTGTCAATTTTGCTCTTAAATGCTACTATCTAAATATTTTTACAAGGTTTTTAGTTACAATGATTAGTGTCTTCTTGAGATTACAATTTCCATCTGCCCCCTATTGTAAGCAGTAGATTTTCTTGCCTTCTGTTCTAGCTCATTCTAAAAATAAGTGGGACAAAGCTTTTCCTTAATTACAGTTCAGATTGTATTTGACGAGTGTCATAAAGCAAAGAATCTGTGTCCAGTTGGTTCATCAAAACCAACAAAAACAGGTCTGGCTGTACTGGAACTTCAAAATAAACTTCCAAAAGCCAGGGTTGTTTATGCCAGTGCCACAGGTATGTACTGCTGGGCTTGCATTAAATGTCTCTGGATGGTTTTGCTGGCACTGGTACAGATTTATGTTTCTCTTTTTAGGTGCATCTGAGCCAAGAAACATGGCATATATGAACCGTCTTGGAATCTGGGGTGAAGGAACTCCATTTAGGGAATTCAGTGATTTTATTCAGGCTGTCGAAAGAAGGTAATAATTCAAAGACCTACAGCAGCCTTCACTCTCTAGTTCCTCTGCAAACACATCCTGTCACACTAAGAACTCTGGCTTCTAAATCTAGCAGAAATGTAATTTATCGTAAGTGGTGGAAAAATAAGATGTTTCCTTTGTTCACAGAAAATTTTGAGAGCTTTAAAAGCTTTCTGGGAAAAGAGGCCTCTCAAAAATGTGGGTGTTAGGAAATCAAAATGCTTTGCTTCTCCCCATGAAAACACCCTGTATTGTAGTGAGTATGCTCAGTGTAGTTAATGGCTCACTATTTGTAGAAGGCCTCTAACGTTTATGCATTCATCTTAGGCAATTTCACAGGAGGAAATCTTGTGCTTACTGGCATAAGAACCCAGTTCAGGGAAATTCTTTGTGCAGTTACAAGGTACTTGGTGTTTCAGAACATACTAATAATGCTAAATGTGAGAGGTCAGTGGAAAAACGCCGCTGCTGCGTTCTGTGGTGGGTGAGCATCTTGCTTTGCCTACTTAAAAAGAATTTTGAACACTTCAGAATGTCACAATAGGGCTTAGAATGCACTTGTTTACCATCTACATGATGTGTGGTTTTTTTCTGGACTCTGCAAATGTAGCCTCACCTCATTACTGAATGCATATCTAATGAGCAATAATGAAGTTAGGGCCCCAAGCCTGTGAGTAGCAGTCAGCTGTTTCGCAGGTGACTTCTGTGCTCTCAAGGTGTGTTGCTGTTGCAGAGAACTGAAGTTACTTACTAATTAAATAATTTCAATACCAGCATAAATCTGAATAACTTAAAACAGCTTGTATTATTTTAAATCATGAGCAGTTTATAAATTAGAGTGCAAGAATTTGCTAATATTCGGACCAACTTCATTATCCACACATTTACAGTTTGTAAGTTACTGTCTCCTAATGCATCCTAGGTCATTTGGGAAAAAAGTAACTGAGTTTTACCTCTTGAGATACACTTAATATTTACAAGGCAGGGATACAGCTTTATGTAAAGACTAAATTTCAAATTATTTCTAAAACATATTCCTTCACGTTTGTAATCTGTTTTTTTTCTAAAGTACTTGGGGGTTATGTTTTGAGGCATTTTTTTCAACAAATCCTTGCTTTTGAAAATTCTGATATGGACTTAAATTGTTCCTTTATTTTAGAGGTGTTGGTGCCATGGAAATAGTTGCTATGGATATGAAGCTGAGAGGAATGTACATAGCCAGACAGTTGAGTTTTTCAGGTGTAACTTTCAAAATCGACGAAGTTCTGCTCTCACAGGAATATGTTAAAATGTACAATAAATCTGTGAAACTGGTAAGAACCCCTTTTTAAATTTGCTCTCTCTGTTGAGTTCTGAGAGGTTGAGGTTGGTTGAAACTTGAATGCTCCTTTCCTTGTTCAGTGGGTCAGTGCTCGAGAGAGGTTCCAGCAAGCGGCCGATCTCATCGATGCAGAGCAGCGGATGAAAAAGTCCATGTGGGGTCAGTTCTGGTCAGCTCACCAGAGGTTTTTCAAGTACCTTTGCATAGCCTCTAAGGTGAAGAGGGTGGTGCAGCTGGCTCGGGAAGAAATCAAGAATGGCAAAGTAAGTTGATCAAGACTTATTTTTATACATCTGTCTTAAATGTAAAGCTATTAGATTAATTTTTTATATGTAATACAAATATTTTCAGTCATAGCAGGAGCATGCTTTTGTACTTAGTGGTATCTAATGAGCAGAAATTCGGGCAAAATATACTTATAGCTCAGTCATGCTGACAGTGTCTGGTATTCATTTTTCTTTCAGTGTGTTGTCATTGGCCTGCAGTCGACAGGAGAAGCAAGAACATTGGAAGCTTTGGAGGAAGGTGGTGGGGAACTGAATGACTTTGTTTCTACAGCAAAGTAAGACTGAGGTTTAAAACTGTTCTTTACAAAACTAACCTTCATCCAGCGCTGTGTGTGTGTGTGTGTAGTCATTTGTCCTGTGTGTCAAACGTGCATCAGTGCAGGCTGGGAATCCCTTAGCACTGATGTTCTTTACTGAAGCTGCCTGTGCCTAAAGTCTGGCAGCACTGCTCAGGTGAGGCACTGGTTAGCTCCTGGCTCTCCTGGCATTCCAAACTGATGTTTTCAGATGTGAGCAGCTCGTACTGTTCCCCTCAAACTGGGAGGACGGGGAGACCTGGCAAGTGTGTGCTGCATTTACACCAGAGCAAGTTACAGACCATGACTTCCCTCTTTGATCAGATGGACCAGAGCCAATCCTGAGGCTGCCTTGCTGAAGATCTTAATAAATTAACCTAATCTTTTACTTAAATTGAGCAATAAAAAAATGGCAGTAGCAATGCCACTTGTTACCAAAAACAAATTTAACAAGTTGTAACAGTGCTGTAAAATAAATGCCTCCTGCTTTTAAGAAGGTGAGAAATACAGTAATGTGGGTGATAATACAGAGAGTGCCCAACTGCACTCACAAGGAGTCATTCTTCAGAGGAGTCAAGCAAGCTGTTAAATGTTACAGGTTTGTACTTTAAATAAATGCAAATTCCACTGAGCAGCCCTTTTTTTTTTCAACAGAGGAGTATTCCAGTCTCTTATTGAAAAGCACTTTCCAGCTCCCGACAGGAAGAAGCTGTTTAGCTTGTTGGGAATTGACCTGACTGCTCAGAGTAATAACAATTCACCCCGAGACAGCCCTTGCAAGGAGAACAAAGTAAAGAAACGAAAAGGTAATGCTTGACTTCCTACACTAATGCCATAGTGAAATGGCAACTTCAGAGCTGGCTAAGAGTGAACTTTGGGGGGGAAAAAAGGGAAAGAGAATGTGTTGCAGGTGTCTTAAGGCAGTTGTTAGAGATTGCCATTAATAGATGTTATATTGCTGCTGAAGCAATATAACCTGTAAATTTTAGTTACTTTTTTGTTCAAAGTTGGGTTTATCTGCTGTGGAACCATATCCCAAAATGCCTTGCCTGTGTCAGACCACTTCCTGATGTAGTCACTCAAACAACTTTCTTTATCTTGAGGCTCAGTGAAGAGAAGCCTGATACCACCCCCTTCCCAAACTGATTGTCTTAAAGTCAGGTGATCATAAAAAACTTGGGAGTGAGGTCTTGTGTAAAATTTAGACTCTTTTAAATAGTTCTGTTTTCAAAAGGTGAATATGTTTCTACTTTGTATGGTAAAACAAACCTCAAAGTGTGTAGACTGCAAGGTTTAAACTAACTTCTTTTTCTTCTGGGATGATGGAATTAGGTGAAGAAATAAGCAGAGAAGCCAAAAAAGCTCGCAAAACAGGTGGCCTTGCAGGTAGCAGCTCTGACGAGAGTGAAAGTGAGTCTGATGCTTCAGACAATGAAGAAAGTGACAATGAGAGCTCCAAATTTTTGAGCTCTGGAGATGATGATGACTTCAACCCATTCAGAGATGAATCCAGTGAAGATGATGAAGATGGTAAGACAGTCTAAGTGTTTCATCAAGAAAATAGCTGTATTTGCAGAGAGTAGGCAGAATCTTCCCAAACATTTCAGTGAGCCACAAATAAGTGTTTACTAAGCATGTAGTTTAGTTCCAGTGAGACTGCAATTAGTACTAGAATGTGAAACTTCAATTAGATTTTTGTACACCGGAATTCAGACTTCTCTAAGTCACTTTATGCAATGAGAATGCATTGTTTCAAAGGGATGGATGGATGCTTAGTAAATGTTTGAAACTTTTATTTAACTTCAGATCCCTGGTTGATTAGAAAAGAGCATAAAAAAAATAAAGAAAAGAAAAAGAAGAAAAGCATAGACCCAGATTCTATTCAAAGTGCCTTACTAGCCTCTGGACTGGGATCCAAACGACCCAGCTGCTTCACTTCCACTGTTGGAACCACCACTTCTAGTACCAACACGTCTGGTAAGAACAGCTTTCTTTGATGTTGATTCGTTTCCTAGCAGTTAGGCAATAAAATTCTAAATCTCAAAGAGTCTTTCTTAACTTTCAGCAAACAGTAACACAAACAGCAGCTTTGTAACGAGTCAAGATGCTGTTGAAAGGGCCCAACAAATGAAAAAAGAACTGCTGGATAAACTGGAAAAGCTGGCTGAAGATCTTCCACCTAATACACTGGATGAGCTTATAGATGAACTGGGTGGTCCTGAAAATGTTGCAGAGGTAGGCTGGTGTTCACATGTAGAAAAAAAAAATGTAAGTTTTTAAAGAGGTTGTGTATCAGTTCTAGACAGTAATCTCAGGCATGAGAATAGAGGTTACTCTGCTGGATGCTTCTGAATGAAAGAGAAACTTGAAGATTGTGGTAGAATTACAGGGGGACCTCTGAGTGGGTGAACACGTTATTTCTGAGATTTGATAGTTTCTAGTTGGGTAAATCACACCCGTTTCTCTTTTGCTTTACTGTGGTCTGTTTCTCTGACTGGCTGTAGTCAACTTGCAGCTGATGTGTATTAAACAGCCAGGAGCTTTAGTTCATCCTCCAAGGCAGTGGAGATTAAGAACCTTTATGTGTTAATGAAAAGCCTGATTAATTAACCCCTCAATAACTTCAGAAACATGTCTTTAAGCTACCTGTCTCTATCAAGTAGCAGCATCACTGTGATTTAAAAGACCCTGTTAAAATCAGTGGCAGCCTAAGCTGTCTGTGTAGTTTATTTTCTTATTGCTGCTGGTAAATCCCTAATGATACAACAACATTTCTACGTAGATTTGCTCTGTCATGTTCCACGTATCAGATAATGGCATCAGCCAAAAGATAACCCAGGTTCTCTAATGCAGTTTTGCACTTGGAGTAAATTACTGACTATTTTATGTGGGTACATGGATAAATAATGTTGCTTGGAGCTCTTGGTGCTGGGGTGGTTTTGGTATTGCCACACTGAGCTTGTGTTCCCTTCCAAAGATGACAGGCCGCAAAGGCAGAGTGGTGAGCAATGATGATGGCAGCATCTCCTACGAGTCCAGGTCTGAACTCGATGTGCCCGTTGAAATCCTGAACATCACAGAAAAGCAGAGGTTCATGGATGGAGATAAGGTAATCCTTGCAGGGATAGACTGTAGAAAAATGTGCCAGATGCCATAGTAACTCTAAGCTATTCACCAGTGATTTGCAGGTACTGTAAGTACCAGTTAAGAAGCACTTTCAGTTCACTGCTGTTCTGTTTTTCAAATCAGTGTGTTCAGCAGTCCAGGGTGTTTAAAGGTCGGGCTGAAGTTTGGGTGACCTCAGAGGCCTGTGCTTGGTGTGCACCCATGTGCCAAGCTGAAAGCTGGCACCTTTAAGCTGGTTTTGTAAAACAATACGTGTTTAAAAGGCAGATTTGTGATTCGTGTCTTTGATTCATTGATTGGGGTCACTGTGCACCTCCTTCCAAGAAGAAATAATTAAATTGGGAAATGGGAAAGACACTGTATGAAAACTTAAAATAAGGGCTGAAGGGAAAAGGTGGAACTTGTTCACCTTAACAAGGATTGAGAAGTAACACAGGGAGGAGTGGTGGCTTCTGTCCTTTATGTTGCACTCTGGAAGAAAATCCCGACCTGAATAATGGTAGAATTGCATCTGATAAAAGGAGGGGGGAAAAGCCCTTCCCAGTGGCTCACTTGAGCCGTGCTGCCACAAGAGGGCAAATGGAGTAAATGTCACTGTGTGTGGAACTTGTGTGGTCCCTTGTGACACTTGAGGGTAAAGACTCGGGTTCCTGTAAGTGACTTGTGCACAGTCCAAACATTTACATTCTTTCAAGGCAAATGCAGTCAGGCACTGGAGTGGCTGGATCCTCTTCCTTGTACAGCATTAGCAGCAACGTTTTGTCTTTTCTGTGGCTTCCTATTGAAGCAAGTCTGCATCCCTCCCCTTCTCCTGAAGTACAGCCCAGTGTCAGGGACACCTGCCCTCTGGGATGGCAAGGCTTTGTTTGCACAGGGAGTTGTTGAAAAGTAAAGCAAAACCCCCTCCTTTCACTCAGAAAATTTCATAAGCATTTCTAATTCTGATACAGAAAGCCACACCTTTGCTGCCCTCCCTCTGCCTTGTGAGTAACAGTGAAATCATTCCAGACCCATGTTTGGTAATAGTTGTAAAACAAGATTTTTTTTTTTNGTAAAACAAGATTTTTTTTTTTTTTTTTTGTAAACTGGAAACAGAAGCTTGGTCTTGGGTTTATCGCTAACTAACAGCTCTTTTCTCAATGAAAGAACATTGCCATCATCTCGGAGGCTGCCAGCTCTGGGATCTCACTGCAAGCAGACCGCAGGGCCAAGAACCAGAGGCGGAGGGTGCACATGACCCTGGAGCTGCCGTGGAGCGCCGACAGAGCAATCCAGCAGTTTGGTAAATCACTCACTCTGTGTCCTTCCCCAGCAGGCTCAGGAGTAATAACTGAACTTACTGTTAACTCGTGGAAAATCACATTGAGTAGGCAACCTCCTAAGGACTCCTCCAGTCTCTTGTACCCATGAACAGAATCAGCTTTATCTGTGGTCGTAGCTAAGTGTCTTGAAAGCTTTGAAAGAAGCCTCTCAAACAAGACTAAGCTGCAGCTTTGGAGTTTTATTCACATACTAAGTGTCTCTATAAAAGTTGCCACAACCTGTAGAGTATCTGTATGCTGCCTTCTCTTTGTGTATCACAGCAGAAACTAATTTTTAGCAAGATTAAGCTCTACCTTTTTTTCTTTGCTCTTCTCAGTTCATATTTTATTAGAAATATTCAGTGAAGTAGAATTGTTCTAACATATGTGCTTCTACTTAATTATCCAGGAAGAACTCATAGATCCAACCAAGTGACAGCTCCAGAGTATGTGTTCCTCATTTCTGAACTGGCAGGAGAGCAAAGATTTGCATCTATAGTTGCAAAAAGACTGGAGAGCTTGGTAAGATGTTTCAAGAGGTCTCATCCTTTGTTTGACAAAATGCAACTTAGATTTCTTTTTCTTTAAAGTTGTATTTAATGACAATGGTGTGTCTTAACAGGGAGCCCTCACCCACGGGGACAGACGGGCCACAGAAACTCGAGACCTCAGCAGATTCAATTTTGACAACAAGGTGATAATTCTGTTTCTGTTGGAGAACTCATGCTGTGGTGCTTATTCCATAGATGACCTGTTGGGGAAGGTTCCTCTCCATCCCTTACCTTTAACTCTATCACTTTCTGATGGAAGGCCTCTTTCTGTAACCCATAATTCTGTTTGTGAAGCCATGTGGAACACACGTGTGTAAATCACTTTTCTGCTCTTGCAGACAAAGTCTTAAGTAAATGGTGTGTGTCCTTTAAGCCACAATGAAAGATTAATATGGCAGTTCTAATTAAAAATTGAGACTGGGCTGTTTTCAGTTATAAACTACACTACATAAAGGTAATAAACAATTCCCTTCACTACTGCACAGAAAAGCTTTTCATTGTGAATTATAAATACCTGTTAAACCGTGTGTGCCTGGGGCTGAGGCACAAACACTGGATGGCATTGATAGAGCAACTTTTTTTCTTACGCAGTATGGCAGAAATGCTCTGGAGATTGTTATGAAATCCATTGTGAACTTGGACTCCCCAATGGTCTCACCTCCTCCTGATTTTCCTGGAGACTTCTTCAAAGGTGAGATAATGCACTGGCTGTGATAGCTACCTTTTGATCCTTCTGCAGTATGCAGAAAATCTAAATAATTTTAGAGCTATAAAACATTGTTACGATTTAAAATGATCAGCTGAGACAGATGGGAGTGACACCCAGTGAGAGTCTGTGCACGTTGCTTGAATGTTGAAGTTCACACATGAAACCAGATCTGTGAACTCTGAGTAGAAGGAATGTTCTGTATCTGCTTGGCCAGTGTATCATAAACAGTTTTTTACCTTCATTTTCCCATTACCTGTTGGATTTGTTCTCATGCATGGTGCTTTCCCCTGCCTGTGCTTCCTGCAGGGACAGAAGGCAAAGCTGTGTCTTGCTTATTGATGGATTGGGTAGGAACTGCAAGTAATGGGAAGTGAGGGGTGTCAGAGGCTTTGGAATCGGATCCTATGGCTAAACAAGCTGTTACTTCACTGGGTTATTTTTAGATGGCAAAGCAGCTATGATTTAACTTCTTTCTCTTTCCTAGATGTTCGTCAGGGATTGATTGGCGTAGGCTTGATAAATGTGGAAGACAGATCTGGAATACTGACGCTTGATAAAGGTACTTAGGTGTTCAGTGTGTCTGTAGAATGTCCCTGGGAACATTTTATGTCGTGACAGTGGATTCCCAGCAGCAGAGCTGAATTTCTAACTATCTAAAAAGTGACCTTTTTTGAATAACTTAATGTTTTCTTCATTTCTGAAAGAATGTATTTAAATAGTCCTTGTAAGAGTCTTTGAATACTGATTGAGGGCTTGTGGTTATCAAACTTAATCTTTGACCTAATACATGTGTGTCTTACTCTTGTTTAAGATTACAACAATATAGGGAAATTTCTGAATCGGATTCTTGGCATGGAAGTCCATCAGCAGAATGCTTTGTTCCAGTACTTCTCTGACACGTTAAATGCAGTCATTCAAAATGCTAAAAAGAATGGCAGATATGACATGGGCATCTTAGGTGAGTAAATAATTTCACAGTGCTCTTGAACCTCAGTGAGAACAGAGCAACGGAATAAAACTCTGCTTTCTTTTTCAGATTTGGGCTCCGGGGATGAGAAAGTCAGGAAGGCAGATGTTAAGAAGTTTTTAACTCCTGGATATTCTACCTCTGGACATGTAGAGCTGTACACAGTAAGTAAATGCTGTATCATCTTTGCAGGAACTAATAAAATTTGCCAGTAAGTGTTTACAATGTGTTCAGTTGCCATGTGTGTAACTGTTTTAAAGTCTGCTCCTACTCAAATACCCCTGCACTGCTCCCTTGTAGATCAGTGTGGAGAGAGGAATGTCTTGGGATGAAGCAACAAAGATCTGGGCAGAACAGACAGGTCCAGATGATGGATTTTATTTATCACTACAGGTGAGATTCTTCTGTCTCTTGGATTATGTTCAGAGAAGGTTTTGGGGCCTAAACTGAAAAAGTTACTGTTCAGAGTAATTACTGTTCAGTTTTACAAAATACTTTGAGTCTTACATTAAAATTAATTTTAAGGTTTTTTGTAACGCTGAGTATGAAATTCTCCCTTTTACTTCCTCAGGATATTTTCTGACAGGAATATGAGCCCAAGTTAAAGCTCTTATTTCAACCTGCATCAGGAAACCTTATGGTTTCACTGTGAGGTTAATGTGGGTTACTGTGTTCTAGAGGTGTGTTGCTGTCTGTGGTTGTGCTGTTACACACTCCTATTACTCTGTAAAGAACCCAATATGGAATCACTTAAGCAGATACTTTCATCATGGTTTTATTTATGAAGTTTTTGGTTTGTCTTTTTTTTGTTCCCAGATAAGAAATAACAAGAAAACAGCAATTCTAGTAAAAGAAGTGAATCCTAAAAAGAAGCTTTTTTTAATATACAGACCAAATACTGGGAAACAACTCAAACTAGAAACATGTGCAGACCTGAAAAAGAAATATAAGAAGGTAACCATTAAAATTATACTTGTTTTCAACTTAGAAAAGTTTGAAAAGAATTTTAAGGGCTTTCTTTTTTTTGTATTTATGTGTAATTTTGGCAAGTCAAAAACTAGGCTTCTTTCTCTGGAGTAGGGCTTTTATTTGAGTCTTTTTAAGCAGGTCTATGTGATTTTGGCATTCCTATATCCATTTCTGAACTTCTTTCTGAATATAAATTATCTGTGGTGTGGTAATAAAAAATGAGGTTCCTTAGGGTCTAGCAAATGTTGAATTTGTAAGAATTTGAGGAAACTCAAGTGGATTATTGAAAAAGCTCTGAGGTTCTGCTGTGTTTAAGCATTTTGCTCATGCTTTGAGATGGATAGTTTAAAATTATTATAGTGTAGGATGCTGTATCTCTACACCATCCTGCTGTTGGTGCTCCCTCCTTTCTTACGATAATGACCAAATTGGTTTTATTCTGTGTAAGTTTTGATGTGTTTTACTTAATTCCCACTTTGGATAACTCTTCCAGGTACCTTCTGAGGATGCTCTGCCACACTGGCTGGAGCAGTACAACTCCTCTGCAGACACCTGCACCCACGCCTACTGGTCAGTGTTTGTGCTTAAACTTCAACTGTTTCACTTGGACTGGTTTATCACTGCTTCTGGTCTTCTGTCCCCCCTGTAAAGTCTTGTGTTTCTTGCTTAAGGGAAATTGTCCCATGATCAGTCAAGTGACCCAACTTCTGAGTGAAAACATCAAGCTTTGCACTTGCCCTAAAGTCCTAATCCATGAGATGAATGCTGATGTGTAAATTACGCTCAGAGTGACTCTGGAGTAGCTTGTGCTTGCAGTGTTTTAATCTGTTCTGTTATTGTAGTGTGATAGTTCAAATGTTGTTGGGGGGGAGATGGTTAGAGATGAGATGGATGTCAGGAACAGCTGTTCCTCTGCTGCCTCTTGTGTCTGAACTCAGCTGATGGCTGAATTCCTGAGGAACTGCATAACTGGTAGAAGTTTCAGATTAATATTGGAGCTTCTGAAATACCCATATCAGATACCCGTGTCCTGTAACACACTCCAGCTCTCAGGTGACCTGAATGATGGTATCTTTGACTCAAAGCTCTGTCTGTGCATTCCGAAGATGTGGGCTTAACTAGGCCAACCCTTCCCAAAGCTTTACCATTACCTGTGCTCAAACTATCCTTCCCTTAGCGTGCGTGCAGCCCTTGCTTGACTCTGAATGCACGTTAAATAACCACAAGCCTCATTTTTAATGAAATCAGCTACTTTTGCTTGCAGGATGGTTTTGAAAGCTTTTCTGTCTGTCTGCAGGAGAGGCAACTGCAAGAAGGCAGGCCTGGGGCTGGTGTGTGAGGTGGGGCTGCGCTGCAGGACCTACTACGTGCTGTGTGGCTCCGTGCTGAGCGTGTGGACGAAGGTGGAAGGAGTCCTGGCCTCCGTCAGTGGCACAAACGTGAAAATGCAAATCGTCCGCCTGAGGACAGAAGATGGGCAGAGGATCGTAGGTGGGTGCAGGGGCTGCTCCTCTGCTGCACCTTGCAGCAGGGGCTGGGGTAGCTGCTGAGTGGCTCTGTGTTGGCAGCCACGTGGCTGAGTTTGTGTGAAGGTGCTTAAAAGAGAACAGCCTTCTCTGCTGTGGAGGGGCAGAAGTGCAGCTGTAGAAGTCTTCTACAATGCAATATAGTGCAAACGCTGTTGAGGCAGGTTTCTTTTTCAGCCAGGCTTTGGGACACTTAATCTCAGTTCTTTGGATTTATTGCAGCAAAAACATCATGCACAGCCTGCTCCAGCCAAGCTACCTTGACATCATAATGGCTCCACTTTTTCCCCTGCTTTTGGCAGTGAATAGTAGGCCTTTGAAATAATTGTTTTTGTGGTTTTTGAGCTACTGAAAATGTGTAGAATGACTTCAAGATGATTGTCTCTTCACTAAACCTCATAGTGAAGCCCTCAAAACAGGGGCCTCAGAAGCCAAACTCTCCAAATGTCTTTTCAAATGTGGACTTCCTGTGGATGTGCTGGTATCATGGCAGCTCTTCTTGTAGTAACAGTTTTCTAGGATGTTGGAAGTAGGTTTTTCCGTGTTTAAACTTTCATGGTGATGTAACTTCTGCGAGACTAGAAAAGCAAAAATAGCTGACTTCTTGTGACAGCAGGTAACATGAGAATAAAGTTCGTTGTCAGGCAAAATGGTAAATTCTTTCTCCTGCTTCACAACCTTAAAGGATGTGAAGGATTGAGGAGCAGGACTTGTGGCTGTGCTGATTACACCTGACATCACAGCAGTCATTGTTGAACCTTGCATAAATTAAAGGGTGGAATCATCAGCCTGAGGGCTTAATGAACACGACTGATGGCGTTTTTGTGAAACCACTGATGTGTTGCTGTTCTCAGGTTTGATCATTCCTGCAAATTGTGTGTCACCCCTCGTGAACCTCCTGTCGACGTCCGACCAGTCGCAGCAGCTCGCAGTGCAGCAGCAGCAGATCTGGCAGCAGCACCACCCCCAGAGCATCACCAACCTCAACAACGCCTAAGAGGACAAGCTACAGGTGTTGACTTTGGTGTTTGAGGAAAAGGCTGTAAAAGCATATCACTTGCATAAAAATCAGGGACAGATTCCAAAGAAATATAACTTTTTCAGTTCAGTTGTGTGCTCTCAAATACTTTGGGAATAAAGAGATCTAAAAAGGTTGGTAGAACTGAAAGCCAGCAGTTGTTTATGGTGGTGCATCTGTCTTTCCTTATGCTCTCTGTAGTGCTTCCTGTTTGCTTTTACTTTTGGCCTTTTAAGCTACAAACCACAATTTGTTTGAAAATGCTTGAAAATCCCCAAGCAGGCTTTATTTTTATCTTGTCATACAGTGCTCAGGGTTTAACGCAGTGCATCGATGCCATTGCTGTGGGAGATCTCGAATGCATGTATTGAGTATATATATAGAAAATATATATTGGGTTTTTCTCTTCAATTTGAGTTTATAAAAGCATGAGACCTAGAGGTTGCACATCATGCATTCAGGTTCCTTCCCAGTTTCTGTTTGACAGTGCATGTCTTTGGAAACGGGCATGGACAGGATAAACACACACGAGACAGGAATTCAGAGAGAAACACAATCTTAGTTGTACAGCATTGGTTATTGCATTTTTATAGTGTTTATACCCGGGTGTTGCATTTTTTCTGGTTCTCTCCTGGGAGTTATATATTTGAGTCTACAACATGTTCTTTTTGTGATAAACATCTTAAATTAAAATTAGTTCATTTTTAATGTATTAATGGTATTCCTAATGTGTACTGCAAAGATGGCTGGATGCCTATTTTCCTTAAATTGAAGCATTTCCTTAATCTGAGGTGGTTATGGAAACTTAAGTGCAAATTCACTTCCATCTCGCATACAATCTTATATTTTTTACTTCATTAACGTAATTTAATTTGTCACTTGTAAGATGAAACCTTACTTGAGCTGTAAATTAGAGAATGGGAAACACTTGAGGGTTCCGCTGTATGTGCTGTTTCTGTTACCCAGTAACTTGAATACTGTTTAATATGTTGTAAGACATTGTAGAGTTTATCTGGAGCTGTTTAAAAGAAATTGTAATGTACAAATGTGAATAGTCACTTATCTATAATATGGGTAAGTTTTGTTTTGCCTATAATAGTAGATGTTTATAAGAAAGTGAAGGACAATGTTTGTCATTTCTTGCTTGCACAGGTTGCACTATTGAAAAATTGAGATTGTATAAACCTGTCCAAAAAACTACAAGATAATGATCTTGTAGATGTCAAATAAAAGTTATTGTACTAACAAGAAGTGGAGTCTTGTTTAGGCAATCACCATATTCCAAAAAAACTAACAAGCCTGTACAATTGGAATTCGACAGGACTTGGCATGTTCCAGGCTGCTCTAACCAGGCTTCTGTCTTGCAGCCCAAATCTCTCGGCTGAACTCGCTAATGAGGCAAGAACTAAACTCTGCCTAAACCTCCGTGTGTATTTTAGGGAAGGCTCAGTTCAGAGCAGGATCGCTGCAGGTGTGGCACCTCTGAAGCACTGGGTGAGCCACTCAAGGGGCAGAGAGAGCGGGACTGAAGTTCCACAGATGAGGCTGCAGTGGGTTCCCTTGTGGGATTATTGCTCCTGAGGCTCCGTTAACGCTCCCGGTGCCAGCAGCTCGGTGTGGTCACTGAGCTTGGCAGGGAGGAAGTTTGCCCACTTCCTGAACTGGTCAGGAGGGGTGAATCCCCTGCTCATGCTTGGGACTAACTGGAAATGCAGATCTGGAATAAATCCTCTGCTCCTCTGTAAATACCTGGACTGCAGGTGGTCGGAGCTGGGGGATCTTCAGTCCAGGGGCAGGAGCCTGAGCGCTGCCATAGCTCTGGGAGCTGATGCTGCCCTGGCAAACTCTAGAGCACAGGGTGTGGGGGAGGCTGTTCCTGTGTTCTGTACCCACCAGGGGATGTATTTGGCACCCGTTCCAGGAGCAGGGCTGGGATTTTGAGGAGTGTGTTGACAGATTACTACTGCAGCAGGCAGAGAACCAAACTGCCAGGAACGCAGGCTGTGTGTGGACTGCCCTGTCTCTGCTGCTTAATTGTTATTTGCTAGAGAAACTTCTGCCATCTGAGATGGTGACATAACATTTTAAGTCTTGATCCTCAGTAAAATAGTTCTGGAAGTGGTAGATTCATAATTAGTGAGTTTAAAGTTGTTTTTTTTTCTTAATAATGATTTAAATACACTCAGTTCCTAAGTGCTCTTCTCAGCCTGGTGTGCTCACTTGGATTGTTGGGATGAGCAAATCTGATATTCCCTGTACTGATGAGCAAACCACACTTGTTTTGCTTCAACCTTTTAAACTTCCCATGGACTTATGTCCCCTGGAGGGGAGAAAAGCTGACAGTACTTCCAAGATCCATCAGAACTGTTCCTGTTCCAGAAATCCATTCCTCTACTTGCTCTTCTTTGCCTGCTCCCTGCTCCTTGCACCAGCACTGCCTTGGCTTTGCCATCCAGTTACTAACACAGCTGCAGCCACGGCTCTGGACTGTTGTAACACCTTGAAGGTTAACATCCAAAAGAGAAAACAGCCTTCAAGCCACAGCAACATTTTCTCTCTTGAAAATTCCTACTCGGTGCTTAGGCTGTGGATTTCAGTATTTGTTCCCTGCATGAGCTGCTGATAAAGCTTGGGGAGAAAAGGAATATTAATAGCCCCGGATGGGGTAAGAGCAGTGAGTGGTGTCCCTTTGCAGCACTGCCTGTGAGACAAATATCCTCCTGGGGAGGAAAAGAGACCAATTGTTACATCATCAATTACCAGGCCAGGCAAGGGTGGTCTCTGTATTTTCCTGCTTGTGGGGTATTGATCTGCTTTGTACAAAATGAAATACAAAATGCTTTGTATGTCTGAAATGGGTATAAAACCTATAAAGGACAGAGGGCTCTGGTAACGGGCAACGCCACGTGTGAAAGGGCAGCAACTTCTGTACTGTGTGGATTTTGGAATTGTGCTGCAGAAGGGGAAGGTACATATTTGAGTTGATTTGGGAATTGAAAACCCAAATTTTGGGTTTTCTTCTCTAACTGTCTCTTGACAGTAACTAAATTATGACTTGTTAACTAGTTTCATAAATAAGGTATGTCTGGCATGGTAAATGCAATTACAACCCCCTAAAAACCTCCTTTCACAGCAAGTATTCCAGTTTTTCCAGTGGCTGTGTGGTTCATTAGGAACACACACCTCTGGTAAGGACTTAAAGTTCCCCAAAGATGCGAGTTCTCTGTTCCACATGTAGTATTTTCTTTGTAAATGGAGAAATCTCTGCAACCTGTAAACGCTTGTTCAAGTGAATTATCAAGGGGTTTTGTATTTTTCTTTTGTGTTTGGAATAACTTCACTCGGCTCCCAGCGCAGTCTGTACATATATAGAGCCTGTCTGTATATAGAGGTGTTAAAGGCTACTGAATTATTGAATGTAAATAACTCTTGTTTTCCTCTGTGGTTTTTTCCTTCATGACCTTCCCAAGATGTATTCCTATTTTCTCAACCTGCCACATGGGCAGCTTGTGTGTACTTTGAAATATATATAGAGCATATATAAACCTTCCAGGGTGTGTGTGTCTGTGCATTGTAGATGTTGTGTTGTCATCATTTTTTTTTCAAAACTCCGTTGTCCGTCTCCCATGGTTCTTTTGAGGCTCTGTGGGTTTATTCTATATTTTTAGTGTAAAATGTATTCCCTTGAGAGAAATGGACCCAACATCTTTCAGTGATGCATGTTCACTCTTTAGTGCCTGTACCACAGAAACAAATATTTGAGTTTTCATGCAGATTGTTTCCTTCAGTCTTTTCAGTATTTCAGAACTTGACCTTTAATCCAAGAAACATTTCTGTTTTCTTCCACTTACTGGAAGAAGTGCTGTGCATTCCAGCTGTGCATTCAGTGAGCTCTAGCAATCAGAGTTCTAGAATTAAGTTCTAACATATGAAAGTATATTGCAGCTTTCATATTAAATGCAAACTGTCTTAAAAGTGCTCTAGAAAGGCAGTGATGGAGAACAGAAAATGTGTCTATCGTAGCGTATTTCCTGGGAAAATTTTGAGCTTCCTGTCGTGTCTAAATGTGCGAAAGGAAAGTAATGGGACTTTCTTACCTTGGGAAAAAATAGTGCAGATTTTTAATTGCCAGGTACAAATAGTATATTTATATCAAAGTTGGAGATGAACAAGAAATCCCATTAATTGTTTGTCTCTTACTTTGCCCTCGAGCAGCTGTCCCGTGGGCTTGGCCCCTCTCCAGCTGCAGGGAAGGACGGTGTCCGTGTGTTGTTCCCTGAATTAAGTGGTTTGCCAAGCCTGCTGACCGGAGTCGGGGCGAGAAGTGTGCAGCTGCAAGCAGCAACACAATACTTCTGGTGGATTCTGTGGTCACCGTGAGCTTTAAACGGGGAATGTCGAGAACCGAGGCGGGTGCTGGTGTCGGTGCTGGCAGCTGCAGCCTTTGGTTCCGTGTCGGGGGCTGGAGAGGGACGGAGCTGGCAGCAGGAACAAAGTAACGCGACCACAACGGAGCTGGGAAACCTCGGGGCTCGCACTTCCCCGGGAGCAGCGCCGGCCCCAGGTGCTGCTTCGGTTGTAGAATGGCTTTGAAAAGCAGCAACTGTCTTCTTAAGGAGAAAAACAGGGAAGAGGAGGCTGGAAGGTGCTGCTTCTCAGCCCCACTTACATCAGCTGCAGGCAGGTCGCCCCTAAAAGCTTGTGCTGAAGAGAGTGAGATGTAAAAACCTGGGAAGAACTCCATCTGATGAGCTTCGCTATTTCTTTATTGGCCCAAAATAATTTTTGAGTGAAAGAAGTTTGAGGCACCACTAAGATTCAAGAATAGCAACTGGACAGGGTTAAGCTGAGGCCAAAATTCGTGGAAGAAATTTTTTGCCTGGCACATCCTGAACCAATATCCAGGATTCTGTGAACCTGGCACTCTGTGGGTGAAGGATGCTGAGATGTCTGTGCGGAAGCTCCAAGTAAAGCATTTGGTGCACTTAAAACAGGCAGCTAAACCAAAATACAGAAATACATTCAGACTTAAGCGATGTCCTGCGGTGTCAATACCTGAACCAACGTGTGTTATGTTTTATTTTGTAAGAGCTGACTTTGGTTGGTGTCTCTGAACTTAGCTATGCTTAGGGCATCACTTCAGTGAGAGGGGCCTCTGTGGAGGAGTCGTTTTCCTACACTTGATTTGCACTGGGAAGGATAAAGAGACATTTCTGCTGCCATTTCTGATGCCATACATATTTATGTCTCTTCTTCCTGGCTTGGAGATGATAACCAGGAAAATGCCAGCTTCCTTGCAGGCACAGAATCGCGTTTTTATTTGCCAAGTAATTTGATTTATTTTTCAGTCATTGACATATTGAGTTTTATTGGAGGTGGGTGTTCGCTGCCTCGGCACCTTCCCTGTACCCCAGCCCTGCAATAACTCACTGGGAATCTGCCTCTGCACAAAGGACACGCTGAATTTTTGAGTAGGGCTTTGCTATTAGTACTTGTTCAGTCTCCACCTTTAACGGTCCAAGGTGGCAGAATCCCAAAGGCACGCAGGATTTCAGCTGAGTGGTGTGAGGTGTTTTTATGGCCTGCCCCAGTGGGAACCTTTGCCAAGCTGAGAGCCTCCATCCTGCAGCGTGGGGTTGTGCTGTGTGCCGTGTTCTCCGCGCCCGCAGCCGACACCGGCGTGTGCCAAATGTCCCCAGAGCTTGGGGACATGGAGTGCCCGGCAGTAAAACATCAGCAGTGTTTAGGAAGATTTATACCCCCAAAAATGACAAACTGAAACACGATGGACTCTGTACTCAGTTCTTTCTTTTTTGGTAAAAAATTGTTAAATAAATTAAGCTGATTGCTACTTTGGGATTTTTTTTTCTTTCCCCTTTTAATTTTCTGTTCTGGAACTTGCCCACAGAGATGCTGGAACGCCTTTCAGCAACACATCTACATCCATTAAACACACTCATTGTCACACCATTTTAGGATCCCTCAGACTAGCAGAAGTCATGTTCTAGTGATCCAAAGAGCTTTTCTTTCAATCCACTTGAATCCTGGCACTTAACCTGGTTAATGTCACTGGTTAATTAAACTGTTTTTATTGGTAGTTAAGAGCAGATTCACAACACTCTCTAAGTGCTAATTGTGTTGGGCTTAAAAAAGAGAGGAGGGTTTATAGAAACTGTATAAAGATTGGGAAGTATCAACTTCATATTTTATGCATATTTTATGCAAAGCATGAAAATAGTTCTCCTTTATCCGAAAAGTTAGTCTGGGGTAAACAGACTAATCTTAGTTTTGTACATCATTTAACATTGACTTTTACTCTCTTTTTCCCCAAATATGGAAAAGTGATGATGCCAAGATCTCAGCAATAAAAGAAGATGCCCAAACCTCAGAATTTAATTATTCATTTTCACAAAGCAGTAGACTTTGTTCTGTAAGTAAGGGAGAAATTTCTTAAGAGAGGTTTTGGTTGGCTCCTTTCCAGCATGTAAATAATACACCTTAAAAATGCCAGCGAGGCAGCTCGAGAGCTGACGGCTTCTTCCTTTGGAAGTCCAGCTCTGGTTTGTATGTTCCTTCCAGATTTTATAAAGTGGAAGGACAGACTTTGCCTGCTAAATGCACGGTGAATTTCAGGGCGTGAAGCAGAGCTCTGTATCAGCTTAGCCAGAGTGAGTTAAATCAGAAACCAGGGTGCAAGTGGTTTAATCCCTGCTAGGTAAGGTCTCCCCTGAGTTACTTGGAGGGAATACAAGCGTGGACAGGAGCAATGGAACGGTGAAGATCTGAGCCTGCAGCCGATCTTCGCAATTCCCAGCGTTACCTGTCCGTGTGGAAAACCTGGGCTTTGGGATAGGGCAGAGCTGCTTTGTGCAGGCAGAGCCCGGGATCGGGACCTTCCTGGCGGCAGCTCCTGCCTGCTTTGGTGAGGAGCCCGCAGTCCTGCTGCCCCCGGCTCGGGCTGCTGAGCCACACGCATCCCGCGGCACCTTTGCTGCTTCCCAGGGTGGGCTTGGGCAAAGCACTGCTTTCCTGCCTTCCCTGTGTCGAGAGAAAAGCCCATCCCAGGCCCACGAGCTCCCGGGGAGGGGAGGCTCCCGGAGGGGATGCCCCGGCCCGGCCCGGCTCCTGCAGCCCCTCTGGGGCCGCGTGTCGGGGCCTCGGGCTCTGCCTGGGCTCGGGGCTCCGCCGCGGGGGTCGATGGCTGGCAGGGCTCGGCCTCACCCTGCGCTGTTTAAATTCCCGACCGAGCTATCGCCCGCCACCGGCGTCTGCCAGGGCTGTAAATCCTTCACATCCGGGATTGTCCCTCCCTTTCTGTGCGCACGGAGCGCGGGGGCACAGCGAGGCGGCTGCCAGGCTGCAGCATCTGCCGGGGCAGCTGCGGGCCCACGGCTCCGCGGGGAAAACCCACAGCGTGTCCGCTCCGAGAGATCTGGGGGGACCCAGCGCCTCCCTTTTTGCTTTCCTAGGGAGACGAAGGGGTTTGCAGGCAGCGTGCCAGGGCAGGAGGCTGCTGTCACTCTTCAGGTAGATGTTTAGGCAGAGTTCGGTCGTTTGGCTCTCTAAAAATACTTCATGTTCAGCATCACCCTGTCCCAGTGCCTCCGCTGGGAGAGCGGATTGGCGCTGCGAGACTCTGCACTCACACTCTCACAGGGCTGGGCACGGAGGCTTCACGCCAGAGATCCTCATACACAGACACCAGCTTGGCAAGAGATTTCAGGGCTCTCCCTTCCGCTCTGAGCAGCGTCCTGGGACAGGAGTTCAACAGACTGTCAGACTCATCCTGGCAAAAGCTGTGTCTGGGCTCTGGGCTGGTGAGGGAAGGAAGCGCCGTGCCCGGCAGTGCCAGCCGAGGGCTGTGTGGCACCAGCACAGGCACCGAGGGGCCGCCCGTGCCACACACGGCACTGCAGAGACTCTGCTGCCCTGTCACCGGGATTTACCTCCTTTCCTCCTTCCCCCTGCTCTTCTCTCCCCCGCCAACTCCGAGTTGTTGTGAAGCTCCACATTCCTTTCCTCACAGTCATTTCCATTTTCCAGCCCTGGGCTTTGCTTCCACTCTCTCCTGCACTTCCTTTACTCAAATGACCAGTAACAAAACAGTTAGGGATGCTCCCATCAGGCTCCACAGTTGGTGTTGCAAGGAGGCTCTGAGGGACAGAGGTGTTTGTGCTTCTGATTCTTTGTTTCAGGCGTATGACACTGGTCATATGGCACTGGTGACAATTGCTTTGCACTCAGAAGGTTTTCTGTGGGACTTAACCCAAATGTGCCCCTTCAAACTGTGATTTGGATCTGCAGCTCTTGTAGGTGCCACGTGGATGATTATTTCGCATGGACACGGGGTGTCTGACACCAGCCTGCCTCCAGGAATCACTCCAGGCGAGCCAACACTCAGCTCTGCTGCTGTGGATTCCTGCGCTGCCAGACGCAGAGCAGGTTCAGGAGCTTTCCCAGACGGGGCTGGGATGAAAGCAAGTCTCGGAGCCTCCCCTGCCCCAGCCAAAGGGTGGGGTATTCCCTGCCCCGGGCCCACAGCCGCGCGGGGAGGGAGGCAGCGGCAGGGCCGTGCCGCAGCCCGGCAGTGCCAGCTCACTCCTTGGCACAGCCTTCAAGGGCTCAGGAGTGGGAGGGAAGCGGGAGTCCAGCCCACAGGGCAAGGAGGGAGAGTCCTTCCAGGCAGCCTGAAGGAATCGGGCAGGGTGGAGCACTCGTTTGTCTGGAAAGATGATGCAGAGAAGCCCTGTAATGTGGGGATAATGCGATATTCCATCCCTGCAAGCAACAGCAAGGGAGGAGGAGCCCCTTGGCCCAAGCCCCACTGTCAGCCCGGCTGCGGTGCCCCGTGCTCAGCAGGGCAGGGAGAGCTCCTCTCCTCTCCTCTCCTCTCCTCTCCATCTGGCTGAGGGGGCTCTGTAGTTTTATTTGCCAGTTCTCACCAAGCAAAACGAAGCGGTTTCCTTTCTACTCTAATATTTCTTTGCTGGTTTTCATTGGAATCTGGGCTGGTTTTGATACTGGTGCCTGGTGCTTGTTTGCCTGGCAAACTGCAGAGAGGAAAACTCTCATTAGAGAGATTCCAGGCCTGTGCTTTTGTGGCTGAGGGCTTGGAAACTTCTCATTCCTTCCCCGTGGTCCTCCAGGGAGACCTCCAGCCAGAGCAGGAGAGAGCAGGCTCTCTACTCACACAGTCTCAGAGGTAAACCCGGAGCACCATCAAGGCCTCTTTATCTTAAACCTTCCCAGTGCCTTCCGACAGCTTTACAGGTGCTATTTGCTTTTTCTCCTCCTGGTACACGACCCCTCCAAGGCAAAGCGTCCCCCTCGGAGATGGAACGGGCCTGGAATCGGCTCCTCAGCCCATAGGGCAGCACCCGTGCGGCGATGCGGAGCAGCTGTCTGCCTGGCAGGGCTGCTCCACTTGGCAGCCAGACAAAGGACTCAGGAGTACGAGGAAAACAGGGCTGGGAGGGAAAGTCGCTCCAGATAATACGGCATCTGGCCTGGGAGGAACCATCTCGAAGTGGGGAGCAGGGCTGGGCTGGGAAGAAGTTTGTCTGGGAGGGTTTAAGGGGGAAAGCCTGTCCGGAAGAGGCATCCGGGCTTCTACCCGAAATTGTTTCGAGGCTGTCTGGTGATGTGGGCAGGGCGCTGGGAGAGGATTCCCCGGGGCCTGGCTCAGGCTGCTGCTGCGGCACTCCTGCGTTGGACACTGCACCACAGCCCCCTTTGCTGAGTCTCAGAGGGCTCTTTCCCCCGCAGGGGAGCAACCCAGACCTTCCAGGAGGATTTTGAGGTGTTAGGAAGGCAACAGGGTGGAGCTGGGGCATCTGTATTTTTATCCAGGATTAGGTGTTTTTTGTGCATTTTGGTGAGGATGGGGCAGTAGGCAGCAAGCACCAGCCGAAAAAGGCAGATCACAGAGGAGGGACACCGAGGGCTGTCAGCTTTCAGTTGGGAACAAAAAAAGCACGAGGGAAACTTTGTAGCATCAGCAGGAAGCAGTTGTGGGGAGCAGAGACAGGAATATAAGGAGCTGTAGCAAAGCGATAAGAAAGGAGCAACATTGATGCCAAAAAGCATAAAATGAACAATTTTCCCTCTGTGCCAGGGTTCCAGACTGCCCCAGGGGCGTGGTGTGTGTCCTGGGGAAGGAGGGGCTCTGCTCCAGGAGGTGCTGGCTCATTACAACCCGTCAGAAAGGTACTCAGCTCTGCAAAGCATCTCTGAAAATGCTGTTTGTTAAAGCTGACACTTGCCTCTACCACTTGTGCTTTCCACAGAGGTTAAACCTGCCTCCATCCAAGACTCAAAAAGCTTAATTTTCAGTCTAGACCTACCAGAGGCTTTTCATTTTGGTTGATCATGTTAGTTGTAGCACAAGAGCAGTTTGGAGACTTGAAGATTAAATTGGTGCTCAGAAACTTGTAGGTGCATCTGTGATTATTTTATGCATGATGCTGGATCACCAGAAATGTGGGGATAAGTATTTGAATATAAACTCCCTCTAGGAAAAGGAACAAACTTCCCACCTCTTTCCCCTTGCTGCTACACGGGAATCTGTGGTGGGTAAAGGACAGTTATATCCCCAAGTCACTCAATTCATTAAGCCTGACAACAATTAATTACATTGAAATTAATGCGCAAATGTAATGTTTTACACACGTCAAAGACATGCCAGGAAAAAAGAGGGTCTTGCTGTGCCATCTTTAATTCTTCTCATTGTTGATTTAACCCAGGGTGATGAGGAACAAGCCTAGTTTGTGCTCTTCATTTGCAGGTCCCCATGAGTGTTACAGCACAGCACTGTGATGACTATTTCGTTCTGTTTCCAGATAAAAGGGGACAAACGAGTTTGTTTTACAGCATGGCCCAAGGCCCCTGGCTCTGTGGCACCTTCCAACACCCCACTTTGCATGTGTATTCCTTACACCCTCGCCCGAGGGCCATGGCACCGACCCTGCAGAGCTTTGGGAAGGGAAAACCTCCTTCAGATCAGTCAGAGCTCTGGCTAAGCAGGGGCTGGAGGCAAACTCTGTGGAAACACTGGCTGCTCAGTATTCCCAGTGGTTTGGGAGGAGCAGAGGTGAGGAAGTCAAACCAGGAGAGGGAACAGAGAAAATACCAAGAGAAGAGAGGGGAGGGGGACAGGGTGAATGTTGCAGCTATTACACAACTGAGAAGAGGCAGCTGTACCTGGAAAATACATCATCAGTGCTTCTGGTGGTGACTGAAGAGACAGACATGTCTTCCTGTCCATCCTCCCTTGCCAGAAAACAGCAGCTCACACATTTATTTTTAAGTTACGTCTTAGTGTGCAGAAGGCTTGGAAATGTCACCTGTGTGATAAAATGGCTCTGCTGTATTTCCTGCTCTGTGACTTGGCCACTTGGTGATGAAGAGCTGCTTTTGCTGTCAGTGAACACGACCGAGCCATCAGGCTGCAGAGCAGGGACCTGCAGCTTGCTGCACACAGCCTGGGAGCTGGAGCTGGAACACTCGAGGCACAGTTTGCATGTGCAGAGCACGACTCCAGCAGTGCAGCCCAGCTTGGGACATCAAACGAGTTGAAACCACAGGCAGCCCCTCCAAGGGAGCTCGGCTCTGTGGTCACCCCGCTGAACAGCCAGCCCAGGGCCCGAGCACCGCGGTGGTTTTGTTCTTGCGGCCACACCTGGTTCAGAACAACTGAAGTGAACCCTCAGAGCACATGGCAGACGGGAAGAACTTGCAGGTACTTTCTACCCTGCAGTGAGTGCCAAAAAAAACAAGAGTAAAGTCAGCTGAAGCTTAAATGGAGTCTGAGGCTAAGCAGTAAGTTTGTCCTTTACCAGGGTCTTGTGTCTCGTGCCACCGCTGCTACCTGTGCCCAGAAAACTGCAGAGCAAATGTCAAATACCCAGATCTGATCTCCTGGGTTCCTGCTTACAGGATAAATAATGCTGCCCTACAAGCCTGACCATCTCATCCAGCCTGACCCTCACAATTTGCTCCAGAGCTCGCAGTGCCTTGTGCTGAAGGAAGGATAATCTTTACAGGACTGTTTCCATATCCCCCACCTTTCCTTGGAATATTGTGTATCTTGAAGCTGTCATTATAAAACCCAAGCAAAACACAGGGGATCTTGTTCTTCGCAGTGTTGCTCTGAGCACAGTTTCGTAGAGTTGGTGTAAAGCCGTGAAAAACATGGCAAGCTCGGAAGGAACGCTCCCATTTCGCACTCACTTGGTGTGACTGTAAACAACCAAGCGATGGAAAATCCCAGAGCGGTGTGCAGGACTTCGCTGGCCTTCCAGGATTCAACAGAAAGGCTGTTATTTACAAATCTGGAAGCGAAGCTTTAGGTTTGCAGAGCTCTCGCTCACACAGCGAGGGTTTACCAGTGCAGTCTTTCAGGACTCTAAGAAGAATTACACAGTTGTAGTCGCAAGCACCAGTGTGAAACTACTGTCACTGAGCATGTAATTCTGTGCCTGGGGCTCTCAGGATCCCTCTCTAACAGACCGGAGCGTGGATCAGTTGTAAGGGCAGCCTGTGCCACTCTGGAATTCGCCAGGAATACTGGAGTCAAGCACTTGGTCTGGAAATAAAATACAACCGTGTTTCATCTGGTACCAGTCAGAATTTTCAGATGTTTCTTTCACGCAGCGTGCAGTCACTAGGGCACGAGCCGGGGGCTCAAAGGCTGTTTGGCTTTTCCCATTCTCCCTCAATTCTCCCTTATACAGAGGAAATCATCCGATTGCTCCGTGACTGTGTCTCTGCGATGGAGGTGTTACCTGCTTCCCTCTGCAGAGCCGTCCACTCTGGGCCTGAATCAGCGTCACTTACCAGGAATGTGCCCCTGACTTCCAAGAAGCAGGATCAGGCTCTCCGTGTTTGCTGTCACCGGCATTAAGAGCAGTATAAAGCCACGGAGAGACATTAAGTAGCATACGCAATAGAACTACCACATCTCAGAGTGGCTGCTGCTAAAATAGACGTGGGGGTCTGAACTGGTGGGTTTCAGGCTGAGCTGTGCACCTAAGGAGAGATTGTCCAGGTCCCAAGCAGTTTCGTTGGGATGAATCTGGAGTAACTGAACAATTTTCGAGTGTATTCGATATTAATTGACAGAAGGAGCAAACCTGAGTATCTTGCAGCGAAAAGGATGAGTTCTGATGGTATATGTATGCTGGAAA
>VZTG01009186.1:0-10420 GCA_013397845.1 Melanocharis versteri | reverse complement strand
GGGGGAGAGAGGCAGATTTCCCCCCCCTCGCTTCAGAGCAGCGCCCAATTGGCCGAGAGCTCCATCCCCTCTCGGCCGGCAGTGGCTCCGGAGGTGCGGGAAGCAGGGGCCCGAGCCGGCAACAGCGAGGCTGCCACCCCCGGCCTCCCCTCTGCCAGCCTGACTCACTTGCTCCGACAGCTCGCTTGGCGTTCACAGGGAAACTGCACGTCCTGGCAGCCTGGAAGCAAGGTACAAGCCCTCCCTGTGTGCTCCCCCTCCACAATGGTGGCTTCACATCATGCCCACAGACAAAGGGCAGCTGTCATGAACGCAGGCCAAAGGACTTTTCATGCCCGATGAAAAGGTGCTTGTTAGAGCCCCGAGGTGCCAGGGGCTCTTCTCTCACCCCTCTTCTCCCCCTCAGCTACTGCTTTGGCTGCTGCCTGCACCCCATCATTGCCTCTCTGAGCGAGGCATCACTGCCACCAGCACCACCACCGGCCAGGAGACCTCGCACGGAGACAGGGACGCCCACCCCTGCCAGCCCACCCGCAGGAGTGGGAGGCTGAAGGTGGAAAAGCAAAGGCAAGTGAGCCATTCAAAGCCAAAATATGATTTCTCCCGATGCACACCTGACTGGAAGCCACTTCCTCGCCCTGGGGCAAGGAAGGGGTCAGTCTTCACAGTACTGAAATCACTGCAAACACACGGAGCCAGACAATAAGGCCACTAGGTCCCCACAGGATCACAACACCAGGTCGGAATACCAGACCGGGAAGGAAGCCCAAGCCTCCCACCTGGCAGACACACACACTGGTACTCTGTGGCAGACAGGGCTTTGCAGTAAAACAGCCTCCTGAGGGCAAAAGCAGGGGTCTCAGCTTCCCCGGGGGGAACAAGCAGTAATTTCCTGCTCTCCCTGTCCCAGATGGTGCTGGCAAGCTGCAGGCTTTTAGTTCAGTTCACATCCCTGCAGAAGCCTTGTGCAGTCACAGAGTCACAGAATGGCCTGGGGTGGAAAGCACCTTATAGATCATCTCATTCCGACCTCCTGCCCTGGGCAGGGACACCTTCCACTATCCCCGGTTGCTCAGAGCTCAGTCCAGCCTGGCCTTGGACACTTCCAGGCATGCGGCAGCCACAGCTTCTCTGGGCAACCTGTACCAGCGCCACACCACCCCCACAGGGAAGAATTTTTTTACCTATTATCTAATCTAAACCTTCTGTCAGTTTAAAACCATTCCCTCTTTCCCTGCCACTACATGCTTTTGTAAAAAGTCCATCTTCTACCCTCGGTGCCCTGAAGGCCACCCTGACCCTCCCTGGAGCACACACAGACCCTGGGGGCGGGGGTCTGCAGTGTGCGGCAGGCAGGGGACCCAGCGCCTGCCTGGGACCCTGCCCGTCCTCACCATCAGGGCACCAAAGGGACCTGGGGAATAGGTGAGAGGGGCTGAGGGCACCCGTGCCCGGCACGGTGGACAGTGACAGGGACAGCATCCTTCTGGCGAGGACAGAGACGGTGAAGGTGCTGCAGTCGAGCGTCCTCCCCCCGTCTGCAGCACCTCCGTGCCTATTCTAAGAGCCGTGAGGCGGGACCACCCTGCTGCCAGTCAGGGAGAGACACCGGGAAGAACCTTATGAATGGTGAAAAGATTGCTCGGGTCCCACCTACTGCCGGCTCCGGAGGAGAGGAGAAAGCGTCCTTAAAGAGACAATGCAGAAAAACACTGGACAAGGCATTCCCAGCACACAGTGACCGATTCCTGCTCGTACATACTCATTCTCCCAGGGCTCCTGACGGTGCCACCAGCAGGAAGCTGCCGCGGGAAGCTGTCACAGTTACCTTGGCTCTGGAATGTGCCCTGTCCCCACCCCAGGCAGGGCCCCGGGCAGTACAGCTGGGTGACAGAGCTTTCCACCGGCAATACAGGGTGCTGCACCCCTGGGAATGGGTTTGGTGCTGCTGCAGTGCCTCAGCAGAAGCCCCCTGCAAAGCCCAGATAGTCTGGGAGAATCCACTCAGTGTCCTGAGACGGCTCGGTCACCAAGGACCTGGAGCAAGGGCTTTACACAGGGGACCCTGCTGCTGCTTGGGTCTGTCAGAGCCTGGGATGGGGCCAGGGTGACAAGGCAGGAAGGGTATGGAGCATCTAGGATGGAGGAGATGTTCCTTATTCCACAGGGTCAGAGCTCACCCTGTGGAAAGGCACCAAGCCAGACAACCCAGGGATCACTGGAGATGCTGCAGGGTGGGATCCCTCAGGGCAGGACACGCCACCTGCTACAGACAGGGCCAACACCCCTCCCACTGCATCACTTTCAGGGGTTGGCTGTGTCCTGCAGGGCAAAGAGGTGTAAAGCCTCTGGAGGCTTGACACGGTCTGTTGTCACCACAAAGACTGAAAATCCAGGGCCCAGTGCCATCCCAGCTGATTTCTCACTGCCAGTGCCTTTCCAGTGCAGTACTGGGGAGCAGGAGGGAGTCAGGGCTCAGGCTTACTGCCCTCCTTCCCCCCCCCGCTCTCAAATCATTTATTGCCCTCACCACCAGAGGCATCTTGTCAGGACATTTTGGTGGAGAGGACATCCTTGTCCCCAGCCACAGCACAGCCCACACAATGCAGAGGAACACTTGCTCCTGCAGCTGCTGCAGCCATTCTCACCTGCCACAAATCAGAAGTGCTGAGTCTGAGCAGTGACGCAAGCAAGGGGGAAAAAAAAAGGCATAAAATAATTCTGAGAGGTTTCTGCCTCCGTCTGTGATTTGGCCACACTGAGCAGGCGGCACACGCAGCCTCACACCCATGAACAGCTTCTGCTGCACCTCACTTCCTCCTGCTCTCAAGAAACGGTCGCTCCTACCCACTGCCTCCCAGGAAGGACAAATTACCAGCACCAACGACCTTGGAAATCCACCAGATCCACACACCCTCCACTGGATCCACTACCTGGCCTCATGTCTGAAGACTGAAGCATCCTTGTAATTGAAAGCTTTCAAATTAAGCAGCACAATTCCCATCGGGGGAGAAGCACAGAAGCTGCTGCCATGCGCAAACGCCTTCCAGCCTGCAGTTTGTTCACTCAGGACATCAGACATCACCCAGAGAGAGCATATTACAAATCATGCAGAGCTTCTAAGAGGGTTTTTGAACAACATCTGAGTGGAGGACTCACCACCCTGCTCAGAGCCACAGTCCAGCTCGGAGGAACCCTGCAAGCGACTGGGGCAGCCTGCAATCCCACCCCTCCCCCAAAGAGAGCATCAGCATGGAACTTCCATGGAAACAAAACCAGAACCATGCAGGAGTCGAATATGAGGAGCAGCACAGATGGGAGGGACTGCTCTGTGACCACGGTCTGTCAAACAGAGGAACCAGCATTGCCCTTCAGCTTTGAGTGCTACACTGTGAGAGGCGACACGCCGATCCCCAGCTCCCAGCCCCACCACCTCTCCAGCCCCCACCAAGTCACGACGCACAGACTACATTCCCCCGCAGTGCGAGTGCTCCCTTGGCTCTCCTTTTGCAAAGGGAAGGAAACACTATGAGCAACAAACTTTGAGCCAAGGATTAACAAGTGGTTTCAAGCTGACCTCAGCCTCCACCGGTTACTCACGCAAGGCGTAGCCAAAACTGCATCCAAAAGACGTATGTTTGCCCACGTGAACAAACTGACTCACCACAGTGCAAAAGTCATCGACCCTCAGGATGGCTCATTTGACCCCAAAGAACACCTGTTCAGCTGCAGCTGAACTCTTTAGGGGCACGGCACGACTGGATG
This sequence comes from Melanocharis versteri, assembly GCA_013397845.1. Classification (NCBI taxonomy): domain Eukaryota; kingdom Metazoa; phylum Chordata; class Aves; order Passeriformes; family Melanocharitidae; genus Melanocharis; species Melanocharis versteri. Next base: position 6,655 of record VZTG01009186.1, on the reverse strand, counting down.
TCCCTCCCAACCCCAACATGAAACCACACACGTATGGCACAAACGAACCGTGGCTCTGCCCAGCGCTGGGACATGCCAAGGAAGGAGCTACGTTACCTCGGCAGGCGTGGGGAGCCGGCTGGCGGTGCCCACAATCTGGTGGTACAGCCCTGGCTCACCATTCCTTATGGTGCCCTGGCGGCTCCCCAAGGGGCTGGAAGTGAAGGGCTTTTTACACAGGAGATCACTCTGGCGAGAGTCCGTGGTGAGATAGACCTGGTGGTAGAAGCTGGGCGGCGTGAAGCCACCCCGCACGGCGTCAATGTGGTGGAAGGGCCCTGGTGTCCTGTACGTGGTGCTCCTGGAGCTGTTGTACAGCTCCCTTGACTGCCTCCACTTGTAGCACTTGAAGATGCCCACGGACAACATGGTGATGAAGAAGGCTGCTGACACCAAAATCACGGCCAGGATGAGATAGAAAGTCACGTGTCTCCTGGGGTCATTGGCAGGCGCCACATCAGTGAGGTCAGTGAGCACCTCCTTGACCATCTCGGCCACAGAGATGGAGACGGTGGCACTGGTGGACAGCACAGGCTCCCCATGGTCTTTCAGCAGGATGACTAAGGTGTGCTGGGGAGCGTCATCCTCGCGGAGCTGGCGGGCCGTGAAGATCTCCCCATTGTGCAGCCCAACCGAGAAGAGGCTGGGGTCAGTGGCCTGCAGCAGGGTATAGGAGATCCAGGCATTGTACCCTGCGTCCGCATCCACCGCCACCACCTTGGTGACCAGGTGCCCGGCAGGAGTGCCCGGTGCCACCACATCGGTGTAGGTGGCGGTGGTGTTGGGCTGAGGGTACAGCACCGTTGGGGCATTGTCATTGAGGTCAGTGACGAACACACTGACTGACACATTAGTGGCCAGAGGCGGAAAGCCGCTGTCCTGGACCTGCACCATCATGCTGAACTCCATCTGGTCCTCATGGTCCAGGGAGGTGAGCAGGTAGAGGGTGCCATTCTCCCGGTTGATGGAGAAGAGGTGGCCAAAAGTGGGGTCACCCTGCAGAAGGGTATAGGAGAGGTGGGCATTGCGCCCGAGGTCCGGATCTGTGGCGCTCACGTTAAGGATGGGGATGCCAGGCATGTTGTTCTCCAGAACATAGACATCATAGGAGTCCTGGGACGACTTGGGCGCGTTGTCATTGACATCTGACACCTGCACCAGGATGTGTTTTACTGCAGACAAGGGTGGTGAGCCCGAGTCCTTGGCTGTGATAGTGATGTTATACTCTGCTGCCTTTTCCCGGTCCAGAGCTCCTTCTGTTTTCAATGTGTAGTAATTTTTGAGGGAAGAGCTGAGCATGAACGGGATGCCAGGGGAAATAAAACAATTCACCAGGCCGTTGTCATGGGAGTCCAAGTCTGTTACACTCAGCAGAGCCACGACCGTCCCTGGGGCTGCATCTTCAGGCACAGGGCTGTACACAGAAGTCACTGTCACCTCTGGAGCATTGTCATTCACATCCACGACTTCCACAAGCACTTTGCAATGAGCCACACCAGGAACAGCTCCTTTGTCCTTAGCCTGTAAGTAAATCTCGTACAACTTCGTTTCCTCATAGTCCAGCTGTCCCTTGACCCTCAACTCCCCTGTGGCTGAGTCCAGAGCAAAGAGTTCTCGTACCTTGGCGGGGGTGTGGCTGCTGAAGGAGTAGACGATGTCTCCGTTGGGCCCATCATCCAGATCGTACGCGCTGATCCTGGCGACCAGGGTACCGCTGGGCGTGTTCTCCCTCACACTCGCCTTGTAGGTGGACTGGTTGAAGACGGGGGCATTATCGTTGGCATCTACAACATCAATGTGGATCTGCACGTGGGCCGACCGTGGCGGGCTGCCTCCATCCAGCGCAGTCAGGACCAAATTCAGCTCCCTTTGCTCCTCCCTGTCCAGCTCCTTCTCTAGCACCAGCTCCGCGTACTTGCTGCCATCCACCCTTGTCTGCACGTCGAGCGCAAAGTTCGGGTTGGCGCTGAGCTGGTAGGTCTGCAAAGAGTTAATTCCCACATCGGGGTCTTGCGCGCTCTCTAGCGGGAAGCGCGCTCCGGCAGCCACCGACTCACTGATTTCCAGCCTCGCCTGGCTGCTGGGAAAAGCCGGGTCGTTGTCATTGATGTCCTGGATCTCTACGGTGCCGCTGTACAGCTCGAGCGGGTTTTCCACCACGATCTCAAAGCTGAGGGAGCAGGGAGAGAGCGCGCCGCAAAGCTCCTCCCGGTCTATCCTCTCGTTCACCAGCAGCGCGCCGCTCGTCAGATCTACCCCGAAGTACTTTTTGTTGCCGCCGGACACCACCCGCAATCGGCGCCCCGGCAGCCGCCCGAGGTCCAGCGCCAGGTCGGCTACCACATTCCCCACCGCGGAGCCTCTCCGCGCCTCCTCGGGGATCGCATAGCGAATCGCGGCGGAAACCCAGTCGGAAACGCCGAACAAAAGCAAGAGGCTCAGTACCTGCCCCGTCGTCACCCCGCGGCTCCTCACAGCAACGCCGTTCATCGCACAGGACGGCCGCGCTCTCCGCTTCGCCCCCCGGCCCCGGCTAGAAACTCTCAGCTCGCCCCGTCATGCCGCTGCCCAGCGGCCCCGGGAAGCGGCGGCGGCGGCGGGGAGCCGGGCATCGCTCGGCGGGCTCGGCGGTGACTCACTCCCAGAGCCTCTCTGAGACCGTCTGCGCCTCATCCCGGCTCCGAGCGGGGCCGGGCCGCCAGTTCCCCCCCGCTCCATCATTGGCCGACAGCGGCACACAGAGTCCCGTCCAATAACTGCACAGAGCGCAGGGCGCCGGAGCCCCGCCGCCGCCGAGCCCCGCCGGAGGGAGCGCGGCGACCTCGGCCCGAGGGCAGCGGGGCTCGAGCCGGCAGGATCTGGAGGGAGAGCGAGAAACCCCGCGAGAAAGCCGCTATAAGAACAGCCGGGCGGGGGGAGCGCTGGCAGAGGCAGACTAGATCGGGCACAGGGGCTGCGTGTGCGGGCAGGAAGGTGTAGAAGTTGGCAGAGTGACGCCAAAAGGGGCGATACGGAGACGTGCGGTGTTTGGGGCGTGTGTGTCCCGGGAACACCTCGTTGGGATGAGGCAGCGGGAGTAAGAAAAGGAGGTGGAAGGGGCGGGAGGATGAGTGGGAAGGGTCCTACGGGGTACGCAGGGTGCCAGGGAGAGCCAGCACCGGCACGACGCGCCAGCTCCCAGCGGCTCTCAGGACCTTCAGGATGCCAGTCCTCCCACCCAAATGCTTGGCCAGCCCCTTCCTGGGAGGAAGCCACTTTCAAGGCGTCGCGACGTCGCTGCTCAGTGTGCCACCAAAGCAGTGTCGCCGGCAAAGCGACACTGATTTCGTGCTGCCGAGTTACAGCAGCTCCTTCGGCCGCAACACAGAGTCTCGCCGCGGGGCGGCTCCCGCCGCAGCATTTCCAGGAGCATCGCCCCTCCTGCGGGATCGCCACTGCCACCGCTATCCCAGCAGGCATCTTCCCCGACAAACCGCAAAAATCTCGGTTTAAAACGCCCTCCTACTCTCGCCATCTCCCAGCTTGCTCCCCGGTACTTTTTCTCCCCCAGCCAGACGCAGAGAAATCGCGATCTGAGATGTGCAGGTACACCGGGGGGGAACGGATCCCGCGCAGGAACAGTCTGGCAGGCCACAGCACCTGCCTTTGGGTATCTGTTGCTGTCATCAACAACTCGTGCTACGCCGGGTTTTCCGACTTTTCACGCACCCATCCGGATAAAACGACCGAAATTCCGGCGTTCGTCGTCTGCCACCCGCAGAACTGCTCGGCTGTCACGGGGTAATGGAAAGGGGACGAGGAAGCTTGATAAGGAATCCTGTGAAAACCCGGCTGTGACACAGAGCCCAGGTGCCATCCCACAGCCGACACTGATAAGGAAGGGACGGCAATGTCTGGCAAAAACCGGCCTGGAAATCAGTGCCCACGCGTTCATTCACTTATGGAGGCTCTCAAAGCCTTGCAGAACTGGCTCGGAAACCTGCGGCAGGTTGTTACCCCGCTAATTGTGGTGGTTGAGCTCGTTGTGTAGGAGCTGTAAACCACCCCCACCAGCGCCGGACAGCGACATTCGCCAGAGCGAGAGGGATCTCGACTCTGTCTGCGTGTCCTCGCCCCGCACAATCCTAAAAGCTGCCGTGGGCACGTGGGATCCATCTAGAGACGCAGTAGTTCTGCGGTTACATGAAAAGTTGGCAATATCAAAAGAGTCGGTGCAATCTGTCCTATCTACATGCTCAGCTATTTCCTTTTCTCCTGATTAATCGCCGCCAAAAGATAAACTTTATCAGCGCTATTTATCATTCTTATCACCTGTCCACAGATTGTGATAAAAGTATAGGGTTCACACTGATAAAAAACAATGTTAGCCATCTAAGGTTCCCAAAGCACCTCTTTTCTCATAGAAAAGCAAATCCAAATTACCTTTCTTCCTTTCTTACATATAATCTAAAACCAAGAATATCCACAGCTCTCTTAGACACAAATCTTAGAATAGTCTTTAGCGACTCCTTTTCTTTGAAATAAATTCTGAATCATTTTTCCAACCACTGTGAGCTCTGAATCCTTTTTCCAACCACTGCTCATTTCGGGTTTTTCCTACACGCGATTTACCACACAATTTCTCGAACGTGGGGACCGCAGTTCTCGAGTAATTTCCCTTCCCATGAGTGCACACACCCCCCGTACCAGAGTACCTTGTCCGTTTAACCCCAGCAGAATTGGGATGGCCAAGCAGCCGAGAGATGAGTAGAAAAGAGATCTCGGGAAAGGCGTGGAAGACAGCATCTACCGTATTTCGATTATTCTGGAGACATTATGCCTCCTTCACCTTGATGGGAAGCCTGAATATTGCAGACGACGCTTCAGAGCGCCTGAAAGCGCCGTTTGCAGGGAGAGCAGTGAAAAAGTACTACAGAGTAAGGGGGAAGATATTCTTTCGGGGAATTCCTTCGGGGACAGGTTCAAGCCAAATCCCTGCCTGAGCCGCTCACTTCGGCGTTTTTCCCGACTCCGCTGAGGTTCCAGAGAAGCCGGTGGCAGCAGGGAACAAAAAGCTCCTTCTGCTCGATGCCAAGCTTGGAGCTACACTGAAGCACCAGCTCCGGCTCTACAGACGGAGGGGAAAAGTTAAATTACGGGTGTACATAACACCTTCTGTTAAAGGGGCTCAGAGCACTCAAGAACCGAGTTTGCCAGAAAAGGAGAGAGCTACAGAGTGGCTGCCCCCGCTGAGTAAACACGCCGGGATAGATTACACATCATTAGCACATGAAAGCTCCCAAATGTGGCTGAGACAATTAGTGGTCAATAACCCAAGCAGAAAGGGTTGTCTCAGCTTCGAACTCCACGACACTTTTGTTCCCGCTCCACCCCGTGTCCACCTCATCACTCTGGTTCAGTGAAACTCGCACCTGTCTGTCCTTCTCCAGGACAGGCAGAAGTACAGAAAACATTGCGCCGCTCCTGGGGTAAAATCAGCAATTTGCGAATAAGACTAGGCAGGTCAAAAGGATGAGTGTGGATCTCACAGACGCACCCACCCACACGCCCACGCCCCTGAGCTACTGAGCAGGGCGCCGGGACGTTGCTGGTTGCCCACTGATCGCCGACGGCAGAATAGAGGAAAAAAGATTCACACAAACCCACAGAGAGGGACCGTAGGAGAGAAGCTCACCTGTGCCGAGCTCCCGGGGCTAGGAGGGCCCTTCCCGGAATGAGTGCCTGAACCGGGATCACCGGACAGGAGACGGGCAGACAAGGCTGCCGTCCCTGGTCTCAGGAACGTGAAGTCCTTCTGCCCCGACTCGGAGGCTAAACAGACCTCGTAGGAATAGGGCAACGGCAGCGTGCTGCTGCAGTAGTTGTACGGTGCTTTTGAGCCCAAGGTGGAATACAGTTCCTTATCAGAAGTTATAAAAATGGGAGGGCTCCTCGACTGTCGACATTTAAAGAAAAAAACAAAAATGACCGTGGAAACGAATAATAAGGACACAACGCAGAGCGACACAACAAGAATGAGGTTCAGATCAGACGTCAGCTCGGACACAGCGTCTCTGTCGCTCAGCTCCGGCAGCGCCTCCTGCAAGCTCTCGGCCAGCACCACGTGCAGCGTGGCCGTGGCCGACAGCGCCGGCTGCCCGTGGTCCTTCACCACGGCCACCACACGCTGCTTGCCCGCGTCCCGCTCGGACACGGCGCGCGCCGTGCGCACCTCGCCGTTGTGCAGCCCCACGCGGAACAGCGCCGGCTCCGACGCCTGCACCAGCTCGTACGACAGCCACGCGTTGCGCCCCGCGTCCGCGTCCACCGCCACCACCTTGGCCACCAGGTAGCCGGCCTCGGCCGAGCGCGGAACCACCTCGAACGGCGCCACGGCCGGAGCCTCTCCCGCCGCCCCGGCACCCGCGCCCGCCGCCGGCCACAGCACCCGCGGCGCGTTGTCGTTGCGGTCCAGCACGAAGACGCGCACCGTGGCCGTGGAGCTGCGCGCCGGCGCGCCGCCGTCCTGCGCCCGCACCGCCACCGCGAACTCGCGGCACTGCTCGTAGTCGAAGGAGCGCTGCGCGTACAGCGCGCCGCTCCGCGCCTCCACCGACACCAGCGCCGCCGCGCCCGC
>VZTG01009180.1:12823-57403 GCA_013397845.1 Melanocharis versteri | reverse complement strand
CCCGTGGGGTTTGTGGGTGTCCCTGGGGGTCCCCACGCCTGCCCCACCGCGGGGGGGTGGCAGGCAGCAGTGTGTGAGCAGCAGACACGGCTCTGATGCGCAGAGAATGGGATTAGAGCTGATCCTGCTTAGGCTCTGTGCCTGGCTCACGCGGCAGGCCTGGCACGAGCCCCGCGATGCCCTGCACGGAGTGTGCCCTGGTCTGATTGTAGTGAGGGGCTTTTCAAAGGGCACAGAGGGAGGAGGCTCAGAGCCCCAGATAACAGCAGGGATCCCAAACAGGAGGCAGGAGCGCTGGAAAGCCGGGCCAGCCCCTGCTCCAGCCTAAGTGTAAGCCCAGAGCAGTAAGAGTAGGGTTGGGAGGGAGGAAGAAGCTCCTCAGGCATTTGCTTCTGGGAAATTCGGGGTGTTATTTGGAGTATCCAGAGCTGCTGCTTGCAAGTTTCCACATGGACAATCCCGGTCCCTTGCAAGGAGGCAGCTGAGCCCCCGCTAACGTGCAGGTGAAGGTGGATTTTTGGGGGGTGCTGCTGTTGTTTCCCACATCCTCCCACCTGGGAAGGGTCTTAATCAACCAAAATAGAATTAACAGGAAGCTGCACATTTCATAGTGGAGAGACAGAGTTGCATTGGATTTGTTCAGCTGATTTCAAGGGTAGCCTTGAAGGCACAGGGCAGAAATTGAGATATATTCAGGGGAAACCACAGATTCAGCTTGGCACAGCCCAGCTGGGGTGCAGAGGCCTCCCTGAGCCAGCGTGTCACGCTTTGGAGAGGGAACACGAGGAGACACATCCAGCTGTACAACACGGTGTTAGGAGAGGAAGAATAAATCCCTTCCTGACCCCTGCAGTAGCTCAGATTTGATCTGCATCAGATTTGATTATCTTGTCAACTGTTGATAGAGGAGGAAAACAAGAAGAAAGGAAAATAGGGGAGGCACCAAGTTATGAAAACAGATCCTTGTTTCTCCGTGCAGCCTTTAGAGGTGTTTTAGGTGTGCGTGCACAGGTGTGAACTGCATACAAATGAACCACAGCTTTGTTCTCAGTCTCTGCTCTGAGCAGCGCCTGCTCTCCCACCCTCTCTGCTGAGCCAGAGTCTCTGGGGGTGTCTGAGCTCCTCGGAATCCTTTCCTGCGCTGGCCCCTCCTGCTGTGCCCGCGGGGAGAGCAGGCAGCCTGCCCTGCCCTAAACCTTCTCCCCAAAGGCTCCTGGAGCTGAGCTCTCTCTGCCCTGCTCTCTCCCCCCCGAACAGCTTTTGCAGAGCTGCAGACGGACATCAACGAGCTGACCAGCGACCTGGACCGCTCGGGGATCCCCTACCTGGACTACCGCACCTACGCCATGCGGGTGCTGTTCCCGGGCATCGAGGACCACCCTGTCCTGCGAGAGCTGGAGGTAACACTCACGCTCTTCTCCGGCTCTCCAAGCTCCCCCAGGCCCTCAGGGAAGCCAGCAGAAAACCCTGCAGCACCTTTATGGCTCCACACCGAACGTTGTCGGGCAGGCTGAGCCCCGGTTCATTTTAACTCAGAGCCTGGAGTTTTATCTCCTCCCACATCGCCGGGCTCCTTTCGGTTTCTCCTCCCTGGTGTGGGTTTATTTCTATTTTGTGGGGGTTTATATCGCTCTCGGGCAGCAGCAGAGCAGGGCAGAGCAGTTCTGGTGTGTGTTAAAGTCCTCCTGAGTCGCCTGGCGGGGCAGGGGATGGATGAGCCCGGAGCATCCTGCCCGGAGCATCCTGCTGCTGTTCCCTCGCGTGTCCACAGGAGGGCAAGGGGAATGCCCAGGCATCCCAGCCTCGGAGCAAGCGCTTCCACCTCCCTGGTTTTCCCCACCAGGACGTGTAAAAATATAGAAGAGATTTTCACTGGGGATGCAGAGGAACTGGGAGCGTACAAGGGTCCATCAGTGCACCTGGCAGATGGGCCCTGCTCACCTGGGAGAGGGCCGAAAAGGGATAGGGCTTCATAAACATCATCTCACGCCTGGGAAGGGGCTGCCATGCTTCCCATGGGCTGGGGCTGTAATCCCCACCCTGGGATGGGGCTGCCATGCTCCGTGTGGGATGCCCAGAGGCTCAGCTCAGCTTTTCAGAGGCTGGGATTGCCCCAGTAAATCCTGAAGTCCTGTTTCCTCCACACAGAGCAGGGTTGGATGCAGGAGGGAGGAGTCCTGGTTGCTCCAGGGCTGGAATCCTTTTGCAGGCAGGCACTTCCCACCATTAAAGCATTAATTTTTGTTCCTTTCTCGGCCACCAGCACCAAGCAGTCGCTGTGGTGTTGCTGAAACAGAAGCAGCCTCTCCCAGCCCATTCCTGCTCTTAGTTTTCCAGCTCCATGCATTATGTTTGCTGTTGGAGTTGCCAAAGAAGCTGACGCTCCAGCAAACAAATATGAATGCTTTTTGTTTTACTCATGAAAAACAGAATTGCAGAAGTGATAAATGTGTTGCCAATTACACAGTTGCTTAATTATGTAACGTTAGTAAAACCAATACATAACTCTCCAAGATGTTTGGTAAAGAGTTGCTTCGTGCAGTTCATCATTTTCACTTGTAATGAATTACTTGAATCCGCAACTGGCTGAAAGCCTCAATTAATTTTTTACACTTGGCCCATAATAAAGCAATAGTCTAAATTAGTATTTAATTTACTTACAAGAGTGTCACTTTTTGTGCAGAACAAGCAGAACTGGGTGTCATTTCTGGGGCCGTTAGGCTCAGAGCTGCTGCTTTATGGCGTGCACAGAGTGCAGCTCCCAGCCAGGATTCAGGGGAGCTGTGGAGGGGGAGGTTTGCTCAGGATGGACCAGAAACCACATCCAGGGCTGCTGGGAGCCTGCGGGGTGGGTGCTGGCCTGTGCAGCCAGGGTTAAACCATCCTGTGCTCACTTCTGGTGCCCCCAGCATGAGGGGGACGTGGAACTGCTGCAGCAAGTCCAGAGGAGGCCAGGAAGTCACTTGGGAGACTGCAGCAGACTGGGCTGGTTGGGAGTGTTCAGCCTGGAGAAAAACAGATTGTGTGGGGACCTCCCAGCATGTGCCCTGGCACCCCGTCTGAAGGGGTGACGAGAGAGCTGGAGTTGAGACTGTTCATCAGGAATTGCAGGGACAGGGAAGGGAGAATGTGTTCAGAGTGGCAGAGAGCAGGGCCAGATGGGATATTGGGAAGGAATAGTTCCCTGTGAGGCTGGGGAGGCCCTGGCTCCCTGGCAGTGTCCGAGGCCAGGCTGGAGCACCCGGGGATAGCGGAAGGTGTCCCTGCCCATGGCAGGGGTGGCATGAGATGATCTTTGAGGTCCCTTCCCACCCAAACCTTTCCCTGCTCCTGTGACTCCCCCAGTGCTGCCAGGGTGACCCCAGGGCGGTGCAGCGCTGCCCTCCTGCCCCTCGTCCCCCCGTGCCACAGCTGACAGCCGTGCCCTCCTCCTGCAGGTCCAAGGGAACGGGCAGCAGAGCGTGGAGAAGGCGCTGAAGCTCTTTGCTCAGCTGATCAACAACAAGGTGTTCCTGCTGACCTTCATCCGCACGCTGGAGCTGCAGCGCAGCTTCTCCATGCGCGACCGCGGCAACGTGGCCTCGCTGATCATGACGGTGCTGCAGAGCAAGCTGGAGTACGCCACCGACGTCCTCAAGCAGCTGCTCTCCGACCTCATCGAGAAGAACCTGGAGAACAAGAACCACCCCAAGCTGCTCCTGCGCAGGTGAGGCCGGGGACGGGCAGGGGTCGGGTCCTGCGGGCTGGCACGGCCACGCCGTCGGGGCGTTCAGGAGGAATTTCTTCATGGAAAGGGTTGGGAGGGGCTGCCCAGGGAGGTGGTGGAGGCTCTGGGTGGTCTGGGCTGGTTGACAAGGTGGGGGTTGATCTCAGGCTGGACTCAATCTCAGAGGTCTTTTCCAACCTAAGTAATTCCAGGGTTCTGTGATCTGAGGGCTCTGCGGGTGCTGGAGTTGGAAGGGAATTGCTGTTTTCCATGGAGGATTCCCATCCAGTTCCTCACCTGTCTCCAGGACGTGGGGTTAGCCCCACTCTGGGAGTTCACAGGTGCCTGGACAGGGTCTCAAACCAGATCCTCCAGCTCTGCCTGGCTGGAAAGCAGCATTTGTGTGCCACAGCTGGGCCAGGAGCTCAAGGATGGGGTGAGCAGCCCAGCCAAGACAGAGCTGGGAAGTGGCAGCAAGAAAATAGGGAAAAAATGTGCATTAATGTGGGGCAGAACAGCGGGCACAAGGAAAAGGCTCCCCTGTCCTCCACATCCTTGGGGCTCCTGCAGAGCCTGGCCTTGGCCAGAGCTGCCCCTCGGCTCTGCTGGGGCTCTGCTGCTGTGACACTGGAGGGAGGGGAGGATTTCACAGCTCCAGGAAAATTTCAGGGGTCCCTGCAGCCACAGTGAATATACTTGACAGGAAATTGCTTTAAATCTGGCTGTGTTTGCGGAGGCAATAACTCATCTCGGCAAAGGAAGCCGCCTTAATTTCCCCCGTGGTTTGACGAGTCGCTGGGAAGGCGTCTTCTGCCTCAGCCATCAATAATGACTTTTCCTGGAGCTCCAAAAACCACAGGGATGGTGATAAGAGCTGTGCCCCCTCCTCCCTGCACACCCAGCAAGGAGTCAGCGCCGTGGGCTGTCTGTCCTGTGGGCTGTCTGTCCTGCACTGGGATTTACCCATTGCACAGGGAGCTTGGATCTTCCCAGGGATGGGGCATCTAACACCAGTCTGGGCAATTTGGGCCAGTGTTCCACCACCCTTACAAAAGTTCCTGCTTTATGTCTCGCCTGAATCTACTCCCTTTTAGTTTAAACCTTTATTCCTTGTCCTGGTACTCCAGGTCCTATTAAACCTTGGGCTGGAGCCCTGTCCCAACCCTGTGCCCGGCTGTTCCAGCCCAGCCTGGAACTCCCTGCTCTGAGTTAATCAGGAGTGATCAGCCATGAAGTGAAACACTGTTTTTTAAAATGTTTTGAGCTCTCTGGTGGCAGCAGTTGATAACTGACACTCAGTTCTTTCCCTCTTTCTTCCTCGCTTTCCCCTCTCTCTTTCTTCCTCGACTGCCCCTCACGGGAGACTGCAAGAAAGTTGACGTTAAATCAAACAGCTGCTCTGGTTGCTGGCAACAGCAGTTTGGAGGGCTACGTAGAGCAGGGAGAATTAAGAAAATACATATTTATTTTTTGGGCTCTCTCAGCTCGTTTTGTTTAGGTTTGTTTTCTTGCCGGTGCCTCAGGAAGCCGGCGGAGCAGCCAAGGCTGGGCGCCGGCATCAGGCTCCTTTGGAAAATCATCTCTGGATCGTGCTGTGCCCTCCTTCTGTGGTCAGCGTCAGAAGGGTTTGCTCCCAGTCTAGGGATTCTCTTCTGCCCTGGGAATATCCAGGAGCTCATTTTTTATTTTTGGAGCAGATCTTGAGCAGCATCCAAAGGCCAGCGATGGCACAGAGCAGTGCCGGTAGGGGCAGCTCAAAACCCAGCCGCAGATTTGGGGCTCAGCAGGTGGGGGCTCAGCAGGTTTGGGGGCTCAGCAGATTTGGGGGCTCAGGAGATTTGGGGCTCAGCAGATCTGGGGGCTCAGCAGATCTGGGGCTCAGCAGATTTGGAGGCTCAGCAGATTTGGGGCTCAGCAGATCTGGGGGCTCAGCAGATCTGGGGCTCAGCAGATTTGGGGCTCAGGAGATTTGGGGGCTCAGCAGAGCCCTCCATGTGTAGGAGGGCTTTTCATTTGGCTGATCTGGTATTTCTGATTAAGAAATAAAAGGGAAGGGCCAGGCCTGGATGTCCCATCCCATTTTCCCCTGGAAGATGCCCCGATTTCTCCGTCACTCCACATTTCAGAGGTTTTTACAGAGCTGGTGCCAGGCCATGAGAAGCCCACAGGGACAGGACACAGCGTTGCTTCACTGGGAGGGCTAATTGTGAGACTTGCTAATTCTTCATTTAATATTCTATTAACAAAGTAGTTTATTAAATTTATATTCCCCCTGAAGTCCTGAATGTATTATTTTCTGTGTTTTTCACCTCTTCTGTGCTTTATGTCACTGCCTCTCCATTTTCTAGGGCTGTTTGGAAGGGTGCTGGTGCTTCTTCTCTTTAAATGGGTGCCTGAAATATTTCAAACAGGAGAACGATGTGTGTGTCAATTTGTAGGATGAATTTTTAGGCAGTTAATCAATTCAGGCTTAAATTCTTTGGGGATCTGCAGACATTTTCACAAATTCCTGGCAGATGTTGCCATCCTAGGAGATGATGGATGATGTGACCCCAGGTCTGTTGGCAGACTGGTGTCAGTTTTTGTTTGTTGAAATCTCTGGCTCCTGTTTGTTCTTGATCTGCTTGGCCTTGCAATCAAGCCCTGTGCTTCCTTGGTGTGTGCTTGCAATTCCAAGCACTTGGAATGCTGGTGGGATTCATAGCAAGAGGCAGTCCCTCATTTAAGGGGAAGAATGGGGAAAATGGGTCTGGAGTGGGATGTGACCCTCTCCAGGTCTCCAGGGAGGGTGACCTGGTTCATGGTGAGGGCAGAGGGGACAGTCCCCAGAGGAAAGGAGGCAGGGAATTGGATTCATCCCTCTTTGCTTGCTGGAATTTCGGCCAGATCCTGGTGTCGAGGGGAAGGCTGGTGATGATGAGCCAGGCAACACGGTGGTCAGAGCTGGCTGGGGGCATGGTCACAGCTGGCTGGGGCATGGTCACAGCTGGCTGGGGGCACAGTCACAGCTGGCTGAGGGCATGGTCACATCTGGCTGGGGGCACGGTCACATCTGTCCAGGCTGCAGCACAGCAGCTCTTCCCTGGACAGCGCTGGGGCTCCAATGTGAGACACCCCAGGATCACCAGAGCCACCCGATCCCAGGAAAAGGGGCTGTGGAGCTTTAAGGAAAGCCTCTGGGTCCTGCAGAGGCAGCGTTAAAAACTATCATTAGGAGGCATTGTATTTAAATTAGAGATAATCTCGGGCACAATGTGGGGAGAGGACACTGGGTGGGACTGGGGAGAAAGCTGCAATTTCCCTGCCATTGTCACTCGGCTGTCCCTGATTGCCAGGAACTGCTGTAAATCCCAGTGATTTACTGAGCCAGGCTGTAATTTGCACCACGTGCAGGAGCTGAGTGTCACCAGGCTGGCTGTCACCAGCCCCATCAGGGCTGTGACGGGCTCTGCAGGGATGGGGACAGTGCTGGCCTCACCCTGCTGCCCCGGGGTAGCTTTGGGGGCTTCGTGTGTGATTTGTGCCCTCCTGCCTTCCCCAGGACCGAGTCCGTGGCCGAGAAGATGCTGACCAACTGGTTTGCCTTCCTGCTCCACAGATTCCTCAAGGTAAGGAGTGATGGAGCAGGGACCCCGCTGCTGCTTTGCTGCCTCACCCTGCAGCCACCCCAGCGTGGATCTGGGGGTGAAACTCTTCCACCAGGCTTCAAAAATGGAGCAGCAAGGAAGGAGAGGTGGAAGTTTGCTCTGGGGCTGCTGCTCCGTGCTCACAGCCTTCCCCAAGCCTCAGGTCCCTGGAGTAATTCCCACGTAAAGGAGGTTCTGTTACACCTCTTCAGTACTTGGGGGAACTTCTCACGTCTTCATGCCTCGGCTTCCACAGTTTTTAACTTAATTTGTGGCTTTGGAAGCCCCACTGAATTTGCTCCAGGGGAGCAAACAGTGAGACCAAGGTCTCGAATTCCATTTTTTTACGGCCATATAGATTCAGGAGGGATTTACCCTGCCAAAGACAACACGGCCACGGAGCAGTGGAGCTCAGGGCTTTGGCTGTGCTCTCCAGGAGCTGCTGGGTGCCAGCCCTTGGTTCCACACGTGCGAAGGATTGAGTCAGTGCGACTGAGCCTGTGCTGGGAGGAATCCTGTGCCGAACGAGCGCCTGGAGGAGAGGCACCTTCACCCTGTGTGAGCTCTGGGGTTCTCCTCTCGTTTAGGAATGCGCTGGAGAGCCGCTGTTCATGCTCTACTGTGCCATCAAGCAGCAGATGGAGAAGGGCCCCATCGATGCCATCACGGGAGAGGCGCGGTACTCCCTGAGCGAGGACAAACTCATCCGGCAGCAGATCGAGTACAAGACCCTGGTGAGTGGCAGATCCTGCTGGCCCTCAGCTGTGCCGGCCCTCGGAGCAGGGATTGGGACACTGGGGCAGGGATCGGGACACTGGAGCAGGGATCGAGACACTGGAGCAGGGATCAGGACACTGGAGCAGGGATCAGGACGCTGGAGCAGGGATCAGGACACTGGGGCAGGGATCAGGATGCTGGAGCAGGGATCACGATGCTGGAGCAGGGATCAGGACACTGGAGCAGGGNTGGAGCAGGGTTTGGGACACCAGAGCAGGGATCGGGACACCGGAGCAGGGATCAGGACACCGGAGCAGGGATCAGGACACTGGAGCAGGGATCGGGACACCGGAGCAGGGATCGGGATGCTGGAGCAGGGATCGGGATGGAGCAGGGATCAGGACACTGGGGCAGGGATCAGGACGCTGCCTGAGGTGTGAGTGTTGCTGGGCAATGAGGACCCGTGTCCCAGGCAGGGGTGTTCCCAGTTTGCAGGTTTGGGAAGGCAGGCGTGAGAGGAATGTTTTATCTCCCTGTGCACTGGGCATTGCCCTCCTGCAGCGAGTGAAAAGGGACACCCAGGGCTCCTCCCTCAGCAATAATTATATCAATATTTTAGATGCAAAAGCAGTGATGCATTTAGGGCTGCAGTGGGGTTTTTTATGCGAAGAGGTTGTTGTGACACATGATTACACTCCTCCTTTAGAGCATGGTGTGGTTCTTTTGCAGATCCTCAACTGCGTGAACCCAGACAACGAGAACAGCCCAGAGATCCCTGTGAAGGTGCTGAACTGCGACACCATCACCCAAGTCAAGGAGAAGATCCTGGATGCCGTGTACAAAAACGTCCCCTATTCCCAAAGACCCAGAGCTGTTGACATGGATTTGGGTAGGAGCTGCCCTGCCTGGTGGGAGGGGGATGGTCAGAGGACATTCCTGGCGGGCTTTGCAGAGCTTGGCCCCCTCTGACCGTGGCTTTCCCCTGTCCCCAGAGTGGCGGCAGGGCCGCATCGCCCGGGTGGTGCTGCAGGATGAAGACATCACCACCAAGATCGAGGGGGACTGGAAGCGCCTGAACACCCTGGTGCACTATCAGGTGAGGGAGCAGCCCCGCCGACAGCTCCCAGAGAGCTGCCAGCAGGGGAGAGAACTGCAGGGAGTTAATTCCCAAGTGTCTCCTCTGCCCGGGCAGACAGGGAGGTCACGTTTGTGTGATAAACCAGAAGGGTTCCATGTGCTTCAGCATTAGGGGGGAAAGCAACCTTGACACGGAGCTCAAAGGAAGCAGCAGAGTTGAAAATTGGCTAAATTAAACCTGCAAGCCGTGGGAGAGAGGCAGAGGGAGCAGTGAAGGGGCTGAGCTGACACTGCTGGGGATGAGGGGTCTAGGGGGCCTTTGTCTGGGGGTCTGGGACAGCCTGGAGTGCAAAAGGAGAGGCACAAAGTCACAGGAAAGTGAAGCCAGGCAGTGAAGATGCTCAGACAGGGTGCGTGAGGAGGCCTAAGAAATTCTTGCCATCTTCAGCTTCTGGATGGGGCAGCATCTGTGGGAAAGGGCTCCTTACAGGGTGAGAGATGGGAAGAGAGGGAGCTGAAGAAGGTTTGGTTAGGGGGAATCAAAGGAAAAGATGGGAAAAGAGGTAAGGAGGGGGCTGAGGAAGGTTTGGTTGCAGGGAATCAAAGGCTTTCCCTCGCAGCCTGTCTGCAGCACAGGATAACTGCATTAATTGGGACCCGTAACCTACTCCTGTCCATCACCACCTCCCCAGAAGTGTTTAGTATTTAATCTGGCATCTCTCCCTGTTTATCCAGCATCTCCAGTCCATCAGCCTGACTCACGCTGGGGGACTTGAGTGGGAGCCAGTATTGACAGGAGCCCTGCAATCAGGGAGCGAGGCAGGAGAGTGCCATCAGTATGCACCGTGCATGTTAAAAAGCACCTCCAGGGTCAACTTTCCCAAGCAGCCCCCAGGATTTAAACACAGATTGCCATAAAATGGCAGAGGAGTTGCGCAGATTAATTCCATTGTTCCTAAAAATCTGTTTTACCTGACAGTTGCAAGGGATTAACCAACATGCAGGGAAGCAGCAAGACTTTATTATGCCTTGATCTTTAAAAGTCATCGTGAGGGAGTCACAAGTGAAAGCTGTGCTTGTCTGATGAGTGCTGGATGCAGGGGGAGGGAGCACTTTCATTCCAGTGCCTGTAGGAAAAGCTGAGCCAAAAGCTTCCCCTTAAAATAAACAAAGTCCTCGCAGCACTCGAGATGCTGCAGCTCTTGCTGCCATTTGAATGTCAGGTTTGCTGTGGAAGAAGGGAGAAGTTGGCAGCCAAACATCCAGCCAGGTAGTGACACGAGCCTGCTGCCCTGGCCCGAGCTCTGCACAGCCCAGCAGAGCTGTCTCAGTCATTAAAGAGGAGCCAAAATCTTTTCACTGCAGCAGAAATCTTGTCAAGGCCAGGCTTTTGCCAAATCTGACAGCACAAGAAATATATATATATATACATACATATATATATGGGTTTTTTTTATTCTTACCAGTTTGGGGTTTTTTTTCTGTTGGAGTGAATGTTTTCCTTAGGTATCAAAAATACAGATGCTCCAGGACTACACAGTAAAAGAAACACCTGGGTAAAGGCCCAGCTTAAAGAGGGTGTAAAATCATATAAAATCACTGGAGTTCCAAGTGCTCTCACCGTTTAACAGGAGTGTGACACATGAACCAGGCGTGGTTCAAACCATTAAAATAAACGTGGATTTCCAGAGGAGTAGTGAAGGTGATTTCTAAATTTCTGGGAAAGAAATGAAAGCTGCTTTGTAAAGCCCTGCCCATCTTTTACTCAGCTCTGCCTTGTCTTTGTTGTGCTCTGAAGGCAGGGAGATCCCTGGGTGTGCAGATGGTGCTGGGAGATGCTCTGGTTCCCATCCTGCAGCTCCAGGTGTGTCCCTTGGCCAGGTGCTGGCACCTGGGAGGCTGCAGGAGGGACCAGAACCCTCCTGCTCCTCAATTCCCTGCTCCTCATTCGCTCCACAGCCCCGTTCCTGCACCTCCAGAGCTCCAAACCACCCTCCTCCTCCTCACTGTGCCCTGAAGGTGCTTATTTCATTCCAGGGGTTTCCCAGCTCCACACCTGGATGCTGGATTTTGACACCGTTGCTTTTGTTTTCTGCATTAGAATCACAAAAATACAATAACTGATCAAATGCATTTTTCATGGGAAGCCTTCACGTACAAAACCCCAATTGGAATTAAAGGGAAATATTCACCTTTCTAATAGTTTTGAACCACTTCATGAAATTATAGAGAGAAGTGTGCACCTCCTGCTTATTTCTTCATTTATAAAAATAGATGTGTGGCTTAAATAAGTGTAATTCTTTGTTAAATTCTCTGGAGCTTTTATACATGGCAAGGAATTGTATTACATTTGTGTCGTATCCTTTTGGTTTCATGGCTATTAAACTCCATGGGAGAGTCTTACCCCGTGTGGTTTCACTCAGGAAAAATGAAACACTGAATTTAATATCGAGTGATTTACAGTGGCTCACGCAGGGTTAACTCAGAGGCAGCAGAGCATGAATACCTGTCAGCCCCTTCGAGTCTGGGGAGGCCAGGAGAGCAGAAAACTGCTTTAAATGAAAAATTAGAAGGAGAAAGGGAAGGTTTGGGTGGAAAATGAGGCTTAGGAGGCAAGGGTGGTGTGGAAGTGGAGCTGGAATCCTCGCTGCCCCACACAGACACAGCACCGTGGCCTGGGCTCCCTTCTCCCCCTCCCAGGTTTTATTTTCCCTGTCTTTAAGGTGTTTTGTGCCCCGTGTTTCCAGCCCGTGGGATAATCAGGACATTTATGGAGCTGTACAGCACCAGGCAGCTCAGGGTGCGTCGTGGGGGAGTTGTGGCAGCGTGGCAGCGCTGGGGAGCGACGCGTGCTCCACCCGAGGCTCATCTGCAGCTGCTGGGGCTGAGCTGGCAGCAGCCATTCCACCCAAAATTTAGGGAGTGAGAGGGCTCTTTTGTGTGTGTGTGTGTGTGTGGAATTTTTGGTGCCTCTCTCCCAGGTGAGCACAGCCCTGGTAGAAATGGATCCGGCACGGGAGCACCCTGGGCTCGGGTTTCTCCCTGGTGAAATGGAGCTGAAGTGGCAGCTAATAACAGCCTGAGAAAAATCATATCAGCACTGATCACTCCTTCCACTGACTTAATAAATTGGATGAAGTGAGGCAGGAGCAGCAAAGGAAATAATGGAGGTGTTGGGAGTGTTTTGCTTAGAAAAATCTCACTTTTGTGCCGTGAAACACAAGTAATTATTATTTCCACTATCACCTGCAATAACACTAACTCGGATTTCCATGAAACCTTTCATCTGAAGGGCGCCCAAAGCCTTGGAGGCAGCACAGGTCACTGTGTGCAGCTCACCTTGGGGCTGCAGATGTTGTACAAACCCCTGGAGCTGCTGGGGGAGCAAAAAAACATCCATTCATAGGGTCAGGGCTGAGTCCATCACGAGACTCCTGGCAAATAATGCAGGATTTAGCCCCAAAAAGCAATTCCTGCAGCAGGAAGAGGCATTGCTTTTGTGCTGAGCCTCTAAAAAGTGTCTGCGGGGCCCTGGCAAGAAGTGGTGACTCTCTGCTCCCTCGCTGTGCTGCACCACAGGTCACAAGTTCAAAATTAAAAGCCACTCCGGCCCATTCCCTGGAAACCTGCAGATCCTTAATTAAGGGGAATAAGTTAGAAAACTTCCAGTGACTACCAGATTTATAGGGAGGATAAAATTAAACATGGCTACTAAAATCTGCTGTAACAAAACCTTGTTAGCGCTAATGTTCATTTATAGTTTGACTTCCCAGTGTTTAATTCCTTCTCTGGAGCAGTAAAGGGATAACAATTAAATACCCTGAAAGATGGCTTTATGACTTGCTCCGCCGTAAATCAAACTTTTAAAGTTCGTAAAAATTGCTAAAATAAAAAATGGTTTAATAGGAATGTTTTATGGCCCATAACGTTATTACAGCCCTTTTATTCCCTCTGCATTGTTACTTTAATTGGATCACAACAATTCTTGAGATTCTCATTTTTATTGGGTAAGGCATAATCTTAAATCAGAACGACCAAAAGCATCTTCACCACATCTTTTGATTTATCCCTCATTTCCTTCAGCCTCGTGCTGAGGCCTGGCCCAGCACAGGGCTCAGCCAGGCTGGGAGCGAGTCCTGGCCTCCTCTCCCCAGGGTTTGCTGGATCAGCAGCCAGGGATCACAGGGAATCCCACTGAGCCTCTCCTGCCTTGCCTCCCCAGGTGTCAGACCGCTCCGTGGTGGCTCTGGTTCCCAAGCAAACCTCCTCCTACAACATCCCTGCCTCTGCCAGCATCTCCCGGACATCGATCAGCAGATACGGTGAGAAGTGGGATGGGAGGGATGGCCCGTGGACAGACACTGGGATTCAGGTGGGGGAGAAGCAGCAGCTTCCCCCAAAGAACCACCCAAGACGGATGTAAATCCAGCTGGAAAATGTCCTTGGCTGCTGGTTTGGTTTGCAAAGGCTTTTCCAGCTGTGAGAGCAGCAAAAGGACCAGAAAAGGTGAGAGGAGGGCAAAGGAAATGCCAAGCACAGGAGCAGCCTTTGGGAATGTGGGTCTTGGGAAAGTTCCAAGGGCTCAGAGGGGATGGGTGATGCCATTCCCAGAGAGGATCTTTGAGCCCCTTGCCCCTGAGCAGGGCTGCACCACAGAAAAACCTGATTCCTCCCCCTATTTCCTCTCTGAGTGCAGGATCCTGAGCTCTGAGCTGATGGGTCACGGATGGGGAAGGGCAATCTTAGCGCAGAGTGCAGGGATGTGCACACCTAGGAATTCCTGATTTGCATAATGGCAGGGATCAGCACATTCCAGAGGGTCCCTGAAGATGCTGCAGCCTGAGAAAATGAGCCTGCGAGGTGCCAGGTGCACGCTTGGAACACTAAATCCACAATAATTGTAATAATAGACTTCCATAAAAGGCAGCAGTGGCAAAATCTCTTGAGTGCTGATCTTTCATTATCGTTCATTTTACAGAGTGTTTTACCAGCAAAAAGTCTCCTGACAAACCCATCTCCTCCTCTTGTTTATAGCTCCCAAAATAATGTTGGTTTTTAGCTCGAGCAAGGGTTCTGAGGAGCCAAAACCAGGGGAGTCTTGAGGTAAAAACCAGGAGAAAAGGCATTTCTCCCTGCCAGGTGTAGGCCCACAAGTGTCCAACACGTCCCATAGTCCAGGTGATGGAAAAACGAAGGCTGGGTCTCACAACCTGAGCCCTCAGTGCTCATTGATCTCTGTCAGCTGGAAAAGCTTTTGCAAAGCACCAATATGAGCGATCATTGCTCATGTTAAGATTAATATTTCTAATTGTGCCGGCAGAATTTAAATTAGATACTTATTTACTTCCCCTGTTATATATCAGTACAGAGATATGTTTAAAAATAGAATTACTGGATGCTTCCTGAGCTGTCCCCCTGTCTGTCTCCTTAATTATATCAGTTGGAGCACTCATTTATCTAAGCCTTAATCAGGGATGAAAATCCAGCTACTTTGGTAATGACTTGAGTATTTCCCTCAGCTGATTTACGATCGATCCCCGCTCTCCTGACAAGGAGGGTGAGCAGTGAATTGAAGGCTGAACTTGAGAAAATGCACGAGATTCCCAGAGAACAAAGAAACGTAGCGAGAGGAAAAGCCCAGCAAGGCACAGTTGGGCTCCTCAGCCTCGTGCCTTGTCCTGGAGATGCTGGAGGTTCAGGGAGGGACATTCTTTGGGAAGTTAAACATAAAAATAAATGTGTCGCATCCCCCATGGTTTCTGAGCAATTAAGGGGGAGTTGTCTGGTGCCCTTTGAGCTCCCCTTTCCCTGCAGGGACAGCAGGGACAGCAGGAGGCTGGACCTGCTCAGTCCAGGGATGGCCCAGGGTGCAGGACTGGCCTCAAGCTCTGCTGTTGATGCTCTGCTTGAGTCCTCACTGCTCTGCTGAAAGCCTCAAGGACAAGCTCAGCAGATTCTCCTGCCCTTTGTGCTGGCTGTGCTGGGCAGCTCCTCATTATTTAGAAAATCCTGAACTCAGGACTCTGCTGCTGCAGGAGTCGATGCCTGGGGTTGATGTGTGGGGGCTGTGACCCGGGGAGGATTCTTGTGTGGATCTGTATGAGGAGCTCACATCAGGAAAGGATGTGAATGGAGCAGGAAAGGCCAGGTCTGGGGGAAAAAAAAAGCTCAATTCTGAGGTTTTTTTGTTCAGTGGAGACCAACACAGATCTTTGGCAAACACCACATTTTGATGGTGCGGAACAAGAACACGTACAAAACAAAAACATGGGGGTTTTCCATTTCATTTCCCCGTAAAAAAATAACCCCAGTGCCAACGATTTGGGCATTCTCAGACGTGGTGAGGGCACTGAGGGAGGTGCAGGAGGGTTTTGCTCTGAGCATGACCAGCCTCTCTCCCCTCAGACTCCACGTTCCGCTACACCGGGAGCCCCGACAGCCTCCGCTCCCGCGCCCCCATGATCACCCCCGACCTGGAGAGCGGCGTCAAGGTCTGGCACCTGGTCAAGAACCACGACCACGGCGACCAGAAGGAAGGGGACCGGGGCAGCAAGATGGTGTCTGAGATCTACCTGACCCGGCTCCTGGCTACAAAGGTAACTGAGCTGAATTCACCTGGGAAATGCACGGTGAGGCTCATCGAGGGGTCCTGTGCAGCCCCTGGTGATGCTCAGCTCCCAGGCTGGCTGTCCCTGCTGAGTTTTCCTGGGATTGGGAAGGCCCTGAAGTCCAGATTTCCTCACACTGCAGGTGATTGCTGCAATTCTCCATTTTTCTGCACAGCGTTAAAACACAGAGTTGGTGAATGCAGCAGTGCCTGGAAATATTCACCCATTTCCTCGACCAGACACAGTTTTCCTGCCCTTCCCCACGTGCTCATCAGTGTGGATAACACAGCTGTGCTTTGGAAAGCAAAAAAAAAAATTGTTTGAGGTTAGAAATAAAGAGTAAATGAGTGAGTAGCTGCAGGCTGGAGCTTTCCCCTGGGGTCCTCCAGCAGTGTTTGAAAAGACCCCGACCTCCCGACCTTGAGTGGGATCTGTGGTGGCACTTTTTGGGGGTGATAACATCTGGTGTCCGTTCCTGTCACCAAAACTGCAGGAAAAACAGAAACTCTCCAACAACATCTTTTCAATGTTGGAGAACCAGGTATGACTTTATTCTGGCCAGGATGTGCAATAGAAGTTATTTCATCCACACTTGCCTGGGTTGTGCAGTGAAAATCATTCCATCACATGTGGGTTTTTACTGGATTTTTCACATATTTGTACTTAAAAACCCCAAAGAAATTCATATTAACTGCTTCTAAATAACACAATTCTAGTATTTGATCTCCTATTGGTTATTGATCCTTTTGATGCTAAGTTGGTCCTCATTGTTTGATTGTCCTATCAATCATTTCCCAGAGCAGGTGTCTCTGACCACACCATGTTTGCTAATGTTTGTTGATGTCCATTTATCTCCTCTGTATCTTCCGCCTCTGGCAATCTCCTTTTTGTTGATCGAGGCCTATCACGCCTCACCCAGAAATTCTCAAACCCTGAGTGAAACAGAGCCTTTTAACGAGAAAACCTCAATTCCCCCCACCCTGAGCAGAGGCGAACGAACCCCTGGATAAAGTTACGTTAAAAAAAAAAAAGTCAGAAGTTGTCTAAGTTGCAATCCTGCCGTCAGGGCACGCTGCAGAAGTTCGTGGACGACCTGTTTGAGACGCTGTTCAGCACGGTGCACCGCGGCAGCGCCCTGCCCCTCGCCATCAAGTACATGTTCGACTTCCTGGACGAGCAGGCGGACAAGCACGGCATCCACGACACCGACGTGCGGCACACCTGGAAGAGCAACTGGTAAAGGGGGACGGGCAGGCAGACCCCAGCGTTCGGCGGTTCTGGGGGAAAAAAAGACGTGGGGAATTGTTTGGGGAAGGGCTGGTGTCGTGGGTTGACCATGGACCAGTTGTGGAGGTTGGACACGCCTCCAGATCCCATATTTCAAACGGAGAAAGTTTTCTTTATGCTCTTGGAAGTTCTGAGCCTGCTTTGCCTCCTCCTAATCCATATCTCACAGCAAAAATTGGATAGATAATTTTAATGGTTGCACTGATGTTCAACTGGTGCTTAAAGCCAGGACAGTAACTGGTGCTTTGGTCAGGAAACTTGAATTAGTGAACCAAACCCACTACAGCTGGGAACAGCCAAGCCGCGAAGAGAGAGAGGGTCACAAAGCTGAGCTGGCCCCGGGGTGTGGCAGTGGGGTTTCAGCTGGGCTGGGCTGCCAGTGGGGTGTTCACAGGATCATAAAATCCAAAAATATCCCGATTTGGAAGGGAAGGGGGATAGCCTGGCTATCTCTGAGTCCTCTGCCCAGGTGGGAGCTGGACACTGGCCTAATTTACAGAGCTGGACTTTGGAAAGAGTGGGAAGCAGGGCTGCAGTGCCTGCCCTGTGCTGCCTGCATGGCTCTGCTGTGCCACAAATGCCAGCACTGGCTGGGGGGGAGAGCTCAGCACCTTTCCCATCACTTTGGGAAGCACCTGGAGCATTTGGGCATCGGCAGGAGGTGGCACAGGGACAAGGAGCCAGCTCTGTGTGCCCCGGGCATGAGCTGCAGCCAGGTCCAGCCTCTCCAAACAGTAGGAGCTCTCACATTTCTGCCTCTGCTACTATTTTAGGATTAAAACCTCCATGAGTTGGAAATCTACCTCTGCAAGAAAGGGGGAAAAAAAGCACAACAAATGGTTGTTCCCTAAAGGCCTTGTATTTTCCCCTGAGTCCCTCGCGGTTTCAAAGGTCTCTAATCGTGATGGCTGCAAAAGCTGGTTCCCTGCTAAGGCAGTGGGAAGCTCAAAACAATTCCTTAAAAGCCTTAGAAGAAGGAATTACTGGGATAAAAACTGTAAAGTCACAAGAAATTACGAGGAAAAAGAAAGCAATGACCTCCAGAGTTTGGTGTGCCAGAGCCATCAGGCCCTGCCAGGCCTGGACCTTCTTCCTCTTAGGCCCAGCTGAGCTGCAGCCTTCCCAGAAAGGGAATTTTGGTGGGGAGGTGGTAGAAGGCTGCCCCTGGAGCAGGTGAAAGCAAATGGAAGTTTGGGAGAGGGAGCTGGGGCTGCGGGGGCCGGGGCTGAGCTGCTCTCCTGCAGCACTGCAAGAGTTAAGGCTGCAGCCTTCAGCGAGCTGGAGAGACAGAGAGAGCTGCGACTTGAAAGGTAATAGAAAGCAGCAGCTGCTTTTTTGATCCTGCTATACAGCCGAAGAAAAAAAGGAATAATAATTCCCCTTTGATTGCAAAGGCCCCGGGATTTGGGGACAAAGCCTGTGATTCCCGCTGCCGGCTCGCGGGTGCCGATCGGCGCCGGGGCTGCCCCCAGCTCACCCCTCACCACAGCCACAGCCCTCACCAACTCCTCCTAATGGGCTCCTCCTGCAGATGCTCCCCCGTACCCCCAACCTGCCCAGCTCTGCCCTGCCCCTCATCTCCTCCGCTGCTCCGTGTGGGATCCGAGCCCAGAGTGGCTCCTGGGCATGGCAGGATCCACCGCCAGCCATCTGGGCAGCACTGGGCTAACTGGTGCTTGGTGGCTTTGGCCCAGCTCCTGTTTAAATTCTTCTCTTACTCGTCCCACCATTTGTGTTCTGCCTGGGAGCACCATCCACAGCAAGTGCCCGTTCCTCACCTTTATCTCCTTGTTTCATTTCGTTTCGTGCTTTCCCTCCCAGCCTCCCCCTCCGCTTCTGGGTGAACGTGATCAAGAACCCGCAGTTCGTGTTCGACATCCACAAGGGCAGCATCACGGACGCCTGCCTCTCCGTGGTGGCTCAGACCTTCATGGACTCCTGCTCCACCTCGGAGCACCGCCTGGGCAAGGACTCCCCCTCCAACAAGCTGCTGTACGCCAAGGACATCCCCAGCTACAAGAGCTGGGTGGAGAGGTGAGGGCAGCACGTGGGAGTGTGGGTGCAGGGTGCTCTGGCCCTGCCTGACACCCCGTGGATCTCAGAATAGAACATCCTGAGTGGAAGGGGAGCACAGGGACCATCAGGGATGCTGTAGGGCGGCTCTCAGCCCTGCTGAGAATCGCTGCTCTTGTTTTCAGCTCGTTGTGGCCCAGGATCCTGATCCGCTGGATGTGAACACAAAGCGAAAGGATGTTCTTATCCCTGCAGAGCTTAGCTTAAATCGTATGGAGAACAGGGACGTTTTGAGCATTCCTGTTTGTCATTTTTCCCTTGACCCCTCGTTCCTGCAGGTATTACGCGGACATCGCCAAGCTCCCGGCCATCAGCGACCAGGACATGAACGCCTACCTCGCCGAGCAGTCGCGCCTGCACGCCGTGGAGTTCAACATGCTGAGTGCCCTCAACGAGATCTACTCCTACGTCAGCAAGTACAGCGAGGAGGTGGGTGTGGGCAGCGGTGTCCCCTGGGGCCATGGAGTGACCGTGTCCCCTTGGCAACAGTGTTTCCTGGGCCATGGTGTCCCCTGGGCCATGGTGTCCCGTGGAGTGACGGTGTCCCTTGGGCTATGGTGCTGTCCCCTGGGGCGATAGGGCCCCGTGGCCCGTGCGTGGGAGAGCAGATGCAGTGCTGGGCTGTGTCAGGATCCCTCTCCTGCCTCCAGAGCTCCTTCCCCTCCCTTTCCTGGCTGCAGCCCGGCCGTAGCTGGCACCACTCCTGCCCCGCTGTTCTCTTCACGCACAGAGAGGTTTGGGTTTGGCTGTACTTGTACCGCCCTCCCCAGGAGGATTGAGAGCTAAAATATTGTGGGAACACCTGGATTCCTCAGCCCTGGCATGCACCCAGTGCAGTGGAAAATATTCATGACCCAGTGAAGCTCCCCAGAAACCTCGGTGTCCTTTGGGATCAGCGTGGTCCAAATCCCCGTTGCAGTGGCTCAGGCTCTTGTTTGCAAAGGCTCCCTGGCAGCCTGAGCCCCTTTAATGAATGCATCACTTGAAACCAAGTCCTCGCCATCTGTTCCACCCCTTCATTTCGCTGCAAGAAGAACCGATTTTGTAATTATGTCCATGAAACGGAAGGGTTTTGTCATTGAACTGCGTGTAGCCATTTGTGATACAACGCCACGGCTATTTTCCCATTAGGGTTGAAAAATCTCATCACTTTCCTGCTAAATGAGACAAGAAATGTGGAGTCCAAGGCACCAGAGTGGGGTTTGTTGGGTGGGTATCGAGGGGTCCAGCAAACCAACGACAGCCAAGTTGCTTTGCCATTTATTTGGATTTCACGCCTCCCCACTTGGAGTTGCTCACATCTCGCTGCCCACCCACCTCTCCCACTCCCTCTCTCACACTGATTTCTCTCTCTGATTCTTTTTTCTCCCCCTTTTTCTGTTTTCTCCCCAGCTCATCGGGGCTCTGGAGCAGGATGAGCAGGCTCGGAGGCAGCGCTTGGCTTACAAAGTAGAGCAACTCATTGGGGCCATGTCCTTTGAGAGCTGAAGAAAGGTCATGGACGGCAAAGGGCAGAGGATCGCACGGACTCTCGGGAGTTTGGAGGGAGAACAAGCAAGGAAGGCACTGGACACACCCCCCAAGGCTCTTCTGGAGGGAGCAAAGCCTGGCCCAAGGACTGGCTGTGTTCAAAAATCAGACAGGATCCAGTTTGAAAGGGCAGGAAGGGAAGAAGATGAAACATTTCGATCAAAGTCCAAGCAAGGTGGATCATTTTTTGGAGCATACGCAGAAAGAAGGAACCTGGAAAGTCTGGATGTCTCCACGACTGCTGCTTTGCATGAAAATTGTTTAATGTATATTAGAAAATAAAACTTTATTTAAAGGGGTTTTTTTTTAAAAAAAAAAGGAAGAAAAAGAAAAAAAAGAAGAAGAAATAGAACAAGAACCACAGAGGCCATTGAGATCATCCTGGCGAGAAGGATCAGCTCTGAATCCTGTCCCTGAGAGCCTTCCGAGGACACGGCTCAGGCATTCTGCGAACGGACTCTCATGCCAATTGGAACGTCTGGAAAACCGAAATGTCTTCGTTTTGGGATCTTACAACAAATACGAGCACAAGTTTGCACCACTCCTTTTTCCACAAGTGAAATAGCAGTTTAGCCCGAAAATGGTCCCATGGCTGAGTAACTTAGAGGCACTAGAAGATCCTCTACCTGAATTGCAAAACCATCAGATCATCTGACCTGTCTTGAAATCCAGCTTTATCCATGTATTTATATAGTGTCAATATATATATTTTTTTTAAATCCCATTTACTGTCGAATGAGGAAAGATCTGAATTTCGTTGCTTTTCCCTTTTCCACCCCCATCCCACCTCTCTGGCTGCCGGTGATCCAGCGGTGTCCGGCAGTGTCCAGCAGTGTCCAGCAGTGTCCAGCAGTGTCCAGCATGGCCGTGGTGATCTGGAAGTGATCCAGCAGTGTTCAGCAGTGTCCAGCAGTGTCCAGCACGGCTGTGGTGATCCAGCAGTGATGCATTCAGTGTCCACTGCTGGTTCCTGCAGGTGCCACGTGAGCCAAGGCAGAGCTGGGCCGACACCTCCAGGGTTTGGGGGTCTCCAGCAGCCGCCTCCGATTTCTCACAGCAAAACCCCCCAAACCCCGACGTTTACGGTGACAATACTTGAAAAGCCTGGACGTGGGGAGAGCAGATTTTTGTTGCTTTTCTGCTGGACGTGCGGAGTCCTTCGGCACAGGCTCCCTCTGGGTCTCTCCGCCAGCGTTTGCTGCCTCACCCAGAGCCAGGACTTGCATTTCCACTGGGAAAGGGAGAGAAATCTCCGCTCCAGGCAAGAGCAAACCTTAACCAGCACCCCCAGGCCAGCCAGCTCTGCTGTCGTGTCTCTGTGTCGGCGTCTCGTTGTTCTCTTCAGTTCCTCGCTGGCCCCCATGGCACACGTTCCTGTGGCCAGTGACAGGCAAATGTTTGTGAGTGTTATTTCTTTCAAAGACACCAAAGCTTATGTGTGTCCCTTTGTAGAGTGCCAGGAGGGGAAGGAATGCTGTAAATATTTCTCTCTATAGTAAATATTGATACGTGTGCAGGCTGCGGTGGGGAGGGCAGGGAGAGGAGGCCGAATGGAAACACAAGTGTTGGCTGCAGGAGCTTGGCAATGGCAGCAAAGTAATTCCTGGTGTCTGCCCAGGAGGTGTCACACCAGACTGGGACCTTTGTTCGCAGCCAGTGTGTGTTGAAGGAAAATCCATTTCCATCTCCATCCCCCTCCTCCACCATTCCCAGAGAGCTGCTGGCTTTCCGTGTCCTGCAGTCCAGCACCAGGGGAGGGGAGGAGCACGTAGAGAAATACTCAGGAAACTTGGTTTAATTACTGTTCAGTAAAAGCCATGCCAAGTCCACTTTCTTTTGGTAATCCACTTCTGTGAGTCTCTCTGAAAAGCAGAAAATACTGATGATAATAATCAACCTTGTGCAATAAGTTCTTGACATTTACAGCAGCCTGAGCACTGGATTTACTGAGACAGGGGGAGAGTGGAGAAATGGAGACTGAGAGGCAGAGCAGGGTTCGAGCAGGGCTCGCCTGTTATCCGAGAGTTCCCTTCCCAGAGATCCTGCTCCTGCACGGTGAATTTCATTTCCAAGGCAGAAAATGTGCAAGAGTCCTACTAAAAGTCAGGTGCTGCGGAGCCCAGCACCAGGAATGTCACTGGAGCAGTCCCCAGCCTGGCCTGCCCTTGCTGCAGGTACCACAGGACGTGGCAGAGGGTCAGGCTTTGAAATCCTGCTGTTTTTTGCTGGTTCTCTTCCTGCTGTTCACAGTGATCCATTACACAGTGTAGGTGAGGGATTTTCAGATCTATTCTAGCTGTGATTGTTGGTTTGGGTTCACCAAATTCTCATGGTACTCTGAAACCCAAAGAGAGCCCTCCAAAAAGTTCCTGAACAGTTTCCAAACACTCCCAAATATCAGTCTGGGGAGTTCTCTCTGCAGGACTCACAAAATACGAGTACAGCCCAAAGCAAAGGCCTGGCTGTGCATCACCTGGGCCTGGTGACTGTGTCCCTGCCCGACAGCCCTCGTGGTGCTCCTCTCTGCATCTCTTTGAGAGGCTTTTGTGTTTTAATTTGCTTTCCTCCTCCTGCTCTCGCCCTTCTGGCCAGGAGCAGCCCCCAAGCCAAGGTTTTGTCACTCCCCACTCCCCTGTATTTTCTCAGCAGAAGTGGAGGTCCCCAAGCACCCCCTGGATTCTCTGGGATAACATTAAGGAGACAAGGGGACAACTGAGTTGATCTCCTGTGCTGTGGGACGATTTGAGCAGAGCAAAAAAAGGGGAAGCAGCAGGAGCCCTTTGCAAACCAGTAAGCTCTTACACTTCTGACTGAATTCCAAAGGAAGCAGCAAAAACACCTCTTCCATTATCTGGGAAAGCTTCAGGAGGATGGCAGTGGGAACAGCACAGTCCTGGCTGGAGGGGTGGCCTAGAAATACATCACCAAGTATCTGCTCGTGGTGGTTGACATTAATTATGGATCTTTACAGGCAATTATATGGACTGAAGCAACACATCCCCCTGGGGCAAAGCGCTGGGAATCTCTTGCCCTGTTTGCATCTGACATTTCCATTCCTCCTCTGGGGAGGCTTCAGATCTGAAAATGGCATTTTCTTTGCACTCGCAGCAAACTGGACTCGAGGTTTGGTCAGGAGGGGGCACTTGCCTTAGATGAAACGATTTCACATCCCTCTCATTGCCCCCTTCCTCCCGCAAGGCCGCTCAGCGTTTGGAGTCTCCGGTTCGCTCCGTTTCAGGTATTCCGACATCAAAGTGGGAGACGTCACTTTCTGGAATCTCTCTGCCTGGTGTCACCGCTTGAATAATTCCGTTTAATCTTCTGCTCATGAGCTATCAAAGCACCCACTCCAAGGGGGAGCGAGGTGCTAATCAAACGCTTCTCCACCTTGAAAGCCTTTATTAAAACCCCACGTACGAGAGTGGAGCTCGCAGGCAAGGCTGGCCCCGCTGAGGAGCTGCAGCCACCAAAGCTCGGAGGGTGTGGACAGCGAGTGGTCCACGCTTTGCCAGAAAGGATGGATTTAAAGGGAGGCAGGAGGGATCAGCACGGCCAAAGCGCTGGAAACCCTGTGAAATCCAGCACGGATATCCATGGAAACCCTGGATATCCTGTCTGCAGCTGAGGGAGGACCCACCGTGGGGACCAGCGCTGAGAAACAAACTGCTGCCATGGCCTCGCTGCCTCCCGGCAGCATTCTGGGTGTGGAATTTCAGGTCTGTCCCTGAGGGGTGGCCATGGGGACAGCAGTGCCTCCCCGCAGGGCTCGGGGCTGTGGCACGCTGGGGACGGCGAGCGCAGCCGCTCGCCGCGGTGCCAACAGAGACCTTCATCACAGCAGTGCCTTCCACACTCTGTCTTAAAATCCTGGTGGCCCATCCCCACGTCGGTGTTCCCTCCTACCTTCCACTGGACTCCACAAAAAACGTCCCAGTGTAGGAAACGGTTTGGGTGGGCACGTGGAGGGCAAAGGCGAGAGGGCTCAGGGCTCTGGGGTTGCATTCGGCACGCTGCTGGCTCCGAGCTGCCTGGAGGAGCCTTGTGTGTTTAAATCTGTGTGGAAGAAAGGTCAGAGCATCCCCTCCTCCAGTGGGCACAGCCTCCAAACAAGGCCTCGTTCCCAGAAGTGCCCAAGAGCCAGCAGGGATGAGGAAGGCCAGACTGGCACGGGGCAGAGCAGCTCCCGGCACGGTCCCTGTGCTGCTCCAGAGCCTCAAGCCCATTCCCTGGCAGCAGTCCAGCCACGTTCTCCTGTCACTGGCTGTTCTCCATCCAGTTTCCTGCGCTGTCAGAGCTCACCTGTCACAGGGACTCAGCTCCCCGAACTAAACGAAACTAAAACAGACTGACTTGAATAAGCTGGGCCATCAGGGAGAGCTCACGTGTGACTGTGCCCTGGAGAGAAGAAAAAACATTCCGAGGAGGGTAAATAACTGACATCAACGATGCATTAAAATGCCGCAGAGCTTCAGCCGTCCTACTCCAGAATCACATTTGTACCAGGAATTGCAAGGCAATGGTGCAGGGAGCTGTGACATTGTACGGAGCTGTGTGCGAGGAAGAGCTCAGAGCACAGTCCCGTCCTCGCTGGATGTCTGCGGTGAAAACACCCAGCCTGGACCCAAAACCAGAGCCCGGGGGGTCAGAGGCTGAGGGCAAAGCACTGGGGACAGCTCTGAGGCCACCCACGTGGACAGGATGGTTTGGTTTTATTGATGGCACATTCGGGGGGAAATAATCAGAGTAAGAGGTGCCCGTGTGCGCCGTGAAGGCGCCGCTGGGGATCTGCTGAGCTGAGCAACCCCGAGTGTGCAATCTCAGTGCAGTTTGGTCAGTTTAGTTTTACAGGGGAAGAGGATGGGAGCCTTTGGACCAGTTTTGGCTGCCTGGAAGGCTTTGTGCAAAACCCCTTCACCCTGAAAATTCAGGTGGTGTTCCTGTTCTGGGCACGACCTGGAACAGCAGCCGGAGCCCCAGCTGCGGGCGGTGCCTGGTGCCTTCCTGGCTCCTGGAAGAAAGCTGGGGGTCTGTGGTGCATGTCCTGCACCCCGGGGTGCTCTGCTGGGTGCTGGCACCGTGCTGGGGTCAGAGATGGGGAGGTGGAAGGCTGGGGCAGGGCGGGATGGCAGAGCCCGGCTGCTCCGTGCTGGAAAAGCCGCTCCAGTCCCTCCCGGGCGTCTGTGCCCGCGCTGCTGCAGTGGCACCCGGAGGTGGTGTGGCCGTGCTGGGGGCATGGCGGTGACTCTGTGCTTGTTCTTTCAGATCCCCCTTTGTCCCCGTGTTTCCCATCCCTCTCCTTCCTTTGTAACCGTGGAAAATAACCCTGAAAAAATTGACCTTTCTGCAGCGCTCCAAAGGCCCGCAGGGTCTGTCCAATTGCACGGACAATATCCCAAATATCCCAAACTCCCTGGGCCTCCCGAGGCTGCCAGATCAAACACGAGATCTCCTGTATGGCCTTTCCTTTGGGATTTTAATACCTCTCTTTCGAATAAGCTTGGGAGTTTATGCAGCTTCTGCAGCCGACGTTTCCATCCCGTGGGCTGGGCACACGAAGGTGCAGGAGGAGCCGTGGGGAGGCAAATGAGCTGATTTGGCCACGTTGTTTCACGGCTTCAGAAGGTAATGCAGTAAAATGTCCTTCTCTTACCGCTGAGCTTTGGTGTTGATGGCACCTTGGGGGCCGCTAGGAGAAGCAGCAAGGGGAAGGGAATGTACAGGTACTAAAACTTCTGGAGTCCCCCCAAAAACGTCACAGAATGTAGAGGTAGCAGCCATGGAACAGATTCTGCTTTCTTCTTCCCCTTCTCCTTACAAACCAAGCCCCAGCAGTTCTAGGGGATTTGTGTGTTGGCAGGAACAAGGAATTGGTTTGTATCTGTGCCCATTCCACCGCATCGTTCTCTGGCTCCTCCCCTCCCCGTTATACTTGACACACTGGAGTTCTGTATTATATTTTTTTTTAAGATGATTGTCTGTTTTTTGTTGTTTTTACAAGTGTTGTGGAAAAAAAAAAAAACAAATGTAAGAAAGTTTAAGTATTTAAAAATGTTCCAAGGAAATAAAAGGGGGTTTTGTTATTATTCTAATATATTATTGTGTACCTATTGTAAATATGAAACACTCCTATTTTGCAAGCCAAGGACTCACTTTGTACTGTTGTTATATATAAATAAAGTTTACTGGTTAAAAAAGCCCTCCTGAGTGGCTCCTCATTTTCCAACATGTGCTGTGTGGCATTTATTGTGTGGGGAATATCTATTTACTGAATCTCAGCAGCAAGAAATGGGTGAGTGGAAATCCCAGAGGAAGGGACCTTGAAGTTTATCCAGTGCCACCCCTGGCATGGGCAGGGACACCCTCCACTATCCCAGGTTGCTCCAAACCCCGTCCCACCTGGCCTTGGAGCCTTCCAGGGATGGGATATCTGGAAATAACCCCTGAAAGCTGAAACTGGGGTGCAGCTGGGCTGGATGGGGGTCCGCAGTCCTTGCAGGCAGGAGCAGCCTGAGGGACTGCGTGAAATTCCTGGTGTTTCCACTCCAGCTGGAGCAGGAGCAGCAAATCCTGTTTGTAAATAAAAGACCTGGGTGAGCTCTTCGTGTTTTCTCCTCCTCGAAACGCTCAGTCCTTGAGGTGAAACGCTTCTGCTTCCATTTCATAAATTCAAGCCAACATCTCGGCAAACGCTGAGAGGCATCTGCTGAGTAGCAGGAATCAGCGAGTGACTTCTCCAGCAGCTGTCTGTCAACTTTAATGACCAATATGGTCGCAATTACAGCAATGAACTTTCTCTAACAGCCCAAAATTACTCTGGATGATGATAAGTGACAGAAAAATGGAGACCCTTAAGGAAGCATTAAAGAAGGAACATGGATACGGAATGAGAGGTCTCACTGCTTTTTCTGGAGGATCTCAAGGGGTTTTTTTTCCTTTCCAAATTAGGTACTAAAAAGGATAAAGCTAAGCCAGAAGGGGAAGGTCTGGCACACTGTGGGTCACAGCAGGGAGTTCAGTGCTGCCCTGGGATGTGGTTTTTATGCACATTTGACTCTGAACCTGCTGGTTTTCGTGTGGGGCTAACGGGGAGATGGGAAGCTGCTCCCATTTGAGGGGAATGCAAATCCGTCCTGTCAGAGCAGCACTCTGCTCCTCAGGCAGGTCATTCCAGCTTATTTCCCTCAAACTGAGACCACAGTTTGACACGGACCTCAGGGTGGGGGGGGGCAGTTTGGCCACATCCTGCTGTCTCCCACTTGAAACCAGCAGATTTTAACCTCCCCAGATGGATCCCATGGGCTCTGCTGCTGGGAGCCCTAGAAGCATTCCAGTGCTGTGACCACCCAGCGTGGAGTGGAGTTTTCACGTGATTTGTGAATTGGGGAATACGAGAGGAGACTCTTGTTTTTCACCTATGCCCTGGGTAAGTCTAAATGTAAAGAATTAAATAGGAACTAGACCAAGGTTTCCAGAGCTTTCCTGGAAGTGTTTTACCCTCAGAGACGCTGATCCTGTGCTGGCCACTGCGTTGTAGGACAGACCCTGGAGGCAGGACAGCAGCTGCCAGTAAAATCTCCACTCCCTGTGCACCCTTTGGGAGGTTATTGACTCCTTCAGCTCGGCAAAGGAGAAGGAAATTCCAACACCAATCGACAGCATCGACCGTGGGGTCATTTGTATTCATCTGCACCTTGTTAATAGATGTAATAAGGATACTCAATTAAAAATTACATTTTATCTGGCATGCACTTCACAGGCCTTTATTGGCACTGACAAGGTCAAGTGATGCTTAATCAAGGTTATATAAAATGCAGATGGCTTGGATCCCTTCATCATCCCCCACATCCAGTGCAGAGGAGTGAAGAGCCACGGACACGGCGTGAAAAGCATCAGGAGAGGAGCAGGTTTGGATCTTCCATGGGAAGTTTGGGGGTCCCAGCACTGAAACAGCAGCAGAATATCCTGGATTTAGCCCTCATCCCCCACTTTGTCGCTGGCACCCCCTGCATCCCCTTGGCCAGCTTTTATTTCACCTTCTGAGCGCGTGGGGTTGTCCTGTTGTTTAATCACTGTCACTCTGCAGATTGTGCAGCAGATTTTGGACGTCCTGGTGCTGGCTTTTCCAGCCTGGTTATCAGGGCGAGCTAATGGAGGTGACACTTCCAATTATCAAATACAGTCGTGGCATTAATTTTGACCTGTTTAAATTTCAGCGTTTTTTCCCTTCTGCGAGTGCTTAGCTAGAGGGTGACATAGAATTGTATGGAATCAGACAGTGATCTCAGACTGGCAATAACGGCCACAGAAATCTCCTGCTTTTTATTTATGCAAGGTCTGGTTATATTTAAGTGGCCAACTCATTTGTAATGGAAATTTAATTCCGTGTTATTGGACACTTCACTGCTTAAAATGGAGCAGATCACTATAACCCACATTAAATCCCCTCCTCTCAACTCCAGACTCTTTCCAGGGGACATCTGGGACCCCTCGCCTGCTGGGGATATAAAAATTATCATTTAATTAAAATTTAAAAGTAATAATAATAAAATATAAAACACATTACCCCAGGTGCCAGGTCAACCTGGAACCTGCAAAATATTGATGTTGTCCCAATCTGACATTAACATGGTGAAAACTCATTAATTAATTTAGAGATCATCCTGAAGAGAAATCTTGTCTGTTCTCCAGGATATTGACAGGTTTGTGCAGGCAAGTGGATGTAAAATAATGTGAAAGTATAAAAACACAATATGAAATAGATGTACAGCATAATTCAACACGAATGTGTCTGTATCTATTTGTATCAAGAGTACACCCCGAGGTTCATGTTAAACTTAAAATTACAAATATTGATGCCAAAACAAAGGGTTTGTTTTTACTCCCAAATAATACTTAGGAAAATGGGAACCACTCAGGCTTTATTGTCACTTCATAATTAACTCCAATGAAGGAATCTAATTACAAATGTTCAATGCTGCCCCGGGGCAACGTGTGTAGGAAAAGGGAAGGAGGATGGTCAGGCTTAAACAACTCAGGTAAAAATGAACTCCATGGTAATATTTGATAATTAAGAATGTCTCTATCAGCTTGTCTGGCTATTAATGAATTGGGCTGTTCTTTTCACATTTGATTACTGGAGTTTTATGATGCCTGCCTGCCTTTATTGCTCCTGGGAATGGGCTTGTCTGTGGGCTGAGCACCAGCAGTGATGTTAGAGAATGGTTTGGGTCGGAAGGGATCTTAAAACTCATTCAGTGCCACCCCTGCCATGGCAGGGACACCTTCCACTGTCCCAGGCTGCTCCAAACCCTGTCCCACCCGGCCTTGGACCCTGCCAGGGATCCAGGGGCAGCCACAGCTGCTCTGGGTACCCTGTGCCAGGGCGTTGGGAGATTTAATTCCATTTTGAGAGCCTTGGCACTGCAGAGACACCAGGGATTAATCCATTCCTTGGTCCTGCTGGGCGCCAGGGCTGCACACACGGACCCCTCCCTCATGTTTAGGTGGTGGGAGGTGGCCGGGGGTCCCTGGGGTGCCGGGCAGAGCTGCCAGAGCTGGCTCTGGACACACGGACACCTCACCTTTAGGTGACAGTGGTTGTCCAGGAGCCACCAGGGCACAGGCAGAGCTGTCAGAGCTGGCTCTGGACACACGGACACCTCACCTTTAGGTGACAGTGGTTGTCCAGGAGCCACCAGGACGTGGTCAGGGCTGCCAGAGCCGGCTCTGGACACACGGACACCTCACCTTTAGGTGACAGTGGTTGTCCAGGAGCCACCAGGGCACAGGCAGAGCTGCCAGAGCTGGCTCTGGACACACGGAGCCCTCGTGCTGAGGTGCTGGTGGGTGGCAGAGCTGCCAGGTGACACCAGGGCTGCCGGGGCTGGCTGTCTCACACGGCTGGAATTGTCATTCCGCTCCTGCCTGCAGAGGAGAAAGTGTTTTCTCTTTTGTTCGCACTCAATTAGGCTGAGCTTTGAGGAGAAGATGGAAATGCTTAAAAGTTCCTCTTTTTTTGCCGTGTTCAGCCTGCACAAAGGGAAGTGTCGGGATGATCTCAGGGGGAGAGGTGCTCCCGCACGCGCTTTTAAGGATTCTTTTGACGTTCATTTGATTTTTGCAGCGGGAACCTGCGATGTCCCTGAGCTCCCCACAAAGGCATCGCCTCGGGCTGTACAGGGGTTTAGAGCCTGGGTCACGGACCTCATGCAGATTTGAAATGTGCTCAAATAGCATTTTAGCCTTTGACAAGGCCAGGTCAGCGTGCCAGCTCCTTCCTGGGAGGGACGTGGCTCAGGGCAAGCCACACGGAACAAAGGCACCAAACAAACAGATCAAGCGCCAGAAATGCTCGATCCCCTCTGGGAGGGAGCCCCAAGGATTGCTCTGCGCGTGGCCTGGCCTGTGTGCCTGCACAGGCAGGAGCAGGAGGATGGCCGGATGTTTCCAGAAGGATTGGGAGTGAGGAATGATGGCCCTGGCCAGCGACTCCTGCCATGCTGAAGGGTGGAATTCACCTCACCTGCTGTAGGTGAATAAAAGAGATCGGTGTTTCTAGAGGACCAATCAGCCTCTGGAAGTGCTGCAATCCCCTGTGTTCCTGTCGGAGCAGGAGCTGCTGGAGCTCAGTGTGCATTGGCAGGGTGAGGGTGTAGGGAATGCGTCCGCAGTGGTCCCAGCGCTGCGCTAATTGCAGGTCTCCAACAAACACCTCATTTACACACACACACTAATGAGCTGACTGCCTCTTGACGGGGAGCTGTGCAGTGGGGGGCTCTGCGGGGAGCTCCCAAGGTTGCACCTCTGGAACAAGGCAGAATTCTCTCCCTCCATGCATTGAGGAGCTGCTGGTGAGCAGCCAAAGCCCCCAGTGCACGAGCTGGAGGATTAGCAGGCTGGTAATGGATATGGGTAGAGTCATAATCTGCGGAGTGATTAATATGGAGATGATTTTTGGATTAGTAAGGATGCAGCAGAGCTGTCTGCTCAGGAAAGATGTTTGCACTCTGCAGTTTGAACGCAGTGACCGTTACCTTAATGCTGTGATTAAATCCACATTTAAGACACCTCATTAAATTAGAGTGTAAGAGTGAATTCTTATAGCCCACAGCAGGAAATACATTCAGGCCTGGTGGGTGAAGAATGCCAGAAGATCCCTGGAGCACCTCTGGGAATGTGTGAGAGCTGCCAGCCCCCCTGGCAGGTGACCCTGCAGCCTGCGCTGCTCCCAGGTGTTTGGCTGTCAGCACCTTCGCCTCAGTCCCGAAGCTGCTGCCTCCAGCAGGGATCCTGGCCATGGTCACCCTGTCACAGCCACCCCTCTGCAGCTGTGTCACCCTCAGTGAGCTCGGCTCAGCTGCAGGACGAGTCCTGAGCTTAAAAATCCACTGCGAACCGCGGGTGTGGGGTTTCTGCCACGCTCTGAAGTGCACCGAGCTCTCCCACCTCTGCTGAGCTCTGGAAACGAGGGGTTCTCACTTCAAAAAGAGGTTAAACGTACAGGTGGATCCCTGACCTGTCTGCAAAGCACTGACCTAGAAAGGAAGGAGACTTTCAAGTGCTTTCTGACCTCCCCTGCAGCTCAAAGCCCGGCTCACGTCCCCCTCAATTGCCTTTCGCTGCTCTGGGGATGAAAGCGGCCTTTGGCAGAGGGGATTTGAGAACCGAGGCACTGCAAATCCTCTCCTTCCAGCACAGGCAAACGCTGCAGGGACAGGGGGGGACCCTGGGAGCCGGGGCCACCCCTGCCCACGCGTGTGCCCAGGCCCGCGTGCCCTGCGCGTGTTTGTAAAACAATCTCTTCCATTTTCCGCTTGCTTTGGCAGATCGCAGCTGCTCCTCGCTCTGAGCTCCTGAGCACATTTGCACAGGTTCCCCTTTCCATATGGGAAGGCTTTTCAATTTCTGCCGGCCGTGTATTTCAGGGAGAAACCCTCTGAAACACCGCAGCTGGCTGGGACCGGGAATGGGGTGTGGGATCCGTGGATAACACTCCTCCCGATGGCACAGCCCAGGATTGTCGTGGCTGCCCTGCGGAGGAGGATTTCACGAGGCTTCGCTCTTCACTTATTTTTGCTTTAACTCACTGGCTTTGCATTTATCAAGCCCGAGCCGAGGTGCTTGAGGATTAATTGATGCTCGCTGCCGAGCGAGGCTCATTAAACAGCAGCTTTAGGGTGCAAGTGGCCGCTCACGGAGGCCGTAATGAGCAGGACGAGAGCTCCCGGACTGGAACTTCTCTCCCCCAGCATCTGTTGCCGCAATTACGGCCCCAGAAGCACGGGAGCAGCCACCAGCCCGCACACAAAAGAGCTTTATTAGAACAGAGGGAACGGCAGGGGCTTCTCGGGGAGCGCCAGCCCGCGGAGGGTTAATTACGGGTGTCTGGGGAGCCTTTCCTGCCGCAGAACCTCGCTCATCCCCCGGCAAACAAACAGGGGAGGGATGAAACCAGCAGCAGAACCCGGGGCGGGGGGCGGCGGGTGCGGTAATTAGTGTCCTGCGGTGATTAATCCGGCGCAATCTGTGCGTGCGCTGGAATTGCAGGGATGCTTCAGGCAGGCGGCTGCTGAGCGGAGCTCTCCTGTGCCCGGTCCTTGTCCCCCACCACGGGACCCCGGGCCTGGCGCTGCCCCGCCGCTGCCGCGGTGCCGGGGATGCGGGAGCTGCTCGGGATGCTCCAGCTGCCATCTGGTGGCTTCCCAGCGTTTGTTTTTCCCTGGATGCGCCGCTCCTGGAGCCGCTGCCGTGGGCTCTGTGAGCCGGGGAAGGAGAGAAGCGCCGGCCCGGCTTTGGAGGGATCACAGGGATTTGCGCTGGGTGGGGAGTGACACCGGATTTATTTCGGATTTGTATCAGTTTGCTTTATGAAAGCGTTTTCTGATATAGTTTGGCTCAAGTTTTCCCTGTTTACGCCCCGAGAATGCTCCTGACCCCGGGCGCAGACACTGGGTCAGCCCTGCTGCTCCGCTCGGGAGGTGCCGGTGATGAACTCGAGGACAAGGGGTTTGGGATAATGATCTGCGATGTCCCGTCCTCCCAGCCCGGCTGGGAGCTCGGATCCCCATTTGTAGCAGGGCAAATGGTAAACAAA
Organism: Melanocharis versteri; assembly: GCA_013397845.1. Lineage (NCBI taxonomy): Eukaryota > Metazoa > Chordata > Aves > Passeriformes > Melanocharitidae > Melanocharis > Melanocharis versteri. Next base: position 23,686 of record VZTG01009180.1, on the reverse strand, counting down.
ACAAAAATTAAAAATCCTGATCTATGTGTAGAGGCCGGAGATTGCAAATGGACTGGCTTGGAAATATCTGAACGCTTGTCCTCAGAATGTCACCCTGGGGCTGCTCTGTATTTTTCTGCTTCTGTGTTCTAAGGTTTTTGCCTCATTTGGAAAAGAAGGATAAAATTGAGAACTCATTAACTCAGTGGGATGGTTCTCACCCCAGAATGCTTTGGGGACGGTGGGTCAGCCCTTTGAGCTGCCCTGGTGCTCTGCGGTGCAGGAGCTGGGCTACGAGGGAAGCAGGGGCTGAATTTTGGAGATGTGACCCCGCTCCAGATGGGATGGGAGCCCCTCAGAGCACGGGAACACAGCCACGACCCTGCAAGGGAAGCAGGGGCTGAATTTTGGAGATGTGACCCCGCTCCAGATGGGATGGGAGCCCCTCAGAGCACGGGAACACAGCCACGACCCTGCAAGGGAAGCAGGGGCTGAATTTTGGAGATGTGACCCCGCTCCAGATGGGATGGGAGCCCCTCAGAGCACAGCCACGACCCTGCAAGGACCAGCTGCTGCCGTGGCAGAGAGAAACCCGTGAAATAAACGGGATAAAATGGGTCTTAGCAACTCCACGGGCTGCTCCGAGTGTGCTCCTCTCAGGTGAGTGATGGGAGCCTCCCTCCTGAGTCTGAACCCCTCAAATTCCCTGGAGGGAACATTCCCGATGAAAGCAGGAGGATCCTGCTCCCACCTGGCTCCGGGGTGGTGTTCACAGAGGCTCTGGAAGGCACAGACATCAGAATAAATGTGACCCTCTTGAAGGCGGCTGATGATGCAAAGGTCAAAAGAAATGACTGACGAGGAGAAAAGTACATGCTAATATTTCTCCAAGAGGAGAAAGAATTACATATAATGGGTGTAATATTCAGAGAGAGAGAGAGCACAGCCTGGTGACTGATGCCAGCATTTTAAAGGCACTTAAGCCTTAAATTCCCCCTTGATAAAAGTAATGTCACGTCACTCCTGCGCTGACACGGGTTATGGGGGAAGTGTCACCAAAACAGAGCCAGAGGAGACGAGTGCCAGGGAGAACAGCAGGAGCAGAGGGTGGGCACAGCTCCCTGCTCTTCCCGCCTGCTCCTGGGGAAGATCCCCCTGAAAGGTGTGCTCAGCACAGCTCTGGCCACTCAGATTGTGCCTGTGCAGGTTTTTTGTTGTCCTTTTTCCTACGAGCAAGAACCCGCAAATTCCCCTCTGCTGCAGCAGCTGGTTTTGATCATCACCAACAGCATCACACCCTCAGCTCGGACACGGCCAAGGGTGGGACTTGTAAATCCTGAGCTTTTGTCCAAGCTCGCGGTGTTTGTGTCAGAGTGTTGTGAAATGAGGAGTTGGGGCTGTGAGAAATTCAGGGTTTTGGGCACAGGATGCAGGGCGAGGATGCAGCACCCTGAGGGAGCACCAAGCACCCAGCACCTCAGCTCTGAGCAGGGAGCAGTTCCAGCACCAAGAAACCTCCTGATTTATTGATCTCTGAACTGGGCACTCAAAAACCCCAATCAGGGTAGTAATCAAAGCGATAAACTTTATGCTTCTCTATCACAAAAAATAATTGTTCTGCCTGAGCATCGTTATCCCGACATTTTTCTGCTGCCGTGTCACTTCCTGAAAATAAAGGTTCATTTCTCCCATTATAATGAGCTACACTTTCAATAATTCACAGGGATTTTTTTACTGGGCTTTATTTTTTAATCTTCATCACAAGGCTATAAAATCTGTGCCACTTTTCCGAGTATTCCTGAACGATCAGCAGGAGGAGAAGAGAAGTGCAGATTTGCTGCAGTTCATTTAGTGGGATTTTCCTGTGCTCTTTTGGAACTGTATTATTATTATTGTTATTATTATTATTATTATTGTTATTGTTACTGCTACTACTATTTCCAGTGCCTACTACTGAGGGAAGACTAAGGTTCAGGGAAGACTTGGAATGAAATTTGGGCCTCAAAGATGCCCCCCAGGCTGTTGTTTTAGAGATAACATTTTCTGTTCCTGATTACTTTGATACCTGCAGAAGTCTCTGAAGCAGTGAAATCCTTGCACAACCATTCCAGGCTAAAAAAATGCCATTTTTTCCCCTCTCCTTCTGTTGTTTCTTACCGAATTTGATGTACGATGCCTTCATATATGCTTTGTGTATGCATATTTAATTTTCCATACAGAAAGTTCTGCCTGTCTTCAGGAACAGGATGTGGAACTTTGGTGACATTAATCTGGGAACATCATGAATTATGGTGCTATTTCTGAACGCTTTCTTCATCTATATGAAACGATTATTTGACAGAACAGCCGTTCAATATTGTTGGAATCATTATTATGCTTGTTTAATACATCAATTTGAGTTGTTATCATGGATTCTTTGAAATGCTGGATAATTACATAAATAATTAGGAAACAGTCTCTCGGTGCATTTTAGGGCAAAGCAGAGCTGCTGAGCTTTTATACACCCAGGACTAAAACTTGGGGAAAGAGGAGGGAATCCATGGCACCATGGACAGGTGGTTTTCCTCATATTCCCACTGTTTGTTGGCTCCTCCTCATCCTCCTTGTGCCCTGCACATCCCTAAAATCATGGGGTGATCTGGTAATTTCCACGACTTGTGTAAAAATGGGTTTTCCCAACCAGAATAGAGTCTTGTGCCTGGCACATATTATGAATTGGGGATTCCGTGGGATTCTGTGACCAACAAAGCCACTCCTGGCCCTTCCCTCTCCTCTGCTGCTGCCTGGCAGGAAGGCAGCACCTCTACTGATCCCTGTTCTCCTGGAGCTTTATTAACACATTATTAATTAGCAGACGAGGCCCAGGGGAGGTTTGCCAGCACCTTCACCTGCCATTCCCAAACTCATCACCTCCGTTTGCACTGGAAAGGGCTTTTTCTTTTCTTTTTGAGAAAGAGCCCAGGGATGGGTGTGAAGAGCGGTGTGAGCAATCTGGAGAAGATGGAATTTCTTAATTTGGGAAGGATGGGGGAAGGATGGACCTGTGTCACCTGTGTCACCTGTGTCACCTGTGTCACCTGCGTCACCTGTGCCACCTGTGCCAGGCTGGCAGCCCGAGGCTGGCCAGGAAAGGCTCTGCTGGGTGCTGGAGCTGCCTCAGCTCAGCACTTCGAACATTTAATAAGAATAAATCAGGGGTTTGGATGAGGCTCCTCGAACATCGTGGGAAGGATTTGAGCGAAGCTCTGGATTTTGATTGAATTTTCCTCCCTTTGTTTAAACTCCTCTGCGGCGAGGGGAGGCAGCAGCACCCCCTCAGCTGGGAGACCCCAGCAGCCCCGGCCCCCTCCCCGTTTTGGGGGGGACATCTGGTGCTGTCGGCTGAGCAGTTCCATCACAGCTCCCCTCCGCTGTCACCGGGAGACGCGGCGGAACGAAAACAAAAGACGTGACAAATTTGTCCTTTTCTCTTTTATAATTAACCAAAATATCTCGTTGTGTAGCAAAGCGTGGCTCTTAATTAACAGACAGGCGAGAGGCTATTTTTAAAATCCAGACCCCCAGTAATTATATTTGCGGCAGAGAATGATATTTCAGTCAAACGCGACAGACAGTGAGCCAAGCTCCCATGTGAGGCAATTAATATTTCACACCTGCCAAGCAAATCAGTGGCAGGGAGGGGAGGGGATGGCATTGATGCTGTGCTGGGGGGGCTCTGTGCTCACAGAACACCAGAAATCCTTCACTTGGCTGCGGGGTGGCCGCTGAAGCAGCGCTGGCTGCTGTTGGGACAAAGAGTTGGCCCAAATGGCCAGCAGGAAACAGGATGGGGAGAGGATCCGTGGGAAGGCTGGGTCCTGCTGGAAAGGGGAGAGAAATAATCAGCAGCTGAAATAATCAGCCCTGCCCTTGCAGTATAAAGTTATTTTTCTTCTCCTGGCCCCCGGCGGGCTGGAGGATGCTGCTGGCTTGGGCTCCTCTCCTCGCCCAGGGCTCTGCTCCACGAGCTCCTCGTGGCTGGAGCTGCCCCTCTCCTGCGAGCTGCCCACACCAGCGAGTTCCTTTTCCCTGTTGTGGAGACAAAAGCCTGTATTTCCCTTCGCACTGTTTGTGCAGCTCAGGATTAATCTGCCCGTTAATGGATAATCTGTCAGCCTTTGGATGCTCTGGAAGTTGGGAGGAGATTCACGGGCGTGTGATGCCATCTGCTTTATCGGGAGGGTTTGGAAAACCTGACGTTCAATTTGTTCTGCAGGATTTGACGGCGGATTATTCTCCAGATTCCAAAATAATTAAGGAAATCAAAGAGCAGAAAGAACGACGACAAGGAGGAGGAAGCAGAGGGAGGGGAGGCGGCTCTCGACCTGTGCTCTGGGTAGGACAGGCTGACAAACCCTGCCTGGGGAGGTTTGCTGTCCTTTGTTCCTGTGCTTGGCAATAAAATTCCACAGAGGCAGCAGGGTGATCCTGGAGAACAGCAGAGCCACAATTATCCCTCATTCCTGGGTAATTTAAAAGCTTTTGTGTTTAAGGAAGGAGCTGGTCAGGGGAAGGGGTGGTGTGGTCCAGAGTTTGCTCTCAAACACTCTGTGCAAGGTGCCCCGGGCACTGCAGCTCTGGAAATTTCGCTTCCAAATTACGGAGGAATCTCGCCCAGGCAGGAGCCTCTATTGACCTCCTGCCACCCTCCTAATGAGAAAAGATGATGGTTGAACTCCAGGGGGAGGAAAAGCAAACAAACCTCCTTTCCTCCAGAAAAACAGACCTGCAAACCTGTAACAATTAATCTGAAAGCGGCCAGGAGAGGTCCCAGGACGGGGTTTGCATTTCCAAGGCTCTCTCTGAAGCACTCCTGGTAAGTGATGGAGCCTCAGCCTGCCCAGATCGATCGCGTGGCCTTTGCCACCCCAGAGCTTTCTCTAAACGATGCAGTGTCACCTCCCATCAGCGACCTCTCCCTGCGATAACAGCTGGGGCTGGGGGGAGCTGTGTCCCACAGGATCGCAGGGAAAGTCCTTTTAGATGGAAAAACCAGTGACTTCAGAGCATTCCTCATCCCAGACTCCCCCTGTGAATTCCCTCAGTGCTCTCACTGTCCCTGCTAAAGCCACTCTGAGCAGCACTCATGACCCTGCTGTGGCCACCAAGTGCCACCCTGAGCATGGGGGGGACAAAGGGGCTGGAAAGCTCCTCCTGGGCCCAAAACCTTCCAGCTGCTCTGAGAGCACCCAGAGCCATTAACTGCCTGCTCCTGCAGGAAGTTCTGCACCTTGGTCACTTCTAATGCATTTTTTATTATCTCATAAGTATTTTTTTCACTGAAGGTCACCACAGGACTGAGAGGAGAGGTTCGGGATGGTGCCTGTGAGTTGGATGCCTGTTCGTGGAATCACGGGATCACGGAGTTGTGGAATGGCCTGGGTGGGAAGGGACATTGAAACTCATCCCATCCCACCCCTGCCATGGCAGGGACACCTTCCACCATCCCAGGTGGCACCAAGCCCTGTCCAGCCTGGCCTTGGGCACTGCCAGGGATCCAGGGGCAGCCACAGCTGCTCTGGGCACCCTGTGCCAGGGCCTGCCCACCCTCACAGGGAAGAATTTATTCCCAATATCCCACCCCAACCCACTCTGAGTGCTTCTCAATCAGACCCTCTCAACAGCACCGCGTGAGATACACTGCGATTTGTGGGGTACATCAGCACTATGGTTTTAAATGGTGATTCTGTGCAATGTTCCTATTTAATGCCACTTGTCCTGTGAGTCCCACCTCCTCCTGAGCTGCCCCTCGCTCCCCTTCCCGGGAGGTTTCACTGGATACCATCCACTTCCATATGCGCTTTGATTCCCAGTGATCCTGGGAGCTTTTTGTTCTATTATTCACCGTAGGTCTGTGTTGTCTGCGCTTATTATGAGCCATCAGAAGGTACCTGGGAGTCTGCAGCCTTCCCAGCCACTCCTATTGTACAAACACATCAATAAATAAGTGGTGTCTGAATTTAGCTCTGAGCTCGTAACTGTTAGCAGAGCCCTGTCATTTTTTCAGGTCATCTGGCACCGCAGTTAAAATAGTTTTGCTGCTGCATCCTTCTCTTCAGGAGACAACCAAAGAAGTGGCTCTTAGATTTCTATTTCTTTTTTATTTATCACTCCTAAGAACAAGGACACGACTTCAAACTCCAGACAAAAGGAGGTTTGGAATGCAGGCCCCGGCGGTTTCCAGAGCAGTGGGTCAGGAGCAGCAGGAGTCAGTAATGACCGAGGATGCTCCCATCCCTGTATTTGAACAAATCCTCCTTTGAAAAATGGAAAGCCTCGTCCCTCTGGGACCTCATTTCTCGAGTAGAAAACAGCAGCACTCTATTATCAGCAATTGCCAGGGTGGAGACAAGAGCCCTTTGCAGCCCCTTCCCCCGGCGCTGCCTTTCACCGCTGCCACCGGCGAGTTTCACATCTCGGATGCTCCAGGAACACCTGGCCCAGAGCTGCTGTTTAACCAAAGCCATTCCTTTATTTCCTAATTACAGTTTTGGTTTCTCTCTCAGAAACGCCACCAAAGTCGGGTTTTTTTAAGGCTGTGCTTCCTTTGCATGAATTACAGCTGGAGGTGGGGGATCTCCCTGGAAACAAAGGCAATGGAACTGAGATTATTTTTCCCTAATTCCCTGGGCAGAGGGGATGATCAGCAGGAGGCAGCCAGGCTGGTGGCGAGTGGAAACTTGGGATCGACAAGGCAACCCATCAGGTGGCTGTATTTGAAGTATATTTGTAAAGACAATAAATTAAACACATAAAAGCAGCCAGTGGGAGACATTTTTTCACCAGAACTTTGGTCAAGAATTGGAAAAGGCAACCCAGAGTGGAGTCCCCATCCCTGGAGGGATTTAAAAGATGTGTGGATGTGGCAGTTGAGGCCACGGCTGGGACTGGCAGTGCTGGGGAATGTTGGACTCGATGATCTCAAAGCTCTTTCCCAACATAAACGATTCCACGATCCCATAATTGCATTTAAAATGAGCAGCATTGCAAACAGCATTTATTTGGAATTAAACTTTAAATTAAACATCTCATCTGTCTCGGATTCTGCTCGCTTGGGGCATCCACAAGATGGACTTGCAGCAGTGCTGGCGATGGATGGAGAGCCCCAGCCACGAATCCAGCTCGCGTGTTCCTATGACATCCATAAACGGGGGGAATAAATTGCAATTAGCAGGCTGCAGATCCGGATGGAGGAGCCAATCTTCGCCCCGAATTACCAGACTTATGCTTTAATGATTTTTATCGGTGTTTGGTGGTGCTGCTGTTTATTACAGTTAAGCACTTCGGAGGGGCAGCGATGGGAAGCAGTCGATGAAATCAGGTTAATGAGGCTCCAACACCATCGGGGCCCTGATGGATGGGGACAGGAATGTGACTGGTCCAGCTCTGTCCTCTCCTCTCTGCTCTTTCACATTCCTGCAGCTCCTTCTTGGTCCTGGTACATTCAACTCATTTTGGTACATTCAAACTAAAAAAAAAACCCAGATTTTGAGGGTACATTGGTACCTGAACACACTGAGAGCAGCTGCCTAAAATCACACCTCGTGCATCTGATGGCACACAGGGATACAGCTGCACCCTGCAGAGATAGGTAATTCGCATATTTACTCTTCCCAAGGGATTATCATAAAACTCCAGGATGCTTTGGGTTGGAAGGAACCTTCAAAATCCTCCAGTTCCACCCCTGCCATGAGCAGGGACACCTTCCATTCTCTCAGGTTGCTCCAAGCCCTGTCCAACCTGGCCTTGGACACTTCCAGGTAGCAACTAAAATACTGGTTTTAGAATTAAATAACCATATATATATGGTTTATATATATATATACATGGGGTTTTTTTTAAACTTGAGCAAATTCTTGCCTCTTCATAGCCCTTCCAACTGCATTTAAGTGCACTCTGCTATTTATCACCCTCTTGCACAGCTACTACTCATCCACTTACACACAGCAGAGTCATTTTTCTGGGAGAAACAGCCAAAAAAAACCCTCAGAATCTCAGACTTCTGCTCTGCAGATCGTACATTTTATTCCAAAAAGCTCTTGGAAATCTTTAGAAAAAAAAAAAAGAGAAAGATGCATGGCTGCTGCAAGTCTAACACACTGTTAATAAAAGTGCTCTATTAAAACAAATTGCTCAGTATGATCATTCTGCTAAAATCAATATCTTCAAATAATAAAGCAAATACGAAGTGCACACACGGCTCCAGTCAGGCAAACCATCTGCTGGAGAGATTGCTGAGGAGTTTTTCTGCCCGAAACTTTTACTCCAAGACTGTTGGTCCAAATCTAATCAGGGCAATGCCCATTCACTGTGTGCTCAGCGCTTTGTGGGCTATCCCCAGGTCTTTAATCCCGGTTTAAGGGGGAGGCCTGCGGTGTAAATCAGAGCACTTCAGTGTTTTTCCATGGAACTCTTCCCCGGAGGAATATTGTCCTGCAGCAGCACCGCAGGTGGAGCGAGGCAGGAGGAACTGCAAAGGGGCAAACCCAGCAGCCTGCAAGGAGCAGATGCTTTTCCCAGACACAGGAACGGGGTTTTGGGTGGGAAAAAAGGAATTCTGGCACAGGACGGGCACGGGGCCGGGAGATGCTCGGCCGGAGCCGCTGGTGTGACCTGGAAACGGTTGGTGGCACATGGAGCAGCACGGGCAGGAAGCCACGGAGGCTGCCCAGCACCAGGGCTAAATAAAGCCCTTTGTTGTCCTGGAGAGGAATCCCTCCTGGGATTGGGACGGGAAGAAGGAGGCCCATGGAGATGATATCTCCCCATGCCGGAGCTCCGCTCCCAGCACGGCAAAAGCGGCAGCAGAGGGGACAAGAAAATCCAACAACAGCCACGAAACTCATCCAAAAACCCCCTCGAATTGTGGTTTTGGCATTGTGAGGGGACTGGCTCCCACTGAAGCCCTGGGAATGCCTGGAGGAGAAAAAAAAAGATTCAGAAAGACCTTTCAGCACCTCCCAGTCTCCCCAGCATCCTCGTGTGCAGGAGGGCAGCAGGCAGAGCCAGGGCTCTGCAGGACACTCTGGTGCAGAAATTGAGGCTAAAACCTCTCCAGAGCTGCTTTCCCACAGAGGATGCCCTGGCACGAGGCTCGGGATGGAGTTGCTGAAGGAAGCATTTCCTGCCCCAAGAGTTGCAATATAATTATGCCACCGTGCAAATCCCAGCACGGTAAAACAAATGGATGGCAAGTTTCTAAGGAAATCACAAAAAGAATTATACTCTCAGGGCAGCTTTGGAGCTCCTTGCCCTTTTTTAGGTGAGTCCCATCAGTCCATCCCTCAGGAATTGGATCCCATCAGTCCATCCCTCAGGAACTGGATCCCATCAGTCCATCCCTCAGGAATTGGATCCCATCAGTCCATCCCTCAGGAACTGCATCCCATCAGTCCATCCCTCAGGAACTGCATCCCATCAGTCCATCCCTCAGGAACTGCCTGCTCAGAGCAGAGTTTGTGTCCTCCTGCCGGGACAGGAGCTGCCCTTGCTCAGCTCTGGGCAGGATTTGGTGCTGCCCAAAGCAGATGTGATCCCAAAAGCATTTAATGAGGAGAAATAACCCAAACTTCATTAAATCCCATTTTATCTGCAGCTCCATACTCTGCTCTGGCTGTCCACCGCTCCCAAAAGCTGGATCTCCTCCTGCAGCATCTCCTGCTGCTCCTCCCTCAGCAGTTTTTGGGGGCTGAGCGTGCTGGGTGCAGGAGTGGGGCTGTCACTTCCAGAAAAAGCTGCCCTGTCTGGGAATGGGGCAGTCTGCTTGCTCAGGCTGAGGGTTGGGATTACAACTTGTGTCTTTCGGGGTTTCCCCGTGGCGTGGCCCTGCTCCAAGTGCCTCCACGTGCCTCTGGAAGTGCTGTGGAGAGTTATTACCCGCTGCAGTTTAAGTGGGAAAGTTATTAAAATGCTTTGAAACCCGTGAATGGCAATGGCTAGGTGGGTGTAAGGTTGATTCATTTGATGTGATTTCACACAGAAACAGCCCTCGAACACTGCACATCCTCTGGGTCAGCAGTGCTGCTGCCTGGGGAGGATGGTGGGAATGGGATTATTTCATCTGTCTGAAATAGTAACTTTTAAGAGGTGAGGAAATGACTGCACCGAAACCATTGTGTGCCATCTGCCTGCTAAAATACTTATAGAAAACATGTTTCCTGGCATATAGCTTCCCAGCCATATGTCTATTGCATCATTCACAATTAAGTTAAATCACCCTTAAACACTTGGACAAAATCCCAGCCCATGTGAGCGAGCCTTCATTGCTGTGCTGTTCAAAATTTGGACACTTGATCCCGTAAATGTTGGGTTGGAATTGGCTCAGGCGTTGTTAACCTGATACAGCTGATGCTGAGTGCTGCGAGATAATTCAAGGGCATGTTCCTTGTTGTGGTCCTTCAATTTCTGGCTATAAAAATGTGTCAGGCCTCTGAGAGAAAGGAAATAATTCTGCAGGATTCGCTTGCAACACGCTCGAGTCACTTTAAACAGGTTTAAACACAGAGTTGTGTCCATGAGGAAAGGTGTTGTCTCCCACTCACGGAATAAACAGAAATAATGAAGGGCCTGGGCACAGCTGGATATTTGGGATATCTGGGATATGCTCGGAGGTGTGTGCACAGAAACATTCAACAACAAAGCCTGGCCTGCTCCTTGCTAGGCTGGCTCAGCTTTCTGTCACCTGTGGGGGAAGGAGGGTCCCACTGCCACCATCCCGTGCCCTGTGTCCAGCACGGCAATTCCTGTGCCACAGGAATGACCAGGCTCAAAAACTGAGTGGATGGACAGATGGATGGATGGAGGGATGGAGGGATGGAGGGATGGAGGGATGGAGGGATGGATGGA